>WPIO01000007.1:9310000-9460000 GCA_009760855.2 Cristatella mucedo
AACCACGCTGAATCAGCATGGCTCTAAGTGTATAACGACATTCTCAGGAATGTTGACTTAGGTAGAGTCTCTCTGCAAGGGCTCCGGATCTCTTGTCAGATTTCGATGTAACTGATCATAAAATCCTTGTTGAGCACCTGTCGTCTTGCATAGGCATTACAGGACCACGCTACGATGGCTTAGATCCTATATCAGAAGGAAAATTCCGAGAGTAGATGCCAACAGCAACCGGTCATTCAGAGTGTCTTTGAAGTATGGCGTACCCAATAAGTCCAATATCCTATGATCGGATGGTTAGGATGAGATTTAGTTCTCTTAGAATGGTGTAAACATGTCATTGTTATTAATAATATTGCTTACATTTCACATATAAGGGTCAGAACTTGCATGGGCCGCTTAATCTTGGCTGGTGCTAACAGCGTGCCTCAAAATCCCCCTGCCCGATCCGATTTGGCCCGATGGCTGAAGTCTTGCCCGGACATCATTCCAGAGGCGGGCACTAGTTGGTGATTGGTGGCCAACGAAAGCAGGCCTGTGTCGGTTGCTAGAAAATTACCCATACATAGTCAATGCCGTTAGCAAAAATCACCTTCCCTTGCAAAGTTTCAACTATCGGCAATGCCAAGAAGTGACACCTAAAGTTTTTGTTGCATAAATAAGCCCGTGGTAGCACCGGCTTCTCGATATTGAACACATAGGAACCCGCTAAAGCGCGTCCATCCCTAGAGTCCGTGACAATCGAAACAATGCGAAGCAGACAATGGAAAATCGACCAGGACGATGTCAATTCTGGGATGAAAAAGTGTGCTTCCGGTTTCATTTTCAATGTCGTCCTGTCAGGCGAAGTTGTATCAGTCGGCAGAGAGTTCCAGACTTGAGCTGCATATAAGCTGAACATACGGTCGTCAAAGCATTTAATACGAACTTATCAGTAATGCGACACTAGTCGAGTGGAATCGGTGGTGTGATGGGACGTAGTCGAGTAATATGCAGTTCGGATAGGTAGGCCAGAGCAAGCTAGCAGTAGGGCATAAAGGTGAACTAGAAGGCATTTGAATTTGATGAATTAAGAAATGGAAGATAAGAGAGAAGTGGCCGTATGCTACAGCTGTGGCGTTCGAGATGAACTTACTGGGCTACCGAGTTAGGAGCCATTTGAGCTAGGAGTCTTACTTGTACAGGCAGGGTTATCGAGTCAGAATGGGGTGCAAAACCACAATAGAAATGAAAAAGGAGCCTTAGCTGCTTTCGCCCTGGTTAGAGCAGGCAGTGAAGGATCACCTGCTGCAGGATTCGAGCCCACAACCCGGACAGCAAAGTTTGAGCGCCGAACACCTAGGCTAAGATTCACCGACTTTGTCTTAGAATCATGGAGTAATGCGACAGTAGCACGGGCTAACTTAACAATGGCACAATTTTCTAAGCACGCCAGAATTTTCAAAAATGCAATAACTGTAGCTTGGACGAAGGCCTGTACGCAGCTTTCGTCCTCTAACCTACCCTCGATTAGCTATTTCGCGTAGCCTAGGTACACGCCGGCAGGCATCTGTGATCCGTCATCCCGCCGTTGATGAGCTGCTGCTGATAGGCAGAGGCTGGACGAGCGGACCTGGGGACTGAAGAGAGGGCGGAGAGAAGTTGTAAAGCGGACGCAGGGGGAGAGTGGACGCGTGCTGTTTCGCTGTGCGAGATCCAGCCAAATAAACTGTGGCTGAAGCCCCTCGGGGTTTCCGTGTGGTCGCTCGTGTGCCGCCAGAGCGGCAAACCTCAATGCCTAAAATTAGGCAGATTTGACAGTGAAGCTGATATGACCATCGAGTAAAAGTTGTGCTGGAAAAGGAAGCTAAGAGACCGACTATGGGCTACAGGTGAGAAGCTGGCTGAGCCGTAAAGTTTCGAAACTCGGTAATAGCCAAGTTCACAAGCATCAAGTTTCGAAACTTTACGGGACAATGGCCCACGGTTCACTTAGTGAACCGTGGGCCATTATAATTGCCTAGTTCCTCGGCGATTCCTAAATAGTAAATTTAAGATTTACCCGACGTCTTCCATACGCACTGTAGAGCCTCTATCTATGGTGACCCATTAGCTGTAATGATGTCAAAATGTAATCAGTTTCTTCGATGTGGAACAGATCAACTGCCAACTTCTGTTAGTGGAATTTCGGGGTTGCATTCACCGTAGAGGTCATTGGCAGGTTAGGGGTTCGGTTTTTTGACATTTGCTGCAAGCTGCCATATGTCCTTGATGCTTTTAACACAACCAGGCTGAAGTAGTTTACTGCATTTTTAATGAGCACGATAATTTTGACCATACCAAAATGGCCCCCAACAAGGAACTGTAAAGCCTAGTGGCGAAATGATCGACGAAATGACGATAAAACTGACTTACTAGTTATGGGAAAACCAAGTGTGACTCAGAAATTGAAACAATTATCGCTCAAAATCTGCTCTGCCAGTATATCCCCTGTTGCATTTGCTCAAAATCTAGGTGTCTTGTTCCAAAGTGACCTTTTACTAGATGACCACATTAGCTCTACAATTAAGTCTGCCTTCTCTCAGCTATGTAGCATTGCTAAAAATTGGGCTTGTTAGACAGGGATACTACATCCAAAATGAGCCATGCATTTGTGACATCCCCTCTTGATTTTGGTAACTCACTGCTTTCTGGTTTACCGGCCTGTGCAATCTGGCGCTTATAGGTGTTGCAAATTTTTTTTAGCTAGCCTTAGCTGTCATGAGCATCGCAGTTGCCACATCAAACCACTTCTTGTGACACTGGCTTTCAGTCAAGCAGCGTATCGACTTCAAGGCTCTGTCACTCACTTTTAGGTTCCTTCATTCTCAGGCTCCAGCCTAACTATCAGAACTTTTCCGCCACCAGGCCAAGCATCACAGAATCCTCTGTTCTGAATCGAATCGTTTAGCTAAACCTAATACGACTTAACAACCTTTGGAGACTATGCCATTGGCTCGTCTGCTCCTAAAGCCTGGAACTCACTCCCGACTGATGTCACTACATCCCCTGACATGACGACATTTATAAAGAAACTAAAATGTATTTATTTATCTCAGCATTTAGTGGGGTTCAATGTGACTCGTCCTTAATGTGCTTATGCGTGCTGACATTGTGCTTGCTGCTTCTAACCATATCTACACGTTGACCCTGAGCATGACACTCTGAGCATTGTCATGCTTAGTGACAGTCCAAATGTTACCACAAATCATCTGGTCATGCTGTCTGTACAGCATCTGTAAAGTGCCTCGAACGAGATTCAGTTCTCCGAGGGCGCTTTGCAAATATATTGTCATTGTGTTTCTACAGCACGCGACATGGAAGCCGCCACGATGAATGGGCTATTTCCAGCGTATGACGCTGGTTTTGTCTGCGAATTATAGGAATCGAGATCGAAGCGATAGATTCTCGAGGCGAGACTGCATTCCTCGAGGCGGCGTTACACGGCGAAGTGGGTGCGGTTCAATTGCTGCTGAACGAAGGAGCGAACGTCAACAGCGTCTCGCTCGACCAGCAATCGGCATGGAAGCACGCGGTCGAGGCCGCCGACGAGCGCATGCTCCAAGTGCTGCTCGACCACGTGTCGCGTCTGGCGGCGGCGGACGTAGGCGTCGGCGGCACGAGCGCCAAGGCGCTCGCCGCCACGTCGATGCTCTCGATGCGTCTGATGCACCGCGTGCACCTGCCCGACGGCGTGAGGCCGCTGCATTTGGCGGCGGCACGGGGCGACGCGAGGAAGCTGCGCCTGATGCTTGACAGCCAGCTGGACGCCGAGGCGCGAGACGCTCACGGCAACACTTTCTTGCACGTGGCCGCCGCCAGCAACCGATGGCAGCTGCTGGAGGAGTTCGCCGACGGCAAGCTGTCGTCGGCCGCAAACGACGAGGGCAACACGGCGCTGCACGAGGCCTGTCGCCTGTCGCACGACGAGTCGGTCGCCGTGCTCCTCAGCAAGACGAGGCTGCACGAGCGAAACAAGAGCTCTCGAACGGTGCTGCACGAGGCGGCGCGAGCCCCCGATGCCAGGGCGTCGACGGTTCGCCTCGTCGTTTCGCAGATTCAACAGGGCCACTACTGGGAGCTGCTCGACGCGGTGGACGAGCGAGGATATACGGCGCTGCATTGGGCCGTCAGTGAGGGCAACCGATCCGTGCTCCGCGAGCTCAAGTCGCTGCGCCTGACCGACCTGGACGAGGACGGCAACACGCCGCTCCACCTGGCGGCAGCCGCCGGCGACGCCGAGACATTCGCCGAGCTGCTTCGGCTAAAGCCGAACTCTACTCCCGATCTTGGCACGGCAAACGACGCCGGAATGACGCTCGCTCGCCTTGCAGTCCATCGAAGCAGCGCCGCCATACTCGAGCTCCTGATCGGCACCGGCGCCGACGTGTCCGCGCTCGAGCCGGACGGCCAGACGCTGCTGCACTGGCTTGTCGGTCTGCTCAAGGCCGACGAGTCGATGGCCAAGATCTACATGCAGGCGAGTGATCTAGCGAGTTCGTTCGCGCTCGCGCGTTCGAGTTCGAGTTGGGGGGGCCACCGGAACCGGAAACCGAGAACGAGAAGCCCGGAACCGAGCTGGTGGCAGGTGCGTTCTGGGACCGCTGCTCGATGCGTATCGGATGGGATTCGTCGGCAGCTTTCGCCGAGGAAAAAAGTCGCCCCGTCATCTCCGGAGGGAATTTGAGGCTGCTTCTACTTCGCCCTGGCAGCCCTTGTGTGGGGAGCGCCGGGATTGAGAGATGAACATACTGGATTTTGGAAAAAAGGGCCGCATACATCACAGACATAGACGAATAGGTTTCGCTCGTCTAATTCACGCTGCAGTGTGGGTTTCTAATGGAAGCCATAAGAGAATTGAAAGGGGGACCAGAGGACCGCGATTCTAAAAGGCATCCCACGTGGCTTACCATACGCGTTCCCATGGGACAGCCTGTCGACTAATTGTAGGTCAAACGACCAAAGAGGTCCCGCTGTATCGCTGGAGCATATCTTAGCTGCCTACGAAGGGTAGTTACTTTCTCGGATAGCTGGCAGTGTCCATGCGTCACTGCGTGACGTCGTTCGCCGTTTCACGGTAACTTACATGTGCGGAGTAGTATATTATGCAATTCCAGGTACGTGTACCTGTATGTTCGGTATGTAACTTACATGTATGGGCTATTCAAGTTCAAGAAGGTTTACGTTAGGGGTCTATCTAGCAGAATCACACTGCATTGTCACGTATTGATTAGTAGAAGCATGGGTGTCGTGTCATGACTTGGCGGGAACATAAAGCTTAGTTAAAAAAAAGCTTGTTCCCTTACTTTGCACACTTTCACAGGTTGATATCCTCACGGTTGACACCAATGCTACGTATGCATAGAGACACCTTGCTGTAGGCCTGGCTGTCAGCCGAGTTCAAACAGCCTGCTGAGAAGTAATAGGAGAATATCTGACTACATATCAAGATAGCAAGATTACATAACTTTTGCTGGAGGAACGCAGAAACAAAACATGAAGAGTGCTGCTCGGACGAGTGCGGTGATGAAAATTTCAAGGCATGAATGCGGACGAAATGCCTTCGCTGATGAGTGAATGCTTACATGCACGAAAATGTGCCTAAATACACAGCGGAGCATCAAGACCGCCACAAGAACGATGTAGAATTGATACATTAATAAATCCACAAAATTTCTCATTAAAGCGGATACGGTCTCCAATAAATAACACTCAGGTGAAATTATGGGAAACATTAATGGATACAACCGACAGCAATTCATACCAACAGGTGGCTTGTAAGTTTACTGCACTTCTAGAAAACTGCGCCTTCTAACTGGCGTGTACGATTATCAGCGATAACACGAAGCATTCTTCGCCAAGGTGTACACTCGCCGAACTCTTCCGTTTGCTTTCGTGGTCGCTAACATAGATATAAAGCTTCATTCACGATGAGGTATTGCAGCAGGCTGGCCGCGTCTTTACACGTATTGCCTTACATTAGACCCCTTAAAAGTTTGCACAATCAAGTCAACAAGCATTTTCCTTCTCAGACAATTCAATGTTCTCATCGCAGGCGCTCGCAGCCACGATGCCCAAGGCGCAACCTCAAAGTAGCGTCATACAGCCAGTGCGATGCTGCTTGTTACGCTCCAAACGTGCAATTTCCTTGAAACCAAAAAGCGGTAGCTTATAAGTGACTGCGACTCCTACGATTCCTGACACATGGGACATGGGACATGGCTTGATGTCTTGGTGGTAACTATTGTCAATAGGCAACCAAGATACTTGTAGACCCCAGAAGTTAGAAGGGAAGTTGCTCTAAATCTCACATCGTGCATCTCACGACTCGAGGTTTGATTGATCGATTGTTATGAGTAATGCCACAACATTATTCTACAGAGTTGAGAGCTAGAAAACTGGGCCAACCAAAATCTTTGGTCGACAAAAACGCTAAGTTAGAATCCATCACTCTTTTGCATAATTATTATAATAATGCACTTGATAAAGCGCCCTTAGAGAACTCAATCTCTCTCTAGGCGCTTTACATTCGCTGCAAAGGGAAACGCGGTTGAATGGTGAGTAATATCATGCTTGGTAAACATGAATAACATGGTTAGGGGTGACATGCACAGGGTCAGCATGCAAATGTGGTTAGTGGCAGCATGCGCAGTGTCAGCACGCATAAGCACATCAAGGACGAATCACAGGGACCCACTAAATGCTGTCCTAAATAGTGTGTTTTTAAGTTCTTTTTAAATGTGGTAAAGTCAGGGGATGTTCTGACGCAAGTCGGGAGGGAGTTCCAGGCTTTGGGAGCATACGAACTAAATGCACGGTCTCCAAAGGATTTGAGGTTTGAACGAGGTATTGGTAAACTGTTTGATTCCAAAAAACGGGTGGCACAATGCTTGGCCTGGTGGGGGAGTAGATCTGAGAGATTGGCTGGAGCCAAAGAATGAAGGGACCTAAAAGTGAGCGACAAAACCTTGAAGTCGCTGCGTTGCATGACTGGTAGCCAGTGCAGGTCGGCGAGAAGTGGTGTGATGTGGCAACTGTGACGCTCACGACAGACAAGCCTAGTTGCGGAGTTTTGCACCATCTGTAATCGCCTGGTTGCACATGCCGGTAATAATAATTGCACATGCATAATAATATTAAGCTGATTTAGCAGCCTCATTTTTGTAGCGGTAGAAGAACCTCAACGGCTTTTACCACCGCTTGCAGTTGGCAATACAGAATCGCTCACTGCAGAATTCGAACTCACGACCTCTGTAATGGAGAGTGAGCATCTTGCTTCCAGGGCAATCGCGGCCCAGTAAAGGCCTATGATGACTTTAAGTGGATTAGTTAATCCAGTGCAAAAACATTTTTTGGGTTGATCAAATTGCGAGGGTCTGGCCTTTTCCTACCAAGCGGCTATTTAGCTTCTTAGGCGTCTCGTGTCCTTACAGTGCAACAGGACGGTACGCACCTACGGTATGAGCGTAGCGGCTCTGTTCGGCGGCCTCAAGGCAGACCTTGGTTTTGCATTAATCCAGACTTTAAATTGAAAATAGAATGATCATTGACATTCTTCCTTGAGATTGAGAGCAGACAAACGTTTTGTCTCGGTCGGGTAAAGATCTTGCCGAGTAGGTCTTTAAGATGCTGCTACACTCCAGAAATCCTAATGAGAGCACCTTAGGTTAGCGGCAAAGTTTTTACGAGTCTCAAAGACTAGCTCAAGACGGGCCTTTTCAGAGTGGCTAAGAGGTCGCTAAAATTTATCGTTGCAGTGACCCTAGGAGAACGAGCTACACGAGCAAATCGTAGCTAACACTCGATTAAAAAAATAACGAACTAAATAGAGCCCACATAAAATAGTCGTATCTTTCCCCTTTTCAGAAATTTAATACCTAGACTCCTCGGATGCGACAACAAGCTCATTGTTACTAGTTAGAGGTTTTCAATTTTCTGTACAAAAATAGTTTACTGCTTAGATATCCTAAGTGTTTCCTTGAGCTTCGGCTGAGCTTCGGCTCCAGCTTCTCGCTGCCAGGTAGCAGATTCGGGTCAAACGTGTCACACGGTGCAACTTTGCGAAGAGGCTTCGAAGCCACGAATCGCCTGACATGGAATGCTCCCCTGACGTGGTCATGCTCGTTAGTCATGAAGTCATGACTTCTATAGGTGCGCACGATTGAGAATGCTTCGGAACTTTGTCACAGATGATCGGGCAAAAGGTAGACAAATTTCACCCTTCAAGACTGAAAGTATGCTTACATTGGCTCGCAAAGATGGACATTGATCCATAATTAAAGTCTGACCTGCGTTAAAACTCTACGAAGACATTTATAGAAATGTGCAATCATGCTGCAGGACTGACGGCTGAAAAAGCGGTGTCTGTAAAAAGTACAGGTATTGCTGCTCGCCCCTCCCCCCCCGCCGTATAGACCAAGAACAAGTGACCACTATTTGGTAAACTGTGTCGGCTCGTCTAAGTGAGCGTGCTGTGCTTGGTCTTTGGGAATTTGTGCGAGTATTTTAATGCGACCATCTCTCAAATCTTTCGAATTATTGATATTCAGATTCCAGTGCATCGCCAGCTCTAATTTTGGATTTATGATATTTAATAAAAAATTGTGTTGCGCTTTTAGAGAAATATTTTCATTCTGGTAATTCAAATACCAGGAAATGAGGCATCTTAACTTATCAGTGATAAAGTCATCGACTATATCGCGTGAAAGCACGTATAGCACATACGGTCATTCTTACAGACCGTGAGTCCTCAGAGCAGGTTCTGGGATGAGCTAATAGGTTTAAATCATTCTTTTAAATGTATATCACCAAGTCAGACAATGCCAGTCAGTGGCGAGTTGCAGGCTTTGAGCAACCACACTTGCATGCTGACCCTGTGCATGTCACCCCTAACCGTGTTATTTATGTTATTTATCAAGCATGGTACCACTCACCATTCGATTGTGTTTCCTTTGCAGCAAATGTAAAGCACCTAGAAAGAGATTTGAGTTCTCTGAGGGTGCTCTATCAGGTGTATTATTGTTATTATTATTATTATTAAGTCCCAGCAGGAAAATCGAAGGCGTCATCTCCACGGGATTTTAAGGAACTTTAGAGGCACTTTAGAGGCGAAACGACTAGGGTGAGAGGATTGGGTGGTTGGATGTGAATCCCGATGCAGAAGCATTTCGCATTCATAGACCGCTACAAGAGAATGAAGCGAACCAAAAGGGACTGACAAGTTGCGGCTCTGCTTGCTATAGGTTCAGTGCATTTGTGCATCGCTGATGCAGACGTAATTTAGCGGGTTAGCGAAGGCCCCGTTGCACTTTATATGCAGCTTTAACCTCTGATGAGCTATCGCCACTCTCAACTGTTGCGAACAGTGCGAGTCAGTACCCACTGTCCGAAAGAGCGGGGAGCCTTAAGAATATATTTGACTTTTCAGGCTGTCCGGGTGATAACGGATCTGGCAGTCTTATGGTGGACGGTAAAGTCGAAGAAGCCGATGCCTGTGCACACGTCACTTGAGTACGATGACATGCGAGCGGAGGCACTTCGGGTTCTGTTCGGTTCGACAGTCGACAAAAATGGTCACAGCGTCTTGCAGCATGCTGCCACATTGGGGTGCGCTCCAATGATTAAGCACATACTCAACCTCAAGAACGTGTACAAATTGAAATCCGGCAATTTTGATGTGTACGACGTCACCGATCTGACGCCGAGCACCGTCGTCGAATTCGGCCAAATTGGTAATAAGGTTCATCCAACCGCCCCTGCCATCCAGATCTCCCATCATCGGGAAAAGGACTCCTCCATGGGCGAACGAGGGGCCGTCGTCATGACGACGACGACGACGACGAGTGCACCGACGACGAAGGCACCTGAGATGACAGCAGCGGAGACAAAACCTGGAGCCAGCGACCGCCGCTATCCGGTCAGCCTGATCGAGCTGATCGTGTCGACCGAAGACCCGCTATCGGCCGCCGCCATTTTAGGCATGCATCCTATAGCTGATATGGTAAGGAGCTATTGGTCGGCTTACCAGTGGATGTATGCGTGCGCCATGTTACTGCACTTGGCCTTCGTTATCCTGCTGACCGCCTACTCGAAGGAGCTGCAGAAGAATGGCCGCGCCGGCATCAACATGACCTACATCATGCAGTCTAACGCAGTGACAATGAACTGCAGCCATCTCCTGCCGCCGACGTTCACGCAGTACGTGCTTGTCATTGAGCCAGTGCTTCTGCTCTTCATCCAGTTGCTCCAGGTGCTGTCGCTAGCTTGGCGCGGCGGCGCTTCGGCCATGGTAGCCAGCGCTTTCTCGTCTGCCGACCGGACGGCGTTTATTGGCCCGTTGCTTCTGCGACTGTGCGGTACTGTGCACGCACTGGCGACCATTGCGTGGCTGATCATGTACCGCTACTGTGTCGTCACCCAGGACTACATGCTGTCCTTAGCACTGCTGTTTGGCTGGCTTTTTCCACTCAACTTCACCAGCGGCTTCGAGGCGTTGCACCAGTTCTCGCTCATGCTGCGGCACATGATCTTTGAGGACATCATGCGCTTCCTCACTGTATACGCATTCGTTCTGTTCGGCTTCGGCTTCTCGCAGCACGTCATACTGTCGGGCTTCAGCGATTACTCGAGCTACGAGATACAGGACACGCTGTTCACGACCTTCCAGTGGCTGATCGGCATGAGCAACTTCTGGGACAAGCCGACTGACGGCTCTCTGCAGAAGCGCTACGGTTTCCTTGCGGCACTCTACATCTTCTACTCGGTCATGTCCACAATTGTGCTCATCAACCTGCTCATAGCCATGATGAGCGACTCGTACACGGGCATCAAGAGCAACAGCGAACTGCTGTGGAAGGTCGCATCCATCGAGCTGGCACTCGACACGCAGAAGTCGCTGGCCCCGCTCGAGCCGATCCTGAGGTGCGTCCGCTCGAGGCTCAGGAGCAACAAGGGGGTGCTCACCTTCGACCAGGACCGCCGGCGCTGGTACCTGCGCTTGTCCAAGACCCGGCGAGTCGGGCCGAAGAAGAGGCTGCTCGAGCTTGCGAATATTGACCCGGCCCTCGTTCAGCTCGGACAGAAGATGTCTGCCATTCAGGAGCAGCTCGACTCGCTCGCCGGCACGGTCAAGCACCTGCTGCCCAAGGTCCAGGATGAGGCACCGCCTTCAATGCAGCGAGTTGATCACGTGAGCAAAGTGGGGTGGAAGAAGATGGTCAATCGAATGATCGCCAAGCCGCCTCAGCAGGCCGGCGACAAGCAAGAGCTGGGCTAAAAACCCTGAGCGTCGGGCCCAAGAGCGTCCGGGCAGCTGTCGGCCTGGGACGCTGGCTACAGAGGCGTGGCTGCTCGATGCTAGACGAGGAGCTCCCTGGCCTCGGCCTGAGTTGGCTCATTTTCAATTACCCAGCAGGGCGCCGAAGCGTAGTCAGTCTATCGCTCATCTAACGTCGCCCATCTCGAGCACTGGGCTCGTCGCGAGCTCGTCCGTTTGAAGATTTATAGGCTACCTGTCGAGCATCAAATTGATTTCACGATTCCATCTCTGGCTTACATGTCTCTTTAATGCTTTCACTGTACTACCTATCACACTTCCTTGCTCCACTAGCAAAATATCGCACTTCCTTGCTCCACCAGCACAAAGTCGCACAACCCGGTCCTCGGCTTCCATTTATCATGCTGTTCCTCGCACTAAATTATACTCCTCAGGCTTTCAAGTGAACGGAAAGTTTCAAAATCGCTTTTGGTTGCCTCCATCATACGCTATAAATTTGCATAATTTAATTCTCAGCTAAAAAATAATACCATTCCTGCTAAGTTTCCCCTACGCCCCAGTCAAATAAAATTGTCAGGTTCATTTCCGTGTTCTTAGCTAGCTTGTCAGGATACGATTGGGTGCATGTCACTAACCAGGGGCCATGCTAATCAGTAGCTGTAAGTGTCTCCTTGCACTCGTATGCTGGTCTAAGCGCGACTCTAATATACGTTTCAGCATGCTGGTCGAAGCATGATACCGCGAATGTCATTAATGCTTGATTATTACTGCGTTGGGGCACGTTTTGAGTGCTTGGACACAAATCCAGTTCTTTTAGGGTGCTATATTGACGATCTATTATTATTAATATTGTTATTAGTGTCATTATTTGCACCAATGAAGATGCAAGGAAATTTTTTCTTCGCAGACCCTGACGGCTTCAACGCCTAAAAGTAGGGAAGTGTTACTGATTCAGATTAATTTATATCAATATGCAAAAATCAGACTCACGACTGCCAAATTGTTGCAAGTAACTGAATTAGGTGGTGCTTATTCAGTCCACCATGACTATTAATCACCACGAAAAACAGCTGCCACTCTAGATAATTGTATATCTAGCATCAATAACAATAATATTGGTATAGCGCCCTCAGAGAACTCAATCTCCTTGTAGGCACTTTACACATGCTATATGGGAAGCACGAACATATGGCTAGAGGTAGCATGAGCAATGTCAACCAGCATGACATAGTTAGAAGTGACGTGCACAGAGTCAACATATAAACACGGTTAGTGGCAGCATTCACAGTGTCATCATCCGTAAGCTAAGCTAAGGATGAACCGCGAGGACGCACTAAATGCTGTGATAAACAGGTGCGTGTATAGCTACTTTTCGAGTTGACAAGTCAGGGGATGTCGTGGCTATAGTTTAATGCTCTCCCAACATCACGTAAGCGAAAACACGCTGAACACCGAAGCGGGCTCGCAGATAAGTGTATTCTCGCGGGTGCGTACAGCGCTCCCGTGTGCAGCCACCGTACCCTCCACTGGCGTTCGAACTGTCCCGCCTCTGCAGGCCGTGACTCACCCTCATAAACCATTTCCCCATAAACCGGCATGGCCCATAAACACGCGGCTGTGCCATAAACACCGTTGGACCATACACTGGCATTAACGGGAATAGCGAGGCCAGATGGCACACTAGGTAAGGCGGTTGCTTTCACGACCTCGGTCGTGAGGTCGTGGGTTCGATTCCTGCAGTGGGCGATTCTTTATCGCCACTGCAAGCGGTGGTGATAGCCGTAAAGGCTCTTCTGTCGCTATACAAAAAGAGGCTGTTTAATTAGCTAGGATAAACTGGAAATAATGCTAAAAATGCCGTAAACGCCACTGGGGCATACGCACCGCTGGCCATAAACTGGCCGCCGCGGGAATAATATGGCTGTAAACGCCACCGGCCAAGATGCTAATAGCGAGGCAATACATCGGCCACAGCCTCCAAGATCTAGTGATGATATATCGCAAACCAGAGAGAAATTGGTGCCGAGTCGATGCCAAAATGGCGCCGACTTAGGTGGACAGCCGGCAATAGAAACGCATGTGCAGCAACGAAGGCGAAGGAGGCGTATTCCGCCGCTAACCGCGCCGCCGCCGAGCCTGCTGTCGATTGCCAGTTCGTTGTGCCAGCTCCGTGCATAGGTCGAGTCGACTGTGAAACGATGGCGAGCGAAATCAACCAGATTGGGACTGATATTCATAAATAGCGGTTCTTGAATTGTAATGGTCACGAACCAATTGTGCGATAATCTATAGCCAGGGCCGCATACAAGCCGACGCCCTACAATAGGTAATCGGTTTCGCTTCCGGATTCGGCAAGGTACTTGAGCCGATTTGAGTTCTAGGCTACTGAGCCGTAGATGTAAGTTGCGACCGCTGTTGATAGCCTGTAACCCTCTGGCATTGTCGGACAGATTTCTCTACGCAATGGATACGGACCTCATTAGGTAATCTGTACCGTGAGAGCGTACTATTCCGGCGGAATAAAAAGGGAAGCAACAGAAGGAGATCAGCGGACCCAATAATAGACTCCTATTTTCCGGTACTAGGCTCGGTCATCACGGCCACTAGCACCCGCATGGTTTCCTGTGATTCTTAATACACTGCCAGCTGTGCTGTCGATGCGATCTTCCGGTGTGCGACTGCTCACGCACATTTACACAGGCGCAAACAACCTATTATGTTGAGGTATAGGCGCCCTTTGTCGTTGCCGTGTTCTGCTACTGTCGGCATACCGGCGTGCATCGATGCTACACCTACAAGTCGCTATCCACGATACAAGAGTCAGGCGTCACCAGTATCGGTCCCGCGTCGGCTGAGACTACCGTCTCTACGAGCGCTGTGAATTCGGCCTAGTTCTGTCAGGACGCGGAGGCCGCGTACCACGATTTTAACAACTGCAGCGTTTCTGTTGCTATCCAATTCTCCTTCACCAAGGTTGCGAGTTCGTTGGCACGAGCTGGACCAGAATACCAATCACAAATAGGGATGTCGCTGTACACACTTGCTAAAACTCGCCACGACATGCGCATGCACATCGCGTATAGACAGGGTGCTATTACAGGAAAGAGCGTTCTCGTACTTGAGGAGGCATCTCCACCTACGCCAAGCGTTACCGGTGCAGACCGAGCTACGAGATCGCGGGTCACGACTTGCTGCGCCGCTTCAGGCTCCCAGTGGCTACGCATAATCCCTCTAAAACGCCCGAACGCCGCTCTACTGACGGTTCCGATCCACGCGCGGGAAAAACGGTTCTCCTTCTACTTCCAAACTAGGAGCGATAAACGCTAGGTATCTCCACCCGCAAGAAGATGCTACTTCCGTCCGCTTGCTAGGCAATAGGAACGCACAGAATCCTAACCATGTGCGCGTGTTCGACGTCCACTGACCGTGTCTCGAGCTGTCTGTCCGAACTCCTGACTCTAGAACCCGTGCCCCTGTCGTTCTGCGGTGGTACTGCCCCTGCCCCCACCCGCTCACTGTGGGTGAAAGCTCGAACCCGTTGGGTCGCTGGCTTTGCGACTCGCTGTCTGGCTGCGTCAGTGCTCCAGCCGATTCCTTCCGGCCGACTTGCGGCTGCTCTCTCGCCGACGCTCGGTCTTCCGCTAACAGCGGCTCTCTTGACACCCCTACCGCTTCGCCTCTTTGAATAGTTTAGGTCTCCTCCCGCTGGCCAAAGTAAGACCGTAGTTCAGGTACCCGGCAAGCTGCCGGGCACCTTCCCCACCGGCTTTCCATTTTCGTGGCACTAAGGCCAACTAGCTGATATTCGAATCAGTAATTCGCCCAATGCCTTCGCAATCACTCTTTGATTGATTAAATGCAGTGTGCCCGCACGCCTCGCTCCCATATTCACAAGGCGGCGGGACAGTTAACTGCATCGTGCCAGCACCCCAGGAGCAAAGTGGTCTCTCCACTCAAAAGTCATTCATCTCAAGAGCGCTCCCATGTAGTGCGTGATACGCTTCTCAGATTTAGCCTAGTGCTCTCCTTACACAAGGGGATGAACTTCGAAATGAGATCACTAGGGTCGGGCATGAAGGTGGAGATGTAGAACGTGCGAGGATTGCACCAAGAGAACTCCAATTGTGAGCTTACTGAGGTAGAGCAGCCCAGGAAAGGCTCCCGTGCAATGGACTATCCGATCTTGTTAGTCACTCTGTCAAAGAAGCTAGAGAAGAAATCATCTTCGAAACCACCTAAAAGATTACTAGTTATTGTGCTAACCTGGGAGTGCACAACGAAATAGTCGATGGTAGACTATAGAATTTTTGAAAGGTCAGCTTCACACAGCCACGTTTTTTTTAAAGTTTCACATGACCTGAGTTAGTATGATCTCAAATGTCGTTTTATGCCAATCTGCCAATAGTCAGTATTGATCTTTCGTATGATTTATCTTGCTATTGATCACTATAGTTTATATTTTATCTTTCATAGATAAGTCAGTATCTATTAAGTAACCTCAAAAGTTAGTTAGACGAGAAGTGGTAAAGTGCGCTTCCTCTTATTCTACAGGAAGCACCTCCATCCCCTTGAAATATCAGGCAGTCTAAACCCTAGAAGAACCATTAGAAACTCAAGCTTTGCTTCGAAAAAAGAGACTGTAAGCCCACGCCCCATAATCAGCTTTCGAAATAACGCTATTGAATACCAATTTCCAGAATTTTCTTATCAGAGTAAGTAGTTATAACTTTGCCAATGAAAAACCTATGAAAACATTATTAACTGTGGATGATTATAGTCGCCGTAGGCTAGAAAATGAGCGCTGCCTTTCATTTACGGGAAACAATGGTTACCAAAGAGTTTTACCTGATTCTACGTCAGGTCAGAATTGGGCGGCGAATATAGAGCTCAGAGCATTTCTGGTCCTTGCCAATGCTAGGGAAACACTGGTTACCAAAGCGTTGTACCTAACTCATGTAGGGACCAAACTGGAGGGCGAACACAGAGCTCTGCTAGCACTTGCTGATGAATAAGAATTCCTAGCATAGCACTAAACCTTCAAGGCGACTAGTGGCTATTTAGTGGACCTTTGCAACGAAAAAAGTTTCAATTAAATCAGAGTAGTCGCTACGGTAAAAATATTGACAATTTTCCGATATTCAATTATAGCAGAGTAGTTGCTTCGGTAGAGATATTGACAATTTTCTGACATTCAACAGCAGGTAGGAACCGTTAATTTTGTAAACTTTGATACGGCAATATATAAAATGACATCGCGTAATATTCAGTAAGTTCAGCTTGACATTTAAGCCAGATCGGAGAGTTGCTAGCTAGGCCTTGGGTACGGCAATTAAAAAGCACTCTGGGTTCTATAGAAGTTGTGTGTAATACAGTGCGGGCACCGAAGGCTTGCAATCCCCTGTTACTGCTGAATATAATTGTCTATGATACGCATCAAGTATTGATATGTTACTATTAGGTATGAGCGCTTCCAGTTGATGCCAAGTTCTACTATTTGCAGAATACAGGCTTGCATTGGCGAGGCCTAGTTTTGCCATGCGTTGGCTGAGACTGGCTCCGTTACGAACGTTAGGGTAAAACCTAGGTTATATCTCAACGAGGGAGTAGCTGCACCTTCTTTGTGGCATTTTGTGTCGCAAGTTTAGTACAACCGCTACAGGTCCTTATTAATCCTCAGGTGTCAAGTCTCTGTCAACGATTGGGAGCATAAGGCCGAAAGTTAAACCTAGAAGATGGATTTCTGTATTCGCATTACAGAGTTAGGTCACGTGACAGGGATTTCAAGTGTTGAGCCATGAAGTGGATGCCTGCCCCAAAAAACAGCTCACTGGTTTAAGAAAATCCCTCATTGAACGTCAGCGATTTTTGATTCCAGAATCAACTAACGTTTGACAATTTCCGAAAAGCAGTGTGCAATCTTAATCGTATTTTGATGACATGTTCATACCATGCCTTTATTTTATAAATCGGTACGGACATCTAAAAACAGTATTCATGCACAATGCCGTTAGAGTAAAGATACTCTAAAAGCAGGACTAGGTCGACTTCAAAAGGGAATGCTAAAATATATACCCTAAATGTCACGGCCAACCAGCAGTCTGCTGACTGTACCGCCGAGACTGCTATGAGCAGAGTGCTCGAGTGTGTCGGGACCGGAAGTTGATTGAATGCACCGTTCTGGGAGATCGAATGACCAAATTATTCCAGGAGCAGGCCACAACTAAGGCTCCAGTAGCGATACCCTTATATTGAAAGAGAATTCAGATTATATAGTATTAAACTATATCATGAACCTGACTGCTGATAACTTGCTGGACCCTGGTGTCTTCGCCTTGAATGTGCATGTGAGCAAAGAACGAGTTGTCTTTTCTATGAGGGCTGAAGCCACCTCAAAGACTAAGACAGTACTAAATTTCTTGGAGACTGCAACTGTTCAAACTGATAGCTTGTCGATGGTCGTTTGGCGGCATGACCGTCTGCATTCTTTTTCTGTAAGCATGCTGCTGTTTGTGTGGGCAATAGGAGTGGCCTGATTGTCGCCAAGTCTAATTAATTGTCTTTAAGATTCTTTGGTAGCTTTTTTCTTCTGGATCGTTTGCTAATGGCTTATTCTGTGAATATTTCATTAACTTTGCAACTTGGAGAATGTAATGCCTTAACCAGCTTGCGCATCCATATTTTCTTACTTAGAGCATCTACAAACAAGATAGAGTTTCTGAATATACCTTTATGGCTTTATTATTTTAAGGGCTTTTAATATATCTTTATTGTAATTTATTGTAACGCATCTTCGTCCGTTACTCAGTAAAGCCACTAAGATTATATTGGTGTAAAGCAGGAGAGTTTTCCATAGAGCATTTTAAGCCTGAAAGGTGTACTATATGCAATCTGTTAAAGCAAATATAAAGTATTTCTTGTTCCAATTCACATTAACTTTACTTTGATGTTTACGGCATGTCGACATTCTCCTGGTAATGTAATGCCCCTTACAGACGTAAGAAAAACGAAGTAAATAAATCTGCTTATCAGCGTGATTTCGGATGACCGCTTCAGAATCGACAATTTAAGATGTTAATTACTTTTCCGACGGTGCCTAAATAACAATAAAAATAATAATACATTCAATGAAGCGCCCTCAGAGAGCTCAATCTCTTTCTAGGCACTTTACATTTGCTGCAAAGGAAACACGATCTGGTGAGTGGTATCATATTTGATGCATGAAAAACATGAATAACATGGTTAGGGATGACATGCACAGGGTCAGAACGCAAGTGTGGTTTGTGGCAGCATGCGCAGTGTCAGCATGCATAAGCACATAAATGACGAATATAATGTAATGCGTTTTCATTTATAACTCCACTAGCCACAAAGACAAAGTGGGACGCAGGAGAGTTTTCTATAGCTCCCTCAAAGCCTAATCGACTTTTTGTGGCGCACAGTAGTCAATAGACTTCATCTCATGCGATAAAGAGAAAGTGAGAAGCACAGCTGAGTCAGAAGGACAGTTGAGGAAGTAAATAACATGGACGTAGCAGCTCAGGACGGCTAGAAGGGATATGCCACAGTCACCAGCAGGGTAGGAGATGTCGTTGCATAAGAACTGTGGAAGTGAGTTTCGCTGTCTAGGACCTGCTGAGCAACAGCTTCTGTCGCCAACGGTCTTTAAGCAAAGCAATGGAACAGCTAACTCATTGCCCATAGGGTACCCGAGGGTACAAGGAGGCTGAAACTGGTGCTGCAACTCAGCTAGGTATAAAAGAGCCAAGAGATGGCGGGCCTTGTGGGTGAGCGCAAGAACTTTACTCTTTGTCCGTTGATCAATTAGGGCCATCGCAGCTCCTTCAGCAAAGGAGACACCTGAAGGTTCAGGGAGGCACGCCTTCAGTGCTGATGTTCAGGGTCTGAGCTGATAGCGTGCAAATCTGTTGGAGGTGCCGGTGAACCATTCTGAGCAGAGCTGCTTCGGAGTTCAGACTCTACATTATAGCTATATTATGAGCTGGCTATAGGTCCTAAAATGAAATCAGGTAGAAGTTCCGGTAGGCTCACTTTTTGAGCGCTCTAAATCCATCGAGAGAGAGAGAGAGAGAGAGAGAGAGAGAGAGAGAGAGAGAGAGAGAGAGAGAGAGAGAGAGAGAGAGAGAGAGAGAGAGAGTGCGGACCTTTTGGTACAAGGTAAAGTATGAAATTGAATATTGCACAGATATTTTCCGGAGCAAAAGAACGGAGTTACCAATAAATAAGGAATGATATCTTAAAGTCGATGCGCTCATTAATTTGGGTGACCGTACAGGTCGAAGAGAAATGTCTCGTACGGCATTGCGACATTTACGATAGGCAAGCCGATAGGCTGACAGTAATACACTGCGATAATGAAGGATATAATGAATAAAGGAAAAAATTATTACTCTGCAATACAGCTGCCATTTTTACAATAAACCAGAATACTGCGGCTTTGGTTCCAAATGATACAGAATTGTGTTACGGGTTTACCCACAAAGCCTCATTAATTTTCGCTTTCGCGTTCTCGTACTGTGGCCTCACATGGCCCGGGCCAGCCAGCCTATTTACACTTTCGAATGGCGATAAAGCTGCCATTTCTAGTAAAACGTCACGCAACCGAGGTGCCAATTCCAACTTCTAGAGAACAGTATGCCAAGTCTAGCTACTAAACAGAGGCGCAATGAGACCATTCGGCGCACGGGGACAAAGCTACAAATGGCGCCCCGCCCCTGCCTTTGTCAAAGATTGCTGCAAAATAGCTCCACAACAGATTAAATGAAAAAACACACCCTAGAATGCATATCGAGTCGAGAAAGATTTACTAATTGTAGTACACTCACAAAGTAGCCATCAAAGATTTAATTTAGGTGTTTTTTTCCTGCCTAGAACGTGGCAAACTGGTCTATTTCAGTTTGAAAGTCAATACTTTCCGGTTTTTCTTTTTCTACGCTTAACAAGGCCAAATTATAAAGCCGATCTTGCCCAATTGATGGTTTTAGATAAGACCGGATAATCTTCAGTTTGCTTAAAGAACGTTCACATCTGGCTACTGAAACAGTTATGGTGCGAAGAATTTCGTGGCAACTCTCAAATTAGGAAACAGGTCTTCTCCGTAACTGACGATGAAAAACATGAGTTCCAAGGAGAGGGATTTTTTTGGTGCCAAGTCGTGAAGTGTGGCAAAAACGTTTTACTGTCACATATGTCGTTTTACAGCTCTATTCCATCAACGTCTGAACAATAGAGGACTCCAAAAATAGACCTTGCTGGCTGGTCTGGTCATGTTCTTCAAAAGCTGCTCAACTCCCATCAAGAAACCAAATTTGGCATCAAGATCTGTGAGTCGGCTCTAGTTGGGTTATATGCAGGCCTATACGGCTCCTCTGATAAACCGCTGGTGGACAGCTGTTGGGAGCATCATCGAGAGGGGCCGGTGCACAGCTGTGGTCCGCCTGTGATGTGGCGTGGACACAGGCCGGTAACCCAGTGATGAACAGATGGTGGATTCACCATCAGGATCGGCCGGTGCACAGCTGTGGTTTGCCTCGGGGGAGATGGGGAGGAGGCAGATCTAGGAAACATGTTGTCTTATATGCTTAGTTACATAAAAGACATAATCTGGTATATTCGTGTGTACTTGCATGCACAAGCAAATGCAAGTAGGCGCATTTTGGTTAGAAATACAATCAATCCTAAGCAACATTTCCAATAAAAAAGAAGGAGAAAAGAATAGTAACATCGGGGTCGGCGAGGGCACAGCCGTGGTAGAGAAGTGAGTCGAATGAGGAATGGGGGCGAAGAGAGACGTGCATCCCTGTGCTCTGTGCGTCGTATAATAAACTGTTGGTGTTGGTCATCGGCTGGCTCTCTACATGCGTGAACCGAATAACGCCGGTTAAACCTTGTTGTAATTTCTTGTCGGAGTTAGTTTATGCTGTCCTTCATTATTCTTGAAGTCTCCTCCTCTGAAGAGAGACCAACATGTTGAGAGAATTTTTATTGCATCCTTGTCCTTTGGCGGATTCTTCGTTCAACTGCAACTCCCCACAATTCATATCTCCATTTGGCATCTATTAGTGATTCTTGGCACAGGTATTCTCTAAGTCTTGACAACTCAATCTTGACGGATTTGAGGTCATACAAGGCGCCTCTGAAGTTAATCTTTTAATCCTGCAGTCTTTTCTGAACGCCGTCAATCGTCCTTAAGATGCTGTACCAAAATGGCAATGAAGCCAAAAAGGTAGTTCAAGATACAATGCTGGAGACTGCTAGGTTCTCTTCTTGTTTCAAGTGTTCCACTTGTGTCCTCAGACAGTTGCTCCAAAAGACCTACAATCCATCATTGACCTTTCACAGCCTCCACTCTTGCACTCCACCTTGTTGCAGAGTCACGTTTGATAGTGAAGTCTAAGACTTTCTTCAGCTCTTCCCACCTCAGAGTTGATCTTGAAAAGAATAAGTGTGTGCTCTCTATTGGTACAAAACAGGAAGGACAGCGGAATCTTGACTTGCAGCATGAGCTCTTGCCAGGTTCAAGCTGTGGTTATCACAGTTTATACAAATTTCCTTCTCATTTATGGACAGTATTTTATTTTGGACACCTGACAAGTGGTCAGACCTGACTGCTGCCTTTTTGTGAGACTGCGATCTGCAATCTTGGAAGGGTATTCTGTCGGATTCGAGTTTGTCTGAGACCCTTAATTGCTGCAGCATCTTTGGCGAAGATTTGAAGAAAGCCCAGAAAAGACTCTTTGATGATTACTGCTATGTTGGCAAAATTAACATCGACATATCTAATGACATCAGACATCTACTCACGGTGTGCCAGATCAGGAGTTGAGTCAAACAGAATTCCGTAGTACTTGTTTCGCTGGATGTTGCAGATTACCTTGTCTCTGACTGTAGATGTAAGTATACAAAGGAACTCATTTTGAGTTTGAGGAGACAGTTAAGAGACCGACTTTGGAATCTTTCTGGCGTGGTTCAGGTGTGATTGCAGAAGAGGATTGTACTGAGCTACAAGATGAAGAAGTCCCAATAAGTTTCCAACGTTTTTCTCACCGGCTAGGCCAATATTCTCTTGGTGACCACACCATGCCAGATTTTGAGAAACCAAGAACTTGATGCAGCTTAGAGCTCTCTTTAGGACTTCTCGCCATATTTGTTTTTCCGATAAGATTTGTGCCTCAACAGCAGTTTCCACTTTACTTCTTTGAGAAGTCTCCTCTCTGTTTCTTTCCATGTGGCGAAAGCCTCACGGTGAGAAGAGCTGTTTTCATGGGCAACTAGTTTTTCAGTTTTCCTACTGGCTAAAGACCCTTTTGCCAAATTCAAGAGACGATCGGAAGTTTTGGGTGGACATAGAGAAGAGCGAACAACATACCCAATATGCCTACTGTTTTGAGGGATAGTAAACCAGCCAGATCCTGCTATTTTCATGCCCATTAGTAAGTTGCCTGTTGAACCCGGCCGTGCTCATGGCTCGATAACCTTTTCCAGCAAATGAACCTTCTTTGTTCTGAAAAACAGACTCGATCCTCGCACTATTACTCAGTAGTACTAGTTCAGTTCGAAGAGGCTGCAGAATAACGGGCAAAAAGGAGGTTTGAATAAACTTCAGATGACCATTATCATTCAGAGTCAGCACTTGGAAAATCGCCGTAGATTTTGTATCTTCTTCTCTTGTGGTAGTGCTTGCATCCCCATGGTCCAAATATTGACTTCATCTTCGCAGAGTGAAGCTTTTTCCATGGAGCTTTCACCTAGCAGAGTGTTTGTTTCTCCAGTAGAGCCATGTCGTAATGCTACAATCTAATAATTATGGGCAAAACCAAGTGTCATATGACAATCGGAAGGCCCACCTTCAAGATTGGTTCATCTAGCACAGGGGTATCGAACACGTGGCCCGCGGGCCACAACCCTGCCCGCCGAGGTCTTCTATGCGGCCCGCAACGATATCCCAAAAATATTTGTAACCATGTTTTCCGTTAATTTTTAATCATGTCAAACGGCGATATAAGGCGCTGTTATGTACTTCACGCGCGCGTGAAGCGTGAAGGTGTCCGAATGGCTATTTTCGCGTGAAGGTAAAAAATCGATTTATTTTGCTAGCCTTCATGTGAACATTTTGGCGTGAAGGGGTAATATATTTGTGCTACAGCGGCGCCCGCCATTACGATCACATTTATAACGCTTCCGCAAGCGGAATTAACTGTTTCACACTGTGGATAGAAAAAAAGAGCCGTTTCTCAGCTGCTGCTGCATGAACTGCAATCAGTCAGGTAGGTTTTCAAAAAACGCGTATTGCTCAACTTACTTACTAATACTAAGGTGTTGCTGTGATAAAATATAAATTAATCAATTCGTAGCTGATCTGTTTTTTATTTCACAGAGAAAAATGGCGGCGAATGTGAATACTGGCAAAATACGAAAAATTGACGCAGAAGGAAGACTTTTCAAAGCATCTTGGACTGTAGACTATTTTGTAATGGAACGCTTCGGTAGGATAATGTGCCTAATATGCCAAGAAACAATTGCCGTTGCAAAGAAGTACAATTTTAAGCGACATTTTCAACAAAGCATGGCGACAGGTACAACAGCCTGACTGGTCAACTTCAAATTGATCGCGTGAACTCGTTGAAACAGAGCGTCATCGGACAGCAGTCATTGTTTACAGCAGTCAGCAACAAGTCTGAGGCTTCATCCAAAGTAAGTAAGTTTTTTAATAGCTGAAGCTATAGCTAAGCGGGGGAAAGAATTTTCCTATGGTGAATTTGTTAAGGAATACCTCAGGCTGTTTACTGGTGCGGTCTGTCCAGAAAAGAAGTCACAAGTAGAGAAAGTCAGTCTTTCTCATCAAACGGTTGCGTGAAAAGTTGACGAGCTCGCATCCAACATAGAAGAAAGTCTCACTAACAGACTTGCTGAATGCGAATTTTATTCTCTTGCGCTCGACGAAAGCACGGACAATAGCGATACGGCTCAACTGTCGGTGTTCAACTGTCGGTGTTTGTACGCGGAGTAACAGGAAAGTTTGTCATTATCGAAGAACTGTTGGATATATGTTCGATGAAAGGCACTACAACGGGGCGGGATATTTTGGATCAGGTCAAGAGAGTCCTCACAAAATGTAATCTTCCTGAAACTTGATTGATTGGTTTAACCACAGACGGAGCCCCTTCAATGACAGGTAGACACAATGGATTTGTATCTTTAATGGTAAAATTAGTACCTCGCAAAATTGTCAGTCATCACTGCATCATCCACCAAGAACAGCTATGTGCAAAGGTCTTGAGCATGCAACATGTAATGGACAATGTAGTTTCAACAGTCAATGTGATAAGATCTCGTGCGCTAAACCACAGACAATTTCAGGCTTTCCTTGAAGAGTTGGGATCAGATCATTGTGATGTTATTTATTTCTGCCAAGTCCGTTGGCTAAGTAGGGCAAACACGTTAGCCAGGTTTTGTTCACTTCGGGACGAAATAAAAACATTTATGACAGAAAAGGGAAAAGATGTTGGCTTCCTCGATGACCAGCAGTGATTGAATGACTTGGCTTTTTTTGTGGACATGACCAAACATCTTGCAGATCTTAATGTCAAACTCCAAGGTAAGGATCAACTGGTCCATAAAATGTATGAGTGTGTTGTCGCATTTGTGCAAAAGCTGAAACTTTTCCGGAAACACTTAGATCAGAAGCTGTTACATTTCACAACACTAGCAACAAGATCGCCTGAAACGCTGGCTTATATGAAGTACTCCACTCTTGTTAGCAAACTTGTTGATGAATTCGAAGAGAAGTTTCAGGATTTCCAACAACATGCGGATGACATGAACATGATTAGTAATTCATTTAATATCGATCCCTCTGATGCACCTGATGAATCTCAACTCGAACTAATTGACATTCTGTGACAGCCCTCCGCACGACCTGTCGTCGGGCTGGGTAGCGCGACCGAGCAACAAGTCTGCTGGCTCCAACACCAAAACCTTTATTCCAGGCAACGCCAGCCAAGCCCGGTCTACACGCACTAGACGGCTGCCGGCGTCGAGGGCTCTCTCCCTCCCCTCCCGTTGTACTCCTCCGGCAACCCTTATATTCCATGCATGCGTTGTTTTTCGCACTGTCGGGCCATTGTTCGTTCCGAACCTGCCCGACAGCTGGCGGCAGTTTGTGGTAAATTGATGTACCCACAGATGCCGCCAATGCATGGATTTGGGCAGGACTGCCGAGTCATCGTCTGCCCATCCACCGGTCGTGAGCTTGCGGCTTCGTAGGCAGCCTGAGAGCCCTCACGAGGTCTCCACCCAGTGCTCGCAGGCTGCGAGCGTCGTGTTCTTCCACACATTCATAATGACAGCACTTTAAAAACTGCTTATGATCAGCATGACCCTGTTACCTTTTACAAGCAGTATGTTTCATCAGAGTCTTTTCCTAACCTAGCCAAACATGCTCGCAGGTATATTGCACTTTTTGGCAGCACATATTGCTGTGAACAGCTTTTTTCCAGACTGAAAAATGTGAAAACAATGACTCGATCCGTTCTCACAGATGAACATTTATCAGGAATCCTTAGAATTGCCACATCCACTGTTGCAGCAGATGTCGACTTTTTATGCAAACAGAAACAATGCCAAATATCTCATTGATGCCTGCAGTGCAGAATACCTGGGGCATTTAATTAATCCTAAGACATTAATATTATGTGAGTCCTTGTCATGTAATTTTGTAAGTTTTATAAGTTTATGTTTTCGTGTTATTAAAATAAAAATCAAACAGTAAGAGATTGGCCATAATATCTATCAAATTATTTTCCAGGACACATGATTAAATTTTTACTATTTATTATTTTTAATCATAATTATGCTAAAAATACTATTGTATTGCGGTTTATTTATTGAGTATAATAGTAAGTCATACTAAATTACGATCTTATTTTCCGATGTGGTCAACTACGCCAATTTACATGTGGCCCCCCGACCTTTTAAATTTTTTAATTGTGGCCCCCCAACGCATGAAGGTTGGACACCCCTGCACAAAATGCTGCAATAAATAGCTTTCTTTTTTGCTTGTCTTAAAATGTGAAGTCAGGGGGTATTGTGACGCCCGTCGGAAGCGAGTTCCAGGCTTTGTGAGCATACAAGCTAAAGGGGCGGTCCCCAAAGGATTTGAGGTTCGTACGAGGTTTAGGGTAAACGATTAGATTCCGAAATGTTAGTGGAACGATGTTGCCTGGTAGGGAAGTAGATGTGATAGGTAGGCTGGTCCAGTTCCCTGAACTGCGAAACCCTCGCTAGTTCGGATAGCGGCACAATGCGTGCAATGAGCAGAGATCTGAAGCTAGCAATGAAACGCGGCGCTCGATATTCTGCGCTTAGCGGTAGCAACCGAACCACATCAGTCAAAGGCCAAAGAAGCGCTCACGCTCAGCGCTACACTCACCGACCGGCAGACCGTTGCTCCTTGAGAGCGACTGCGGTCAGGCACAAGCCTTATATTGTAGCTGGGTCAAAAGTCAAATAATAGTCACTGTCGCGCATAATTACGCAAACTGCTCCTCATATCGGTGCTAAGCCACGGCATGTTGACTCGCCTTTGACGCGGCGTAGCAGGCTGGGCTCGCCCTTGACGTGACGCAGCCCGCCTTTGGCAGGCGGGATGGGGCGAGCGAGCGGGAGAAGTTGGAACGCGGACGGTGGGGTGAACAAGGGGTGAGCGGCTGTGTGCTAGCTGCTCTGCGAGAGCCAGCCGAATACACTGCGGCTGAAGCTCCCCCTCGGCGTTTCCGCGTCGTCGCGTGTATCCCGTCAGAGCGTCAAGTTACAGCTTGGTCTAAGTCTGTAAATATGCTTAACTAGCTCAGCCAACATTAATCGAGTCCATTGAAACAAGGACTTGATTGAAATCAAGATTGGTATTCTCCCATAAAAAAGGTTTAAAAAATATGCACACTCCATTTAGCTTTTGGTGCGCCCTTGACATTGGCCACGGTAGAAATCTGTCCCCGCCCCTTACTATCCCTCTGCCACCAAGTTTCAAGGGATTGCTCTTGGAGTTCTTATGCTGTGGCTTCCTCTGGCTCGGCCCAAATGACAGCCCAGAACATTTGAAATGCAATAGTGCTGCGCTTTTACAAAAAGCTTTACACTACAGCAGTTTCGATTCCAAATTATAGATAACAGTGTTCCCCGTTTACACGATTTCATGCGATTGTGCTTTCGCGTTTTCATGCTATAGCCTCAAGTGGCCCGGCCTAGATTGCAGCCCTAAATAGTTGAACTGCAAGAAAGCTGCAATTTCCGCAATAAGCGTATCGCAACGCACTTGTGATTTCACATTATGGAAAGCTGTGTCCCGTGTTTTCCTTCGAAGTTTCATGCGACTAAGCGTGGGTGTTTTCACTCTATGACGTTCAATGACCCGGCAAGCTTCGCTATATTTTCTGTATGCGCTCTATGCTATGAAATTTGGTTTGTTAATTCGCAGCCTTGTTTTCTATAATGTGGAATTAAAAGCGCAGTATCGCGACACCTTGTGTAGTAAATGCAGCTGTGCGAAGTAAATGCACCCATGCTAAGTCGCATCGAATTTTCTAAGGAAAACATGGAATACTGTTTTTAAAGCCAGGAACTCGGCTACTTAAACGACCAACGCACGACACGACGTCAACTGACATGACAACATTTAAAAAGAAGCTTAAAACATATCTTTTATTACAGCATTTGATAGGTTTTTATATAATTAATTCATTTGTATAGCGCCCCAAGAGAACTTAATCTCTATTCAGGCGCTTCACACATGCCTCAGGGCTCGAGCCCACGACCTCAGCCAGACCTTAGTCGGGGCGAGCACCTTAACCGCCGGACCAACCCAGCGTTTTTGAATGCAAATATATAAATGAATTACATGCTTGGGGATGCTACCACCAAGCATCTGTGTGATGCTTTCTAAACAACATCTGTAAAGTGCCTAAAAGGAGATTCAGTTCGCTGAAGGCGCTATACAAACTTATTGTTATTATTATTATTATTGTTATAAATATATCGGGCCAGTCAGTCTCCGTACCTATTCTAACTGCGAAACAGCTGCCATTTCCAAAATAAGCTGTGAGGAACAGCGATTTTGATTCTATATAACGGAAACAGTGTTTCGGGTTTACCCAAAAAATGCCACGACATTGCCCATGCCCGTTTTCATGCTATGGCCTCCTATGGCCCGCACCAGCCAACCTCGCTAAATATCCAAACTGCTATGCAGCTGCCATTTCCACAATAGATGTTGTAAAACTATGTTTTTGGATCCACATTATAGAATTAATTGTTTCGTGTTTACTCGCCAAATTTTTTGGCATTGGACGGACGTGTTCTAATGCTAAGGCCTCCCATGGTCCCGGTCATAAGAGGCTATAGCAATATAACGCACTAGTGAAACCGCAAACAATTTAGTGGGTTAAACCCGCAACACTGTTTTCAATAATAAGCAGTCCAAACCGCAGTTTCACGACGACTATTTCTGGAATAGAAACTGTATCGCAGTTACAAAATGCAGAGCGGGCCGGGCCATTGCCGAGCTGGTTTGGTCCAGCGGTTAAGGTGCTCGCCCCGAACAAGGCCTGGCTGAGGTTGTGGGCTCGAGCCCCGATGCACATGTGAAGCGTCTAAATAAAGATTAAGTTCTCTTGGGGCGCTTTACAACTGATTTATATATAATTATATATTGCACGAGAACGGGCATGGGTTATAGTTTGAAATTTGGTTGGTAAATCCGGAACACTGTTTGTTACAATGTAAAATCAAACCTCAGTTTTGGAAACGGCAGCTGTAATGCAGTTTGATTATGTACGGAGGCGGGCTGGTCCGGGCCAGTGGAGGCCTTAGCATAAGAATGCCCATACGTTCGCCCATTAAATTTGGTTGGTCTACCAGCTGTTTTCTTTAGTTAAAAATCGAAACCGAAATTGCACGAGGCTTACTATAGATATGGCGTTTGGATCGCAGTTCGATAGTGTACGGTGGCCCTGGCCATCGGAGGCCATTACGTTAGATCGCAGATTCGCAATTGCACGAAATTTTGAGGAAGAGCCCGTACCACTGTTTCTGTAATGTGGAATATCAATACCACAAGTTCGCGAATTATATTGTGGAAACGGCAGCTGTAATTCGGTTAGAATATGTAGGAAGGCTGGCTGGTCTGGGTAATTGGAGGCAAGAGCACAAAACACCCACAAGCTATGCTGTGAAATAGAGTTGTAAATCCGGAACGGAATTTGTTGTGTCGCAGTTCGATTACGTAAGATGGCTGCCTGGCGGGGGGGGGGGCAACCGGAGGAAATAGCATGAAAACGCCAATGCGCTGTGCTATGAAGTTTGGTTAGTGATCCCAGAAATTTCCATGATGTGGAAAGAAAACGCAGCTGCGCGACGCCTATTGCGGAAATGACAGCTGTTTCGCAGTTCGACTATTTAGGGCTGCAATTTGGGCCGGACTACTGGAGGCTACAGCATGAAGACGCGAAAGCGCAATCACATAAAATCTGGTGGATAAACATTTAACATTGTTAAATATCTCTTAGAATCAAAATTTCAGTTGTGCAAAGCTTTTTGTGGATGCGACAGCTTTATTGCAGTTCAACTGTTCCGGGGTGCCATTTAGGCCGAGCCAGCGGATGCCATAGCATGAGATTGCCAAGAGCAATCCCTTGAAATTTGGTGTGTAAACTTGGCATGCTGTTCTTTACAATTGAGAATAAGTATCGCAGTTGTGTGGATTTGTATGTAAATGACAGCTGCATAGCCGTTTGAATGTGTAAATAGGCTGGCTGGCCTGGCCATTCGAGGCACGAGAACGTGCAAGTGAAAATAAATTAATTTGGTGGGTGAACCCGTAACACCATTTTGTATAATTATGAATAAAAACCGAATTTATCTGACGTTTAATGTGTAAATGGCAGTTATATCGCAATGTATCATAATTATTCGTGGGACCCTTTATGACCGCTGACTTCGCAGGTCACCGGCTGGGCGGGAACAGTCGGATAATAGCCACGTGCTTCCGCTACGCATGCTGACTTAGCGACGGCTGGCGTCCTTGGCTGGATGACGATTATGGGAAGGTTCGTAGTACGCGAACCCTGATTTGGTGCCGTGAATCTGTCTGTTCGTGAAACTGCCATTGAATGTCGGCTTTGAGCTTCCCGAGTTAAACTGTTCAGAAGATCACTGCCTCTGTGGGTGTTCATTTTCCGATTTAAGTCAAGATCCCCTTCTGAATTTCATTCCCGTTGCTGGATCTGCGGAGAAGCGACACTCACGCTCATATGGTTTGCGTATGTGCTAGGCCGCATAATAGTTGTGTGACTTGTTGTACCTCGCGGTTTGGTTGCCTCTTTTTCGTATGAGTCGCATGATGACACTTCGAGCATGTGATGAAGTCGTATGCAGCCACTGCGTTGTTGCCCTTTTGTAAGACTAAGTCAGCTTGTAGAGTATATGCTGCCAGCCGATTTATCACCTAGGAGTCAGATTTAAGACTTTGGGTATCCAGGCTCCGCGATAGATCGTGGTACGACCGTAGCCGGTACGTGCCGCTAGTACCCCGACTAGTGGCTTGGAAAAGTATGCCATTCCACGGCAACCAGGCGCTAGTTTCCACACCTGAGTGAGGCAGCGTTCAAAGCTTCCGCTGGAAACTTGTTTGCACTTCAGAGGGTGGCCTTTGCTTGCGTGTCGAGTACCACTCGTTGAATAGTGCTTGCGAGTAGGTACTGAATCAATTCTGTCATAGTTCCAAGCGCATCTGTCGTTTTCGGCGATGGCCAGGAACCGGGATTTCGATTCAAATCCAGTTATAAAGAGCAGTTCTGACCTTTCAAAACACCGACTTCGATAACTTGGGCAAGTGCACATTAGCTTGCGGTTGAGTTTGATCAGTATCAACACTTGGTTAGAGGCTAATGTAAGGCCTCCTGCTGTAACTGCTGGCCCTGTGGGTTGGCCTACCTCACCCAATAGGTGCAATAAATGTACATTGTTTGTGCACAAGACCATATGCGATGCGTGAAGGACTCTAAGAACATGCAACATCGATCACCAATTATTGGGCCTTCAGTTCGTACGCCCCATACGTCTGGAACTCTCTTCCGGCTTTGTAACTACCTGCAATAACTTTTCGTCTCACCGTAAGACACACTGGTTCCACTCAGATTTACCGTGCCCTCGATAAGTTGTCTTTATTTGTGCCTATGTGCTTTGCATGCTTACCTGTTCACGATTCAGTCACGTGCTATGAGCCAGATGTCTTACTAACCAGTGACCAAGAGTGTCTTCTTGTATGCTTTAGCATGCTGACCTAAGCATGATGCATGGTACCATGGATGCCATTAACGCTTGGTTATTGATTCTCTTGTCAAGGTGTAAAGCATCTGATAGAGATTTAGTTCTCTTAGGCTTCTATACAGACGACTGGGTGACGCTATCATTATTATCTTTCCTTCCCTTAGCTAAATTTAATGCCCGTGTCTGTTAGTTCGTTGCATGTTTTGGATTCTTACTCTTAAACGGTAACTTAAGATTGGAAGTTCAGCTTACTTATGAATGCCAGGCTAAGAGAGGTGATTTATCCTCTGTAAGCTGCAGAGATTTCTCTAGAATCTTATAAGTGAGAGCTTTCAACTACTGGCAGCCTGAGGCGATCCATAGAATATTCTTATGCATTATTGGAGATAGGCATTGTGTAGCCTTGTCACTGTTTGAATGCAATATTCTTGGGATATCATGACTTGACGATTGCTATTGTGTTGTGGCAGCTTTTGCCTAGGTAATTGCCTCATCTCACACAAGGGGGTGGATGGAGCATGGCACACTTATATATATACCATACGTTAGACTGTGTAATCCATGGATCGATCTGATTATGTATGTGGCTGTTGAGGCTTTGGATACTGTTAGTGTTAATGTGGATTACGTTGGGAAGTCACATTGAAGGCAGTCTGCTCTTAGGAACCGGCTGGATAAGAAAACTGCCTCCAGCCACGCTGAAGTATGTGTTAATATTATTATCATTGTTGTTAGGGACTGCTAGTTTTCTGGTCAAAAGGATCTGATTTGCTCAGAACTATGCTCTAGTCTTGCTGGTGCTCATTAATATATGGATGAGTCAGAACCGTGACCCTGTGTGAGGCACTCAGTGCCGGTGGGAGAACCATTTAGGAGGCCTGGCTGGTGTGCAGGCAGGCAAGCACAGGCACGGCTGCTTGCTCATTGGTGGAGTGCCACACTCCCTGTGCTTGACCTTGCAATAGGCGCAGCAGCAAGACAGCCCGTGCCGTGTCGTGTCGGGCAGCATACGCCTGCTCACACTCAGGCTTTTCACTCATGCTTAACTGTGTGGCACAGCCTTCGGCACCAGCAGCTGGTCTGTTTGCTCCCTCGCTTTCCAAGCCGGCTCTCGTGCTCCTGGGTCAATGCATATATCAGGGCAAGGTGCTTGAACTTCACCATACTGGTAGCGGGTTCGAGTCCTATGTAATGTAATGTGTCTCCATCTCGAACTCCACTAAGACATAAAGACCACGTGGGTGTTACGCAGGAGAGTTTTGTATAGCGCACTCACAGCCTAAGCGGCTTTCGGTACGCATTCGGTAGCCAACAGACTTCGTCTCATGCAACAAAGAGAAAGTGGGAAGCATAGCAGAGTCAGGTGAGCAGTTGAGGTAGTGAGTAGCATGGAAATAGCGGAGCTCAAGACCGCTGAAAAGGATGAGGTGGTGCTCCTGCTTGGCATTAGCCTGGATAGGATAGCGTGAAATTACCGGAGGCATAGAAAAGGTGCTGCCGGGCGGCAGTCTTCTGCTTCAAGCCACCGGGATGCAAGCTCTAAAAGCAGGAGTGCAAGAAGCTAGCAAGCTGCTGTGATCAGTTGGCTCGTGCAAGTTCAAGGTTCATCCATCCTCTTGGAAGTTTCGGTTCGCTTAATGAATTCCCTGTTAAGCCCGTTGTGTGTGTGTGTGTGTGTGTGTGTGTGTGTGTGTGTGTGTGTGTGTGTGTGTGTGTGCACGTGTGTGTGTGTGTGCACACATTTGTGTGTGCACAGCTCCCAAAAAAGTCTGAACGTCTGGAGGTAAAGGCACTGACACTGTGCCAGCTGCCGTGTTCACCATCTTATGTGCCGTATGCTGTGTATCCACTATCCCGTGGATGCTGCTGGCCTGGTGAGTGGCCAGCTGGCCCCTACACCCTACCCCCAGCCTGCTTTGGTGGGCGCTCGTTCGGCGTGTGCCGAGGTGAGCAAGCAAGGCACGTGTCAACACCTCGCATGCTGTGTGTCCATGCAACCGTGCAAATGCTCCCCCCGGCCCCGTCTTGGTGCTCTCTCGGCTTTGCCTCTTCCCTTTCAGCAGCTGGCGTTGCCGGCTGAGAGGTGCAGGACGGCTAAGCAACGTTGAAGTCGCTTGGGTGCCCCAAACTCGGTGGCTGCCATTTTGTGTGTATGAGGTGGGCACATTTTGACTGAGTTATTGGTCCGCGAAGAAATTGGCACGAATTGTGACAGACTCGTTATTCTGGGAAGAAATTGAACCTAGCACGACTAATGGACCAGACGGATGCAAGCAGGAAATGGTGCCCGCATGTGCACGAAGCCGGTGATGGTGGTGGCGGCGGCACTGCTGGGCTCCATCGTCGATTGCGGGTAGATGACAGTGGCCGTGGCAGTGGTGGTGACCGCCGGCTTTAGGACGTCTGCATGGCCGAGCAGAGCTGCGAGTGGTGCCACCACATGCTGGTGACTGTGCCCTGTCAGCTGCTGCCGCTGCTCTTCCCAACACTGCCAGTCGCTTCATGGAGAAGTTTTCTGGGTGCGTGCACTTATCTCCCTACATACGGCCCACGAGAGCTTGCATCGATTAATCGAGCAGCATTGTTTGTTTTTGTATAAGCTCCAGGTGTCGCATTGAGCACTGGTGTGCTTGCAGCCGGATGTATATAGGCCCGAGCATCCGAGCCGCTGTGCTAGCTGAGCGTATTGATTTTCACAAAGCGGCGGCAAAATCAGGCTGAGCTTTTCTTCGGGCTATGAATGTGTGCGTGTTCATTCGTCGCTGTGTGTATGTGTGCGTGTGTGCACTTCTGCGTGCATGCGTAGGGGCGCATACGTGGGCGCGTGCAAGTACGAACGAGCCGGTGTTTGCCGCCTGCCACTTTCTCCTCTCCTCTGTCCTCTCTTCTTCTGTCTTCTCCTCTCCTGTCCTTCCTTCTCCTGTTCTCTCCTGTCCTCCTCTGTCTTCTGTTGTCCTCTCCTCTCCTCTCTCCTGCCCTGCCCTGCCCTGCTCTTGCTTCCCAGACGAGTCTCAATCTAAGGGCAGGCGGAGTTTTGAGACAACTTCTGCACTAGTACTGTACACAGCTGGGTCTATGCTGTCGATCGAGTGAGCTGCTTGACAGCAAAGCAGCAGGTCCGAGGCCGAGTATTGTCGTGACTACTCGTCAAAGTCGTGGTTAACATTGAGATACAGCCAAGGGAAGTGTCATCATTACAGAATGTAAACTAAAAGCTGATGCCTCAGCTGAGCTCATTGCTGCCTCTCGGGTGCTGCACCGTCACAGAGTCACCGTTCATCCTCGCTCTCCTCTTTGCCCTTCTGGGTGTGACTATCCATGCCCATCATGTAACAATGCGGCCATGCCTACTGCTCCTCGAATCTCATGAGGCGTCAGCTAGTCAAACATTGGCAGCGGCGATACGAACGAGTCAGTGCGTATAGCAAGGAATTTGGGACACTTGTTGCTTGGTAGAAGCCTTGCTTCATGCCGACCGAAGGCTTGGCCGAGAGTCGTGCCCCCATGCGCAGACGACTATCTTAGCCGAAGGAGTCCCTGTCCTTTGCGTGCTACGATGGAGTCAGCGGTGCCATCTTCGGGCTGTGCTTTGTATGCTTGTCGACGGCTTCTCCGGGTGCCTCTCTGCGACTTAACTAGATCAATTTCACTCAATGCTTCTGTTAGTCGTCGTACAATGGCTTTTTCCTGCTATCGACAGACGGCAGTCGCCTGCATTCCCCGTGGGCTCGTGCAGCTTGGCCGCTGGGCAAGAGCGCAGCAGCTCCGCTTGCAAAGGGGACAGCTGCTTACAGCCAGCAGCGCGCTTCAGCAGCGCTCGTGCGGCGGTGGCCGCACGAGCGGCATGCCGTGCTTGATGATTTAGCACTGCTGCCATGTGCGCGGGCCATGCTGCTGATATTGATTTGAGCGAGCTTGCAACGTTTCTAGAGTTCGCTCCTCGACGGATTGCAGCAAGGCGCACACAGCGGTCTCGGAGTGGTGAAGCCGGCATGTGCTCGCTGTGGCAGCTCTATAGTGCGACTGTTTCGACTTCCGAACCCAAACGCTGCTGCTGCCGTTCCATCCTGTTGTGCCGGCCTCGTCCGGCCGCTTAGCAGCCGTGCAGCAGTAGCCAGTGTCGTCTGCAGTTAACTGGCGTGCGATCATAGCTGGCCTGTGACGCCACGCCGTCTGCCAGCGGCCGGTCACCACGGCTTGTTCGTCATGGCTGTGCTGCTGAAGTGGCTTCGAGGGCCCAAGAGCTCATCATCGGACGTGGACACCGCCTGGCGGAAGCAGAACAAGGAGCTTCAAGAGAACGCCCTCTTCCAGTTGGTTGACTTCACGCCGAACGGCGGCCAACTAGTGCGAGCATTCACCGAGCACGGCAGTGCCGGCGTGGTTCAGGTGGCGCACGAGCTCATGTCCAACTTCCTGTATCACTCTGGCCAGCGCAGTGGGCACGTGACAAGACTGGACTACGCCCGATGGCTTGCGCGTCAGCACGACAAGATGGCTGTAAGTGGCGCAGAAAAAATGCCGTCTCACGGCATGCACCGCAGCAGCTACTAGCCTGCCCACCTCTAAAAACTGTAACGGTCAGCTGATTCAGCAGCCTGGTTTAAATTGCTGCAGAAGCCAGTTAGTGCCTGCCGAGCTGGCTTGGTCCAGCTGTTAAGGTGCTTGCCCCGACCAAGGTCTGTCTGAGGTCGTGGGCCCGAGCCCTGAGGCATATGTGAAGCGCCTGAGTAGAGATTAAGTTTTCTTGAGGTGCTATACAAATGACATATATTTATACTTATCAATCCTGCTTGCAGTGTGCAATACAGAATTGGCTCCAGCAGAATTCGACCTAGGTCGTGAAGAGCGAGCAGCCTATCGATCGTGCTTCCTTTGCAGTGAATGTCAAGTTCCTAGAAAGAGATTGAGTTCTCTGAAGATGCTATATCAAATGTATTATTACTATTATTATTACCCAGCCCCCTAACTATGCCCTAGCTTCACCGATTGATGCCTCGCTACAGGCCCGATGGGCTACCAATCGATTGCTCCTAAAATAAAACGCTTTCAGTGAGCAATATGGAATTTCCCACCTCAGGAATCAAACCCACGAGACACGGTTTCCAAAAGCAAGTTCCTCACCTAACCTAAGCTAACACCCTGTGTTCTCTAGGTCTAGCAAACACATCATTTAAAAGCTGTTCTTTATTATATGTTTGCCATGAGCACAGCTGCTATCGTTACGAAAATAGTATCATGCGCTGGCTGTAGTTACTTCTATTCTCCTTCTTGTCATGTATACATCATAATAATAATACATTTGTATAAGCGCCCTCAGAGAATTTAATCTCACTCTAGGCACTTTATAGTTGCTGTAAAGAAAGCATGACTAAACGAGTAATGGTAACATTTGCAATGTCATGAAGCATAACATTGTTAGATGTGACATGAACAGGGTCAACATTTAGATATGGTTAGTAGCAGCTGGCACAGTGTCAGCAGGCATAAGCACGCAAAGGGCAAATCAAAAGCACCCACTAAATGCCGTCATAAACAGGTTTACACAATGATTGAACTTTTTTTCTTAATCCAGCACATATATCTCATCAATTGTTATACTAGTGCCATCACTGGCGTGCAATCCGTTCTGGTGTTGTTATGCAGACTATTTTGAACAACTTTGGTGCGTGAAGTTGGATGGCAGCAATGCCTAAATATCTGCCCCACCAAGGTTGGTGGTACTAGGATTTTGATTTTCCTGCAATTGCAGAAATATAAGCCTGTCCGTGTTCTGTCTTTAAGCGCCCATAAGAGCTGTTTAACCTCACTGCAAGAATTCTTAAGACTTCTGGAGAGGCAAGGGGTGCTAAAGGCAGGTTTGCCAATCCTAGCTCTGGCTTGTGCTGCGGGGCTTTTGGTTGTAGGCAGGTGACAGCTGTGAGTGTTGATCACGAGCAGTGCTTGCATTCGGATGTGCTGCATCTTGCATCATGTTACGGTATTATGTCTCCTCTCCTGCTACTAATTCTGGCACTTCTTTTCTGGCTGTGTACTGCTGTTTTTTCGCTTGCAGGCTGCTAACTTTCTTAGACGGGGCTCACTCTAATCTGCTTGCTAGTCTTGTCTCTTTGCTGCTTGCTGCTGGCTACTGAGCCTGCATTGATAACTTCTCTTTTGGGTGCTGTATAGATAAATCTCCAGAGCAGCAATCTCATTGTTGTAATAGCCTTGTGAAAGAACAAACAGAGATACACACGTGGGCAGTATACTCATGGGTCGTAGCAGGCCAACACCTATATTACCTGAAAGCAAAAGAGTAAAAGGCACCAATCCGAAAAGGCATTAGGGCACGGACTTTGTCAGCGCATCTTTCTTGTTGTCGTCGTACGAGACGGCCGTGTTGATGATAAAAAGCATGGTCCCATCATTACCGACGATGCCCATTATCACATCCACTCGATAGGTTATCGCTCTCTGCTTAATCCTGCTACATCCACCGTTATGTACTCCTATCCTTGGCCGTAAATCCCCATCGAAGCCCCGACGTTAAATTCATATCAAAGGACGATTAATCAGTCGAAGCACCCATAACAAGTCACCTAGCTGAACTGCTACATCAGTTTCAGCCTGTTCGCACCCTCAGGTCCTGTGTGGACAATAAATTAGCTGTCCCATTCCTCTGCTTAAAGACAGTTGGCGACAGAAGCTTTAGCTCTGCAGGTCCTAGACTGTGGAACTTGCTTCCACAATTCTTACGCAACGACATCTACTCTCCAACTGCCGACTATGGCACATCTTTTTCAGCGGTCCTGAACTGCTACTTCTATGCTACTCACTACCTCAACTGCTCTCCTAACTCTGCTATGCTTCCCACTTTCTCTTTGTTGCGTGAGACGAAGTCTGTTGGCTACCGAATGCGTACCGAAAGCCGCTTAGGCTGTGAGTGCGCTATACAAAACTCGCCTGCGTAACGCCCACATGGTCTTTATGACTTTGTGGAGTTACTGACGGAGATACATTACATTACATTACATTACAGGTAATATGCTTTTAGACAGTGTGTATATATGTGTATATGTTTAGCGTAAAAACATCCTTGCAATGTGGCCGCAGCTGCTATTGCTGTAAATTTGTTCGAATAATTAGAAATTTATCTACGATGACTGGCATACTAAAGTTATGCACAGCATATGAAAATATTTATTGACAGCCAGAAAAAACACGTAGGCTGTTGATATGAATGCGCTTAGTCTGTCGTCCTACCACGACTCTTTATGACCTGTCTCTGACCAGGCTTATAAGCCACCAGCTTCTGCATGGTCTCTTCTGCTGTAACACATTCAACAGAGCCCGATTTTCACTGAAAAGGCCTGCTACTGCCGAACACCCGCCTCGGCCTCCTGTCGGTATCGCTTGATAGTCGTTCCATAGGAAACAAATGAAGCGACTGGCTGAGCCACTGCATCAGCTCCACAAAAGGATTTGTCAAAGATTTTGTCTGCACATATTTCCTAGAGAGCTATTTTAGGTTGCTTTCCTTTGCTAAACATTTTGGGGGTAGGGGAAGTGCTGAGAACCAAGCTGAGCAAGGGATATTACTAGCATAAGGAAAGAACAAATTTGGCACTGCATTTATTAGGCAGCAACAAGGTATTTTTAAGAGATCTTATGATTTCCCAGCAGTGTGTAAGCTACAATATTAGGAAGAAGTTGTAACTCCGTGTGATGGATGTGAGAAAGCATCATGGTTGCACTAAGCTGACAAACGATTGGGCTTATAGTGCTATACAAACATGAGGCTTGAAGAACAGATTTATTTCAGCATCAATTGTTGCTAGGAAACTTTAACTTACAGTAGGCCTTAAGCTTAGCAAATCAACCACTCTGTGAATGTTACGGCAGCAAGGTATACTCTCTAGGATTATCAATTGTAGATCTGCAATCAAAAAAGCAAAAATAAAGCCCCAGTTCAGTGTGCTATGGACCACACCTTCTCGGCTTGGGCTGAAATCCAAGTTCACCATTTTCAGTACGAGTAGGAGAGCTCATCTGGCATGCCTCATTAATGAAGCACACCACGATGAATAACTTCACGTGATGTTGAAGTTTGGTTGCAGAGGAGTGCTGGTTTAGCGAACCCTATTAAGTACCTTTTGGATGCTTTTTAGTAAGTGTAACATCATCAGCTATTCGTATCACATCATTAGATGTCTCATTAGAGGCTTTACATTAATGCTGGGAACAGATTGCCCCACTGTAATGCACAATGTTTGTATCGTTCATGTCAATCCATAGAAAAGAGGTGATTTAAAATCATGGTGGAGCCAGTACCTATTAGCCAAGGTTACCTTTAAATACTGAAGCTTCACATGTTTATTTATCACCGTCGCGGTATGCTCGTGCAAAGTAATGCGTGTGAATGAAGTGTGTGTGCACAACCCTCGCTCTGCTCACTTAACTTCAAAATTTGATTGCATCCATCTGTCAATCGGACTGTGACTTTTTGCATCGTAGCAGTAGAACAGTGGGAATAGGGTCTAGAGGGCTATTAGTTTTCTTTGACTCGGAAGTGAATTTCAGGAAAAAGGTCACTTGTAGCTGCCTCGAATATTGATATAGAGGAGCTGCATGGAATTAAAAATAATAATAATAACAATACATTTGATATAGCACCCTCGGAGAACTCAATCTCTTTCTAGGCACTTTGCATTTGCTGCAAAGGAAGCACGATCGAATGGTTAGTGCTATCATGCTTGATAAACAGCAAGTATAACATGTTTTAGGGTGACATGCACAGGGTCAGCATGCAAGTATGGTTAGGGGAGGCATGCACAGCATCAGCATGCATAAGCACATAAAAGACGAATCACGGGGACCCACTGAATGCTGTCATAAACAGATGTGTTTTAGTTTCTTTTTAAATGTGGTCAAGTCAGAGATGTTTTGATGCAAGTTGAAAGTGAGTTCCACGCTTTGGGAGCATACAAACTGCAGGCACAGTCTTCACACGATTTGAGGTTTGTACGAGGTAAAGGTAAACAATTAGATTCCGAAAAACTGTGGTGTGATCCTTAGCCTGGTGGGGCATTAGATCTGATAGGTAGGCTGGAGCCAAAGAATGAAGGGACCTAAAAGTGAGTGACAAAACCTTGGAACCGATGCATATCTTGACTGGTAGGCAGTGCAGGTTGGCAGGAAGTGGTGTGATGTGGCAACTGCAACACTCACGGCAGACAAGCCTAGCTGCCGAGTTTTGCACCGGCTGTAAACGCCTGATTGCACAGGCCTGCAGAACAGCAAGCAGTGAGTTATAAGTCGATGGGATTTTACAAATGCGTGGAACAATTTAGATGTGTTAACCCTTTCTAAATAAGCCTGATTTTTTAGCAATGTTATGTAGCTGAAAGTAGGCCGACTTGACAACGTGGAGCTGATGTTGTCGTCTAATGAAAGGTCACTTTGTAACACGACACCTAGATTTCGTGCAGATTCAACAGATGTGCTGGTAGGGCCGATTTTGAGCATTAACCTTTCTAATTTCTGAATCACACTTGGTGTGCCCATTACTGAGTAAGTTAGTTTTATCATCATTTAATCTAAGATAGTTTGCTGCCATTCATTTGCAGATGTCATCAATACATGCAGCAAAGGAGTTAAGAGAATTTGACATGCTGGAAGGCTTAGAGGGATCAAAGCAAAGGTTCAACTGAGTGTCATCTGCATAAAAATGAAAGCCGAGATTGTGTGCCTGGCAATCACATCGGCAAGATGTAGAGTATAAACCGTGAACAGAACCGGGGACCAAGCACAGAGCCCTGAGGTTACTCGGATGATCTTTATCCATTCACATCAATACTGTGGAGTCTCCCACAGAGATAGGCCCCGAACCATTGCAATGCAGTGCCAGTGATGCCCCGGCGAGATGAGAGGCTCTCAAGAAGGACTTGATGATCGATAGTATCAAAAGCTGCCGAAAGATCGAGCAAAACAAGCAAAGAGACTCTACAGAAGTCCATATTCCTAAGTAGGTCGTTATACATCCGAAGCTATGCCGACTCTGTGGTGTGATTAGCTCGGAAACCAGACTGGAACTTACTAGAAAGGTTTGAAGTTTCAATATATGAGCAGCTGGTCTGCCACGACTCACTTCCGTGTCTTTAATAGGAACGGTTGACGGGAGACTGGGCAGAAGTTGCTTAAGTTGTCTAGGTCTAGTGTTGCTTTCTTGAATAGTGGCTTGACTATAGCCTTTTTGAAAGGCCGTGGGACATCAACTGAGGCTAATGACAAATTGTCGATATTAGTTATGCATTACAGCCGCAGATCAATGCATCATAGAAGCAGAGCAGTGGGAATAGAGTCCAGAGGACTAGTTGTCTTTTTTTATTCGGATATGAACTTCAGGAAGAGGTCACTAGTGACCTTGAATGAAGACATTGAGGTGCTGGATGGAATTGAGGGACATGATTCCAGGGAGGATGCTGCCGTCTTAGGGATGGACTCCCTGATCTTGTCTATCTTGTTAACAAAGAAGCTAGAGAAGCGATCAGCTAGATTATCACAGGAATCACTGGGTAAGGAGCTAATCTGGGATCGGTTGAGGAGATGGTTGATCGTCGACATCAGCATTTTTGGATTGTGCATTTTTGATTCAACTACGTTTTTATAGAAGCTAGATTTGAGGAGATGAGTCCTGTAGGGATGTTACTGAGAGACAGGATTTTACTTGGGATGATGTTACCTTAAGGATGGACTCGCTGATGTTGTCCATCTTTTTGACAAAGAAGCAAGAGATGCGATCAGCTAGATCAACTTAAGGATCAATAGGTTCGGAGCTAGGAGGAGCAGTTAAAGAGAGTATTGATGGTAAACATAACCATTTTTAGATTCCGCATCTGTAATTAAAAAATAATTCTGTAGAAGCTAGACTCGGCCTTTGTAAGGATCGATTCGTATGATCTACAGTAGTCCTGGTATGCCTGTCGACGGATAGTCAGTCCTGATCTTTTGTATGCTATCTCAATCTTGTGTTTTGTAGATCTAGCTAGTTTAATGTCGTGCAGTAAACCGCAGGCCATCTGGGCGAGAGTGCAGAGTGAGCATAGTCAGAGGTATAAGCTCGGCAAGAATGTCCGCTAATGTCGTATTGTAGCATTCTATCAATGATTACAGGCTAGAAGCTACCACTAACTATATCTACATGTTGACACTGTGCATGCAACCTCTGATCATATTGTGCCTGTCAACACGTTGCAAGTTACCACTAACCATTAGATCATGCTACTTTACAGCATATGTAAAGTGCATGAAAGAGATTAGGTTCTCTGAGGGTGCTATGCAGATGTATTATTGTTAGTATTATTATTATCACAATATGTCAGTCGTTAATAATTTCCAAATTATGGAAGCATACAAACTGGAGTCACTGTCTCCCATGGATTGGGGCATTGGTTAGAGACACAGGTGAATGACTTGAGCCCGAAGAGTGAGTACGACGGTGACATATATGATTAGGAAGTGCCTGTATTTCCGGTATCTAGGCTGAAGGAAGAAAATGATGGAACATAGCAGTGAATGCTAGCCTTAATTGGAGAGGCTACTTGACAGAGAGCCACTGCAGATCGGCGAAAAGTGGTGCAATGTGGTAGTTGCAATTTTCACGGCAAACCAGCATAGCTGCACAGTTGTGCACCATCGGTAAGCAGCCTATTTCGCAAGCCAGGATAGCTGTGAGTGTTGATTTACATAAGTCAAGTCAGTAAATGATAAATTCATAGACCAACCTGGCTTGAGGTATTCTTATCTACTAAGTACTCTTACCGCACTATTTTGAGGGTAAGACTTCTATTTCAAAACTCTCCTAAAGTGAAACACACTAGTCAACTGATCGTGCTAATCGAGGTACTCATATATCAAGTATCAGTTGTCTGTTACTGTCAGCCGAGCGCATGCGAGTGCTTGGTTTGAGCTTTTTCGTTGATCACCAGCAAGCAACCAGCAGGTGGGTGGAGGTAAGCAAGCCGCCTGGCCACCGATTTCGTACAGGAAGCAAGTCGTCGGGGCGTTTCGATGTCGCTCCCTCCACTCAAGCAAGTAGAGGGCCTTGCGGAGAATTCACCGCCCAATTCGGCCGCGGTGCTGCTCGGTCGAAGCCCGTCGTAGACGGCGCTGCACTTCGAACACCCGACGGCTCTTTGCAGGGAGCGCACGAGAGCGAGAGCCTGTCCGACGAAGAGCTGCTGGCTCGGCACGCGCCGGAGGAGGGCAGGTTCATGCAGCTCGGCGAGCACGAGGCCTGCTGGCAGCTGAGCAAGCGTGGACCAGTGGGCGAGACCGCTTTGCACTTGTGCTTCCTCAACGACACACCCGTACATCGCGAGATAGCGTGGACTCTGCTTGACATCTATCCGAGCTTGGCTCAGGACATATACGAAGGCGAAGAATACTACGGTACCGTGCGACATTCGCCCAGCTTTGAATGTGCAGCCGTGGCATGGGTGCACTATCTGACGTGCATGCCCATGCCGAGGGACACGTTCCTTTGCTACCCAGCTGGAGGTCAGCTAAGGGTTTTTGCTGTATGTCGCCGTGCTGCACGTACCGCCAGGCTGACAGATCGCCCATCCGTATCCGATTGGCCGGCTGCGATCCGATGCTGCCACATGCTTCCATAAGCTGACTCCACATGTTGACTGTAGTGCATGAGCAGCACTGTAGCTCAGTCCTTCAGTCTTTGCTCTGCTCTTTTTGGTGGCATTGTTAGCCCTGCAGGGGCCTGCTTCTGATGGCATATAATTCTTTCTTAGCTACGAATCAGAAATAAATCACAGGAGTGATATTTAAGCAGAACCGAATTCACATGTGAAATTTCATGTTGATCCGTGAAATATTGGCCAAACTATGGATTTTCCCTGGCATAAAGGTACGTTGTAAATGAGGCCATTTAAATGTTACACAGATGCACTCCAGCAAGCAGCAACCCTGTACCTCAATGTACTAAGGTTCAATAAGTTGGGACACATGTTGCATATCATGCTGAGATCGGTAAATTTGTTGTTTGTAGATATGTTGCTTTCTGTTCACTTCCGGGTTTGACATGATTTGCATAATTATTTTTTCCTTCTGTACAGAAACTGTCAAATATGTCCAATCCCATTTCTAACACGTTTGTCATTTGAAAGGTACCCTAGACGAATATTCTATTGTTGATCACATGTTTTCAATATTTTTTGGAGATTTATCCGTAAGAGCATGCCTTCAGTTCTGAATCGCTCAAAGCCCTAAACTCACTTTCAACGGACATCATGACATCCTAACTCAGCGATATTTTAAAAAGTAGCTAATAGTCCACCGGCTCTTCTATTTGGTCAGTCTGTACATGTCCTTTGTGTGCTTATGCATGCTGACACTGTGCATATTATCACTAAACAATTGACACCCTTCCTTTCCAGTATGCATTAGGGGCCATATATAACTTGCCACACTGGTTTGGCCAAGGGATAAAGGTGCTTGCCCTGGCCAAGGTCAAGTTGAATGAATTTTATGACCGAGGTTGTTGGCTTGAGCCCCATGGCACGTATGAAGCGCCACCAACCTCGGTCATAAAATTCATTCACCTTGACCTTGGCCAGGGCAAGCACCTTTATCCCTTGGCCAAACCAGTGTGGCAAGTTATATATGGCCCCTAATGCATACTGGAAAGGAAGGGTGTCAATTGTTTAGTGATAATATGCACAGTGTCAGCATGCATAAGCACACAAAGGACATGTACAGACTGACCAAATAGAAGAGCCGGTGGACAGGGGGATATATATATCAATGGGATATATATATATATATATATATATATATATATATATATACTTATAAGTATATATACTTATTTATTTACTTCTATTAAAGTGCTCTGTGCATGTTTTATTATTACTATTACCAATCGTTCTCACTTGTTTAAGCATGATGTCATTGTACATGTTCTTATCAATAATCAGATGATATGTTTCTTTTCCACCCATATTGAAATGCTTTAAAAAACGATTTAGTTCCCTTTAGGTGTGGTGCATATACATCTCGATTATAAATGTTATCTCAATACTGTCTCTCCTGTCAACCACAGGTTGCCGCAATGCCCAGCTGCTTTGTATGTTGTCTGCTCGATCAGCTTTTCTCCGTTTTTGGTTCATGAGCCTTGCACAAGAGGGCAAACCTCTAACCACACGTGTTACATAATTTAAGATAAGTCTTATTCTGCCTTCTCGTATGAACAATGCATCATCCTGACTAGTTTTCCATGGCCCCGAGCTGGCTATAGACGTATCGACATCAGTGCTTCCAAGGTTGGTTTGGCTCAGTGGTTAATGTGCTCGCCCTGACCAAGATCTTGCCGAGGTCGTGGGCTCGAGCCCCGTGGCACATGTGAAGGGCCTTTTGTAGAGATGGGGTTCTCTTAGAGTGCTATACAAATGAACTATATGTGCGATCAGGCGATTGCAGCTGGTGCTAAACTCTGCAGCTGGGCTTGTCTGTTGTGAGCGTCGCAGTTGTCACATTACTCCACTTCTCGCCGACCTGCACTGGCTACCAGTCAAGCAACGGATTGACTTCAAGGTTTTGTCGCTCACTTTTAGGTCACTTCATTCTTTGGCTCCAGCCTATCTCTCAGATATACTACCCCATCAAGCCAAGCATCGTACCACCTGCTTTTCGGAATCCAACAGTCTACAAATACCCCGTACAAACCTCAAATCCTTTGGAGACCGTGCATTTAGTTCGTATGCTCCCGAAGCCTGGAACTCCCTCCGACCTGCGTCAGAACATCCCCTGACCTGACCACATTTAAAAAGAACTTAAAAACACACCTATTTAGGACAGCATTTAGTGGGTCCCTCTGATTCGTCCTTCATGTGCTTATGTGTTCTGACACTGTGCATGCTGCCACTAACCACATTTGCATGCTGACCCTGTGCATGTCACCCCTAACCATATTATTCATTTTGTTTGTTTTTCAAGCATGATTTTACTTACCATTCAATTGCATTTCACTTTGCAGCAAATGTAAAGCGCCTAGAGAGAGATTAAGTTCTCTGAGTGCGCTTTATCAAGTGTATTATTATTTTTATATCTGATTTAACAACCTCATTTATATATTGGCAGAAGTGCCTTAACGGCTCTCACCGCCACATGTAATGGGCAATAAATGAGATACCCCACTGCAGAACAGAAGCGATCACCTTACTTCATGGCTATGACCCAGGGCAACACGGGCCCACAAGAACCGTCCACACCGTGGACAGATCTTAATGTGTCCTGACAGGTGGCCTGCCATGGCAAAAGCCCCTCTAGCAGCCTGCAATCTGCAGCTCCACGCCAGATCAAGGCTTGTTCTGCTCTATCTGGCAGTCCTGGTTGTACTAGCGATCCCGAGTATCACTTCGGAGCAAATGTGGCTCGATCAGCTGCCGTTTCATCGAAATGCAGCAAGGTAAAGTAAAAGTAAAGTCTGGCTTATTTGACAGCCTCGTGAATATAAATGTCAGAAGAGCTTCAATAGCCATCACTAGAGCTTGCGTGGGTAATTAAGGACTGTCTTCTGCAGGACTTAAACCTGCGACATGAATCGTGAATTTCGCCTGCTTTTCCGTGGACTAAGACGGCTGGCTTAGGTGGCGCTAGTGCAACAAAATTCGGCTACTTCTAGGTGGTGACTCACCACTGGCGTGCGGAGCTGGCCGTGATGTGAGGTGCAGGGCACGTGTTTCATGCTGGTCACCTGTCATGGATCGTGCAAGATGACCAGTAGATGTACCATGCTGCTTGCACCTTCGAGTTGCTGCTTACGGCGCAATGCTCCACGTCCTTTGTAGGTGAGAGTGCGCTGCACTTTGCCATCGTGTACAACGACCTGGAGTCGGTCAAGCTGCTCGTGCGGAAAGGCGCCAAAGTGCACCAGCGCGCCACTGGTAACTTCTTTTTACCCGAGGATCAGAAGAAGGTCCCAAAGGCAAAGCACACTGACTATAAAGGTAAGGAATCACCCCTCCCCCTACAGTTGGTGTAGCAGCGTGCTTCCGACAGACAGCAAGCAGCCTAGCACGTGCCTTGCACGCCCTCTTACCACGGTGCTGCACTGCTACTTACGCTTCAGGCTATGCATACTATGGCGAATATCCGCTGTCTTTCGCCGCGGCACTCGGTCTGCAATCCATCTACGACTACCTGATCAGCGAGGGTGCCGATCCTAATGCCTGCGACTCGTTTGGCAACACAGCTCTTCACATAGCTGTCATTTACAATCAGTCGGTGAGAAGTGATGCGGACAGTACACCGTACCGTTCCACCACTGCCAGTTGTCAACCGACCCTTGCGTGCGAGGCTCAAAAGATGACAGCATGTCCTTCTCGACCCTGCCCTTTTAGGCTGCGGCGCTGCATGTTCGTGGCGCTCAGTCATTGTGCGTGAGCTTAAGAGCGCTGCACACTAATCACAGCACGCTCTGCTGCACGTCTGCCGCTGCCGCCCGCCTTCATCGTTTGGGGTAGATATGTCCTGGGCAGCTGCAGGAGCCGAAGAGCGTGCTGATGTGTACAACTGAGAAAACTCCACAATCTATATCTTTAATCACAATAATGATCCAGAACTCCACAATCGCACTCTACAATCGCAAGCTCTACCCCGACCGCCAATGTCTGGGCAGTGCTGGTCTGTGCAGCAGCCAGTAGGACAGGATTGTACAGTTGTAGCCTCCTGCTGAGGTATCACATAATGTTAATAATGATAAATTGTATACTGCCCTCAGAGAATGTAATCTCCGTCTAGGCACTTTACATATGCAGTAAAGGAAGCATGATCGAATGGTTAGTGATAGCATCCTGATAGTTAGATGTCAGCAAGTATAACATGTTTAAGGGGTAACATGCACAGGGTCAGCATGCAAGTATTGTTAGTGGCAGCATGCACAGCATCAGCACCCAAAAACACATATAGGACGAATCACATAGACCCACTAAATGCTATGATAAATAGATATATTTCTAGCTTCTTTCTAAATTTCGTCAAGTCAGGGAGTGTCGTGACGTCAGTCTCGAGTGAGTTCTAGGCTTTGGGAGCATACGAACTTCCAATACGGTCTCCGAAGGATTTGAAGTTCGTACAAGGTTAAACGATAAGATTCAGAAAAGCATGTGGTACGAAGCCTAGCCTGGTTGGTGGCTCCAGAGTTTAGCACCAACCTGATTGCACAGGCCGGCAGACCAGCACAGTGAAATACAGAAGTCAAGACGGGTTGTCACACATGTATGAATCTATTTAGATGTACTGTAACGCCGAAGGCTCGGCGGGGTAAGCTTGACCTGCCGCTTACCTAGCGGCGTAGCCTATCGCCTAATGCCGTTCGGTGCGCGCCTACGCGCAATAAGCTGGCCGCCACGAAACGAGCGTTTCTGGCGCTGACCTGCTTACCGTTACTAAAAGGGGTCGTGAGTCCGCGGCGTGAATTGGAAGCAAGACACATAAATTGGGGATTTTACTGAACTTTATTCGCAAGCGCACAAAGTCGCTGCGCGTCTAGTTCAGCTTTATCTCCACACTCCTCGCACGTTCAACACTCTTGCGGAGGGAATACTCCTCTACACTAAGCGCGACCCGGACCCTAAACCCTAACCGGTGAACTAGGAATCCGTTCCCACCTGTGCCGAGGGAATACCCCAAACACGCCAACTTAAACACTCGAGCGGAGGGAGTACTTCTCCACACTGAGGTGCGAACCGGAGTCTAAACCCTACCCGGTGAACTAGAACTCGGTTTCCACCAGTGCGGCCGGAATACTCCACACACGCCAACTCAAGCACTCCTGCGGAGGAAATAATTCTCCACACTAAAGCGCGACCCGGAGCCTAAACCCTACCCGGTGAACTAGAGCTCCACACACGCCAACTACGCCTAGCTCGCGCCGGCAAATCCCTATGCCGAGAGCACGTGCTAGCGCGCACACACACGACACAAAAGAAACACAAAACACGAAAGAACAAACAAAATGCCAGCTCGGGCGCGATACGACCGTGTTCGGTGGGGTTCCACCGAATCCTCCTAGAGCTGTCTCGTCCTGTTCCGTCAATCGCTGGCGAACAGCCCGCCCTCCTCCCTCGCTTCCAGAGAAAACGAGTCCGACGGCGGAGCCGGACCAAAGACAGAAGACCACAGACAAAAAGACACGAGGCCAAGAGCGAGCGTCGCTCGACTCTTAAATACCTAGCTGGAACAATGGGCAAGAGCTTAGTGGTATTGGGCCCGGACACCTTGGCCCATTACAGAAAGGAATTACTACCGTCCCCAGGCCACTGGGAGGGTACCTCCGTCCAGCTTGAATGGCGAATGGGTTCCAGAAGATTCTTTCTTGGAAAGAGGGAAGGCGGGGGTTGACAGGCCAGCCAACATCTATCAGCAGCTTCCGCGAGTATCGGACCAATTCTAAAGGCCGAATCGCCGCTGCTCGTCTCCGAGCTTCCTGGCCTGCTCCTAAGCGCTTCCTCTCTAACCGCACTGACGCTCCTCTCTGGCTCACTGCTCCAGGACAAAGGGGCTCTAGCCCGCCGCCGAACAGCTCTTGTTCGCGCTAAAATTCAGCCAAAGCCAGCCGGGCGCTACAGTACTATCTCTGTCTAAGCAAGCCTGAGTTTTAACAGTGTTATGTAGCTGAAAGTAGGCATACTTGACTTCGGGTCGATGTTGTTGTCCAATGAAAGGTCACTCTGGAAAAGGACACATAGGTTTCGTGCAGATTCAACAAGAGATATTCTGGCAGAGCCAATTGTGAGAGTTAGGTTGTCTGATTTCTGAATCACACTTCGTTTGCCCATAACTAGTAAGTTGGTTTTATCTTTGTTCAATTTAAAACAATTTGCTTCCATCCATATGCGGATCTCATTAATACATGCAGTGATGGAGTTTAGAGTATTTGACATGCTTGAGGGCTGGGAAGGTTTAGAGCAATACTACAGCTGAATGTCAGCTGCATAGAAGTGAAAGCCGAGATTGTGTGCCAGGCAATCACATCGGCAAGAGGGAGAGTATAAACCGTGAACAGAACCATGGACCAAGAACAGAGCCCTGAGGTACTTGTGACTCCTCGGGTGATCTTTGTGTGTTCATGTCAATGCTTGTCCTTTGGGGGGCATGCCTGCTCGGATCGGATTGGTTCGCTCGGTTAAGGTCTCTGTTCAGTCTTTCCTTCCCTTAAAGAACTTGAGCTCCTTCCCTTGAATAACTTGAGCTCCTGTGCACATGTTTCGGCTAACTTCTGCCCCTACTGCTACAGCTGCTACTTCTACTGCTACTAAGTCTGCTACTGCCACCAGAAGTCTAGTATCTCTTCAGAAGGACTGTGCCACCGGCAGAGTTGCTCACGAGAAGGACGTTGTGCAGTCTTGGCAGTGAGAGGCTCTTTGACAGCTGTCAGCCATTGCTGTCAGTGCACGGTCTTTATTGTGACCTACTTATGCCCTGTCCCCAGCTCCCCCCCCCCCCGTGCTGCACAGCCGCTCACCAGTCCGCGTTCTCGGCAGCAGATGCGCTGCAGTGCCATCGCAGAGGCGAGTACTTCCTGTCAGAGCATCAGCAGCATCAGAAGGAGGACAGGGTGAGAGGCTTTCACGGACAGATGCTTGCTGACCCTGCCACGTGGCGAGTTGGATACACACACACCCACACACACACACACACACACACACACACACACACACACACACACACACACACACACACACACACACACACACACACACACACACACACACACACACACACACACACACACACACACACACACACACACACACACACACACACACACACACACACATATATATGCACAGGTATAGTTCATTCGTAAAGTGCCCCAAGAGAACTGAATCTCTATCCAGGCTCTTCACATTTGCCATAGGTCTCGAGCCCATACACCGGTCATCAAATACATTCACCTTGACCTCGGTCATTAAAGGCAAGCATTTTAACCCCTGGGTCAAACCAGGGTTGCTGCCGCTCTGGGGCGCTCCTTGCATTTTGCCCTCGTAATTGATCATCGCGGCCCAGCCTGTTACACACAAAGAACACCTACGGACGCAATAATCCTAGATCGAGTTGCCAACAGAAAAGTGCACTCGAGAGAGCACGTTGAGGTCGAATATGTCGACTAGAGGTCGAGCAACACTCGTTAAGTCAGGAGCAAGAGGTCTAAGCCGTGCAAATATGTATATGCTAACGTGGATGCAGTCGATGCCGACCTGCCATCGAACCCCGGTGCAGTCGGCCGTCTCTCTCTTTCCCACTCCCTTTTCCATTTGAGGGCATGTCAAAGCAAGGTATGGTGGTTGTTGAGCTCATGGCCTTAAGAAGTAAAAAGTTGAAGTAAAGATTGGCAGATTTTAAAGCCCTGTTTCTGTAGGGGCAGAATAACCGTAGGAGCTCTCAGCCCCCTTGTAGCTCTTAGAAGAAATGACTTTTGGAGGACTTGAGCTCATGATCTCTGTGCTAAGTAGAGTTCGAGCACCTTAACACTGGCCTTCTATCCAGTGATCTAGTGGCTCGCATTTGAGCACACTACTTTAAGCAAGTGACAGCATCATAGCGCTATGCTCGACACACGGTTGGCGGCTGCAAGCTGTCTAGTTGGGCTGATTGGTTATCTGATAGCCTTCGAGGTTCCCCCAGGAGGAAAGGATGAATAAAGAAGCTCTACCGCAAGGATTGACACAGGCAGTCAATGCAGGCAGGTTTGTTCCATTGGGAAAATTGATCGCCAAGTCCTTCTTTACATCCTTTCATCTCACCTGGGCATTGCTGGCACTGCACTGCAATGGTTCAAGTTCTACCTCAGTTTGAGACTCCAGAGTATTGGTATGAATGGAAAAGAGTCATCTGAAGTACCACTGGAGTTTGGGGTATCTCATGGCTCTGTGCTTGGTCCGGTTACCGACATCCGATCCTGGATGTCGGAAAACTTCTTGAAACTAAATGATGATAAACAAGTGCTCGAAATTTAGGTGTCGTTTTCAACAGCTGCCTCAATTTTAAAAGCTTTAAAAAGCTTTAAAAGCTTCATTCAGAGGACTGTTTCTACAGCTAGCCATCACATCCGATCCCTATCCAAGATTAGGAGCTGTCTCCCACAGTGGCTTGCAAAATTTAACTAGCTCCTTAGTTCTGTCTCGGCTTGATTATTGTAATTCCCTATTGGCTGAGAGGCCAGAGAAAGCTATTAGGCCACTGCAGCAGACTATGAATAGGGCTGCAAGGCTAGTCTTCAAGTCCCAGCGGTTTGAGCACGTGTCTCCTTTGCTAAAAGAGCTAGGATGGATGCCGGTTGAGCAACGGATACAGAGCAAAGTTCTTACACTGACCCACAAGGCCCGCCACGGCTTGCCTCCTTCATACCTAGCTGAACTGCTGCATCAGTTTCAGCCTGTTCGCGCCCTCAGGTCCTGTGTGGACAATAAATTAGCTGTTCCATTCCTCCACTTAAAGAACGTTGGCGACAGAAGCTTTAGTAATGTAATGTATCTCCGTCAGTAACTCCACAAAGTCATAAAGACCATGTGGGTGTTACGCAGGAGAGTTTTGTATAGCACACTCACAGCCTAAGCGGCTTTTGGTACGCATTCAGTAGCCAACAGACTTCGTCTCACACAACAAAGAGAAAGTGGGAAGCATAGCAGAGTCAGGAGAGCAGTTGAGGTAGTGAGTAGCATAGAAGTAGCAGTTCAGGACCGCTGAAAAAGATGTGCCATAGTCGGCAGTAGGAGAGTAGTTCGTTGCGTAAGAGTTGTGGAAGCAAGCTCTGCAGGTCCTAGACTGTGGAACTTCGGAATGGGTTTTACAGACCTTTGCTGTACATTATGCGAGACTCTTCTGCTGCTGTATGTAAGAGGCCGTTAAATCTGCTAATATTTTTTAATGAAATCGCGCTATTGTCCATGCGTTATGAGAGCTACTGTGAACATGAGATTTATTAAGGTTAGCCACTGCATGGAGGGCAGGATGCCTGCATGCCTGAAGCATCTGGGCTGCTCGTATTTACTGCCAGAGCCGCTGTCACCGCTGCCGCTGCAATGCAAGCGTAAGCTTGAGCCGCTTGTTAATGACCGATTGTGTCGATCATTGCTGCAGTCCATGTACACCTATGCGGTGCGTCGCCAGTACACTGCATCGGCGAGAGCAGATCCATGGATGAAGAACAAGAATGGATACACGCCGCTGGCGCTAGCGTGCAAGCTCGGCATGGTGAAGATGTTCGAGGAGATGCTTGAGATTCACAGCATCGTGAGTAGCTGCTCTACCGTCGCAGTGCATGACCCACTTCCTTCCAAAGACTACATCTTTTTAACTTGGATCTTTACTGCATTATGCTGTGTTACAAAGGCCACATACAGTATATGTATCTAGCACACACTTATATGTAAATGCATGATTGTGTGTGCTTGAGTTCGTCCATGTGCATGTATGTTTGTCTATGTGTGTGTGTTTAGCTGCAAGAATTACAAAATAGCCAGAAAGAACAAGGAGACATGGGTCCCTGTCTTATAAAAAACTGTGTTTACTTCCCAAGTTTGCTGTGGTCTCTCTTAGTTTCTTTAACCTTATTTGTTAGAGAGAGAGAGAGAGAGAGAGAGAGAGAGAGAGAGAATACTGTTAGCTGATTTAACAGCCTCTTTTGTATAGCGACAGAAGAGCCTTTACAGCTACCACCACCGCTTGCAGCGGCGATAAAGGATCGCCCACCTAAGAATTCGAACCCACGACCTCGGGACCGAGGCCGTGAAAAGCAACCGCCTTACCACTAGTGTGCCATCAAGGCTCACCAAGAGAGAGAGAGAGAGAGAGAGAGAGAGAGAGAGAGAGAGAGAGAGAGAGAGAGAGAGAGGAGAGAGAGAGAGAAAAAGAGAGAGCAAGAGAGAGAGTAGAAGATGGTTCGATCCAGACAAGACAAAGAGTTTATACAGACAGAGATGGGGAGAGTGGGATATAGAAATACTGAGAGGTGGGCAGAAAGGGGGAAATGTAGCAAGAGAGAGGCCGACAGGGAGACACGCAACGTTTGAAAGACAGACACAATAGGGACCGGGAGATTTTTTGACATACCGACAAAGAGACAAAGAACAATCTATGGTAGCCCGGTCAACGATCAGCTTTAGAATAGAGCTTGCCTCCTATCCCTCCTCCTGCAACCACGTAAGTGATATAAAAAAATATACAGAATTCATTTGTATTGTGCCTTAAGAGAGCTTAATCTCTATTTAGGTGCTTCACATATGCCACGGGGCTCGAGCCTACGACCCTGGCCAGACCTTCGTCGGGGCAAGCACTGTAACCACTGGCAGACCTGGTGGCAAGGCTGCCAGCTCTGGCATCGCTATTTTACCTAACCGTAACTAAATTAAAAACCTACCTGTCACAGTATTTGCTTTATTCATGTGAATTGTCCCACCTGTACTTACAGGTATCAAAAGTATGCATGGTATCGTCGCTCATCTGCTTATATCCTTTATATCTAGCTTATTTGAAATACCTAGAAAGTGATTTGATTTACCTGGAATGCTTTGCAAGCCTCTGGGTCTCAGCCGTGACTTAGGTTTGAGGCACATGCACTTCTTAAAGCACTTCGTGGGTTCGGGTCCTTCAGCAGGCAATCCTTCATTGCCTACTGCAAGCAGTAGTGATAACCGTAATACTCTTTTAATACTATAACGAGGCTGTTAAATCAGCCTTGACCTTTACTTTTCTTGATCTTTTAGGTTTGATATTTAATTTGTGCTGCTACTCAAAAAGCCGGGGCAGGATTCTGAGGTCATAGAAAACTATTTCTTAGTTTTCCTTCAATTTTTTGTCTAAGATTTGCAAAAAGCTTGCCGCTTATTAACTTGTGAAATTCATTGATAAGAATGGGCTATCTGACTAATTTCATTCGGGATTCAAGCAATATCTTTCCATTGAAACTGCTCTCCTCCGTGTGACCAACTACATTCCGAGCAGCAATGGCAATCTTAATGTCCCGCCCTGGTCCTTTGTGATCTATCAGCTGCGTTTGACTTTATGATCACGAAATCCTACTTGAACCATTGACAACGATTATCGGTCTGGCAGATATCTCAGATTTCTCTGATCTCATTTCAATCCTGTGTGCAAGAAATCGATCCTTCTTCGTTATGGGTGATTTCAACGTTCACTTTGATAACTTATCTGACGCCTTTAGCACTGAATTTATGTGCATTGACTGACTCACTGTCTCTTGTGGCTCATGTGCATGGCCCTACTCACATCAAGGGTCACACACTCGACCAGATTTTCTCATTCAACTCCACTTTGTCATCACCAATTATTACCAAATCCTGCTTATCTTACCACATGCAGATCCCATTCAATCTACAGTGTGTGCCCACCTCCTCCTCTAAAATAACCTGTGAATCGCGAAACCTCAAGACCCTTGACATCGATACTGTCCGTGCGTGCGAAAATATCTGCTTTGCCTCTGAAGAACAGTCCTCCCTCCAATCTGTCATCGTTGATAGATAGCTACAACACGACACTAGCTGACACACTCGACGAGTTTGCACCTATAATAATAATATTAATAATGCACTTGATAAAGCACCCTCAGAGAACTCAATCTCTTTCTATGCGCTTTACATTTGCTGCAAAGATAAATGCAATTGAATGGTGAGTAATATCACGCTTGATATACAAACAACATGAATAACATGGTTAGGGGTGACATGCACAGGGTCAGCACCTCAGACTAAGCCCACTGTGCACCCTTGCCCAGACGGCCTATGGTTTACCACAGACTTTAAACTTGCTAGGTCTACTAAGCGAAAGCTTGAAAAAGCATACAAAAGATCAGGACTTACTGTCCATCAACAGGCATATGAAGACTACTGTACGTCGTACCAATCGATCCTAGCAAAGGCCAAGTCTAGCTTCGATGAAAACATTGTTGAATCACAGATGCACAATCCAAAGATGCTGGTGTCGACGATCAACCGTCTCCTCAACCGTTCCCAGATTAGCTCCTTACCTGATGATCCTTGTGATGATCTAGCCGATCGCTTCTCTCGATTCTTTGTGCAGAAGAGAGACAAGATCAGGGAATCCATCCCTGCGATGACAACATCCCCCTAGAGTGTTGTTCCCCGATTCCTGGCTCCACCTCCATGTCTACGTTTAGGCAGGTAACTAATGATCTCGTCCTGAAGTTCATATCACAATCAAAGAAGACAACAAGTCCTTTTGACCCTATTCCTACTGTCGTGCTCCTACGTTGCATTGATCTGCTGCCGCCACGGATAACTAACATCATCAATATGTCATTAGCCTCATGTCATGTCCCAGCACCTTTCAAAAAAGCTGTAGTCATGCCACTTCTCAAGAAAGCAAAACTAGACTAAGAGAACTTGAGCAACTACCGCCCAGTCTCCCTTCTACCATTCCTATCAAAGACACTGGAACGGGTCGTGGCGGACCAGCTGAACTCATATATTGAAACTTCCAACCTTGCTAGCAATTTATAGTCTGGCTCTAGAGTTAATCCATCAACAGAATCAGCATTCCTTAGGGTGTACAACGACCTACTTAGGAATGCAGACATAGGTAGAGTGTTTCTGCTTGTTTTGCTCGATCTTTCGGCAGCCTTTGGTACTATCGATCACAAAGGTTTTATAGAGCACCTCTCATCTCGCCTGGGCATCACTGGCACTGCTCTGCAATGGTTCATATCCTATCTCAGTGGGAGAGTCCAGAGTATTGACGTGAATTGACAAAGATCATCTGAAGTACCTCTGAAATATGGAGTACATCAGGGCTCGGTGCTAGGTCCGGTTCTTTTCACGGTTTATACTGTCCCTCTTGCTGATGTGATTGCCAAGTACAATCTAGGCTTTCACTTCTATGTGGATGACACTCAGTTGTACCTTTGCTTTGATCCCTCCCAGCCTTCGAGCACCTCGAATTCTCTCAACTCACTTGCTGCATGTATTGATGACATCCGCACATGGATGGCAGCAAATTTTCTAAAACTAAACGATGATAAAACTAACTTACTAGTTATGGGCAAACCCAGTGTGATACAGAAATTAGAAAGGCTGGCGCTCAAACTTGGCTCTGCCAGCATATCTCCAGTTGAATCAGCTCGAAATCTTGGTGTCATGTTCCACAGTGACCTCTCGTTCGACGACCGCATCAGCTCCAGAGTCAAGTCTGCCTAATTTCAGCTGTATAGCATTGCTAAAATTCGGGCTTGTTTAGATAAGGATACCATGTCTAAGTTGGTCCATGGGTTTGTGACATCTCGTCTTGACTTCTGTAACTCGCTGCTTGCTGGCCTACCGGCATGTGCAACCAGGCGATTATAGCTGGTGCAAAACTCGGCAGCTAGGCTTGTCTGTCGTGAGCTTCGCAGTTGCCACATCACACCTCTTCTTGCCAACCTGCACTGGCTACCAGTTAAGCAACGGATCGACTTCAAGGTTTTGTCGCTCACTTTTAGGTCACTTCATTCTTTGGCTCCGGCCTATCTCTCAGATCTATTCCCCCACCAGGCCAAGCATCGTACCACCCGCCTCTCGGAATCCAACAGTTTACCAATACCTCGTACAAAACTCAAATCCTTTGGAGACCGTGCATTTAGTTCGTATGCTCCCAAAGCCTTGAACTCACTCCCGACTGGCGTCAGAACATTCCCAGACTTGACCACATTTAAAAGGAACTTTAAAACACGCCTATTTATGACAGCATTATATGGGTCCCTGTGATTCGTCCTTGATGTGCTTATGCGTGCTGACACTGTGCATGCTGCCACTAACCGCATTTGCATGCTGACCCTGTGCATGTCACCCCTAACCGTGTTATTCATGTTGTCTAACAAGCATGATATTACTTACCATTCAATCGTGTTTCCCTTTGCAGCAGGAATAAAGCGCCTGGAAAGAGATTGAGTTCTCTGAGGGCGGTTTATCAAGTACATTATTATTATTAATATTATGAGGCTCTGGCATGGTTCGAATCTTACTTGTCCGATTATTTTTAGTCCGTGTCGTAGGATGGTTGCCTTTCATCCAGTATCGACCAGTCACACCCGTGTGGAGTTCCACAAGGGTCGTTTTTTGGTCTTTTGATGTTCTTCATTAACACCTGGCCTCCAGGAATAGTAATTCGGGTGCAAGGGATCGTCCATCACTTCTATTTTGAAAATACCTGGCACAGCGACGTGTCCACTTCGACTAAGAAGCTGCAATAGCTTTTAGTTGATCAACAGATAGTAGAAGCAAAATTCTTACTTTGACACAGAAGGCCGTGGCACGACCCGTTCGCACCGAGCTGAAAGCTCACTGCGGCTTGGCTCCTTCACACCGAGCTGAACTGCTGCACTAGTTTCAGACTCCTCGGGCCCCTCAGCTCCTCTATAAATAAGTAAATTAGGTGTTCCATTCTTGTGCTTAATGACTTGGCGACATGCCATTGGCTGCGAAACTCACTGCTATTATCTTCTGCTGCCAACGGTGGTACATCCTTTCTAGCCGACCTGCATTGCTACTTCAATGCTACTCACTTCCTCGACTGTCTTTCTGCCTCAGCTATGCTTTTCGCTGTCCTTCGTTTCACGAGATGGGGCCTGTTGGCTACTGTGGCGCACCGAAAGCCACTAAGACATTTAGTGCACTGCAGAAAACTCTCCAGTGTAACACCCACTTAGTCCTTGTGGCTTTTTGTGGTTACATATTGAGTTCATTAAAATAACAAAAACAGTTTTTATCTCCTCGGAAAATTTATTAACACGTGCTATTGATAGATTTTTTCCTGTCGAGTCTCACTGAGGCACAAGCACGTACGTGAGTGATACAAGAGACTAAATCGTTATTTCTGTCAATGCGTACATCTGTGAGAGGTCGATGCATTACAGCAGCTGCTTCGGGAAATGTAAAGTGTATCAGTGGCCAGACGCAGCGGTATGTCGATGGCTTAACCATAGGCCGCAGGTGAGGTGTTTGCGATAATTGCACTTCAGCAGGCATACACAACAGGGTATGTGTAGGAGGTGGGTGGGTGGATGGGTGTTGTCCGTGAATGTTGCCTCTTTACGTTGTGGTTTTTCTTGTGGCTGTCTGCACATCCCAGAAGCCTCTAAAGTATGTGGCACCCAGAGCTCTATGCTTGATCTACTTCTTTTCAGAATGTATACTCTCCCACTTGCCAATGTGTTTGCAAAGTATAATATAGGCTTTTATTTGTATTCAGATAACTCCCAGCTGTACCTGTGCTTTGATCTCACCCTGTCTTCCAGCACGATAGACCCTCTCTACTCACTTGATGAATATACTGCTGACATTTTCACTTTTATGACAACAAATGCTGTCAAATTGTGTGACAGTAAAACCCACATACTAGTTACATGCACACCTGACAGGTTACCAGTATGGGCTAATCTAGTCATATTTAGACATGGGAAACCCTATCCCTCAAATGAACTCCGTCAGCGCATCTGTAGCATATGCCCGAAATCTGGGTGTCCTGTTCCAAAGTGAACTTTCACTAGACGACCATGCCGGATTCAGTCATGCCTGCCTACTTTAGCTGTGTAACATTGCGAAAATTCGGCCCTGCTTAAAGTGGGATTCCACATCAAAGTTGGTCCATGCGTTTGTGACATCCCGTCTCGACTAACTATATCTTTAACTACTATAACTCACTAAAGCAGGGCTTCCGGCCTCTGCATTACAGGGGGCCTACAGTTGGTGCAAAACTCTGCATGCAAGGCTTGTCTTAGATGAGCATCAAAATTGTCTGCTCCTCATCTCAAGCAGTGTATCTACTTCAAGGTTCTTTCATGCACTCTTCACAGGTCTCTCTCGATTCTCTAGCTCCAGATTGTCTATCTGAAATACTCTGTCTGATTACTTTCATCATCGCACCATCTGATCACTCTCATGTTTTGGGTAGTTTTGTTGTGCCGTAATGAAATTTAAATCCCTCGAAGACCGCGCTTTCAGTTCCCGTGCTCTCAAAGCTTGGAGCTCACTACTGATTGACATCATGACATGCCTTGACTTGAAATCATTTCAAAGGGAAGCTAAAACCCTGTGTGCACCTCACAGCACTGGCTCCCTCAGTGTGAGTTGTTCTTTGTGCGCTTGTGCCTACTAAAACTGTGAATTTTATAACTGACTGATTGAAGTGTTTCCCTTTTAACGCATGTAAAATACCTATAGATGGGTTTGGTTTTCTTGGGATGACATATACTTGCTCTATGCTATTTATATTTTCACTTATATGCCAATGGCACACCTATACTTTGATCCCTCCCAGCCTTCAAGTGCATCAAACTCTCTCAACTCTCTTGCTGCATGTATTGCTGACATCAGCACATGGGTGACAGGAAAATTTCTTAAATTGAATGACGATATAACTTTTTTACTAGTTATGGGAAAATCTGGTGCCTCTGAAGTCGGAATGGTAAACGTGAAACCGAAACTGTGATGGTGGGGTTGGCTACTTTCTGTCTAGCACCAACCTGTCCTGGCTAAGTCGCCAGCTGGCCAGGGCTGTCTCTGGGCAAGACGAGCGGCAGTTCGATCAAACATCTGTATAGCAATGTCGCATGGAATAGCAGAGGAACTAAACAGAACTACTGGAAGTCCTAGGTACATTAGGCTATAGGGGTGGTGATGCTTAGGAAACAACAAAGCCAGCCTTCCCAGCACGAGAGGAAGTCTCGGACTAGAGCAATCTTGAAGACGGGGCTACTTACTATCCACACAAAAACCTAGTCAGGACGACATTGGTACGACACTGGCTGCAGTGAGACTTGTGAGCACAGCACATCTCAGTTTGCCAGGTTGCTTCAGCTCACGAATGGGGAAGGCTATGAACAATGCGTTACTGGGGAACACTGTCAACGTCAAAGGTCTAGTTGACCAATGTTAAAGTATCATGATCCAACTGAGTGGAGACTCTTCATTGATTTATCGAACCGAAGTTTAAAAGCAGTTTACTTCACGGTGGAAACAGACTGTCCTCGTTGCCACTTGAACATTCTGTACAGATGAAAGAGGCTTGCGGAAACATGAAAATTCTTCTCGATGAAATCAAATTCGATCAAGATCAGTGGCAGATATGTGGCGATTTAAAGGCAGTTGCCCTTCTGCTTGAACTTGAAGGTGTCTACACAAAATATCCGAGCTTTTATGTGGCTGTGGGATAGTTACGCTGATGCTCTTCATTATCGAAAGAAAGACTGGCTAGAGTGAACACATTTTGTGCCTGGGAGCGACAACGTCCTAGACAACGCCTCCTCTTGTCGACAGCAAGAAAATGCTACTTCCTCCCTTGCACATAAAGCTTGGACTAATGAAAAACATGTTCAAGCTCAGAGCCAAGACGGTGATACCTTTAAATACTTTTTAAGAAAAATTTCTTCAAATTATGGAGGCAAAGATAAAAGCTGGCATTTTTGTTGTTCATCAGATCAGAGAAATGTTCAACGACACACAGTTTATAAAAAAAATGATTGTATTCGAGTTGCAGGCATGGAATGGGTTTAAAACTGTAGTAGAGAACTTTCTCGGCAATCACAAGTCTGCTGACTACGTGCAAATCGTTGAGAACACGATTCAACACTATTTGGCTCTTGGCAGCAGAATGAGTGCTACGATACATTTTCTAAACTCTCGTCTTGGCTATTTCCTATCAAATTTAGAAGGATTCCGAGAGGAACAGTGTGAGATTTTCCATTTGGACATATGTGAAATGGAGTATATATATCAAGGCTGCTGGAATGGTAGCATGATGGCAGATTACTGTTGGTGCCTGAAGCGCCACAATCCAGCTGCTGAGCTTAGCAGAAAGTCGAGGAAGAGGCTGTTTGAAAGCATTTGAATACATTAAGGAAGACGTATGTTTGAATTTTACATAATCTAGATTATATTGTATTGAGCGATTGTAAAAGCTATATGTATTGCATGCGAAAGTATTGTAAAATGAAAATGCAAATTGTTAAAAATATGATGTGCTGGTTTAAAACAAGTTACAGATTCTGAAAGAGCATCCAAAATTTACTTGAATCACCTATTAGATTAAAAGCAACTGACAACAAGTTAGCATTTGCATGCCAGTGCAGTGAACTAAATCAGTAATGATAAAAATTGGTCAAGTCCTCATTGATTTTTTTTAAAGCAGTAGAATGGACCTGGCTGAGTGTAGCTGAAAGCAAGCATGGGTAAGAGTAATAATAACACATTTTTTAGCACCTTCAAAAAACTGACTCTTTCTAGGTGCTTTACAGATGCTGTATGGAAATCATTATCAAATGATTGGTGGTAACATCTGCAAGAAGCAGGAACAGTGTAAGTAGGTACATGCACACGAAAGATGAATCACAAAAATCCAGTAAATTCAGTAATAAGCAGGTGCGTTTTAAGCTTCTTTTTAAATGTCGTCATGTCAGGGATGCTGTTGCTTGCGTCAGGTTACCGTGCCTAGCTTACCATACTGGAGCAAACCTGATGACACTCACGGCCACCAGTTAGTAGGACCTCCGGCTATTTACATGCTTATTCATACTCTAGTAAGCACTCGAAGCACAAAGGAACAATAAAAGCTGAAATAAATTCGGTAAAGGAAAATCTAACATGAACCGGTGCTTCTTTGGCTGACTTAAATTTGAAGGTGGTGGCCATAGCTGAAAAGAGGTCCAGACTAGCTGTGCATACGAGCTGAAGGCTTAACCACGAACACATGTTCAATTTAGTTCAAGGAACAGCGAGATGATTAGATGCCGGGGAGATGATGTGATGCCAGGTGCTGCTAGAGCACGTGACAGTAGGAACAAGGAGATCGAATAGCTATGCAGGTACAAGTGTGTGAAGCCACTTGTGAGCCCAACAGAGGATTGACTCGGAGACTTGACTGGGAGCCTTGACTGGGAGCCAATGAAGTTCAGACGTGATTTGTTCGACAGTGAAGTCGTTGATGATGATAAGAATAATAATGCACTTGATAAAGCGCCCTCAGAGAACTCAATCTCTTTCTAGGCGCTTTACATTTGCTGCAAAGGGAAACGCGATTGAATGGTGAGTAATATCATGCTTGATAAACTGCATGAATAACACGGTTAGGGGTGACATGCACAGGGTCAGCATGCAAGTGTGGTTATTGGCAGCATGCAGTGTCAGCATGCCTAAGCACACGAAGAACGAATCACAGGGACCCACTAAATGCTGTCCTAAATAGGTGTGTTTTTAAGTTCTTTTTAAATGTGGTAAGTCAGGGGATGTTGTGACGCAAGTCGGGAGTGAGTTCCTGGCTTTGGGAGCATGCAAAGTAAAGGCACGGTCTCCAAAGGATTTGAGGTTTGTACGAGGTATCGGTAAACTGTTTGATTCTGAAATGCTGGTGGTACGATGCTTGGCCTGGTGGGGGATAGATCAAACAAGCTGCTGAGTTAGTTTACCATTTGCAGCCGATTAAGGGAGTGTGCCGATAGTTCTGATTAAAAGGATTGCAATAGTCTAGAAGTGGTGTTACGAACATGTGAACTATTTTCCTACTCTTAGCAAAACAGGCCATGGTTTTTGCAATGCTCCTCAACTGAAAGTAGACCAAATTGACCGGGCAGGAAAAGCGCTCATTAATCGATTGATGTCTATTTTTAATAGTACACTTAGATCACGGGTAGACGTCATGGGAATGAAGCTAGATGAGCAAATCTTGAGGAAGTTTTGAGGACCGTTTTACTGCTTTCTTTCTTGAGGAGGTCGGTGCCCAGCAATAGAGTCCGATCGTTACTATTCACGTGAGATGCCACGACTACTTGAAAAATGCGACACAATTCCGATCTGGTCATGTGCGTGTGTAAATGCACAAGCAGTGACTAGTCGCTTTCTGTAGCAGACCACTGCTCTAGCTTGTCGTGCCGTTTTGTGGACGTGCTGCCTGCTGAAGACGCAAAGCAGCGTATCACTCTCAAGTCCCTACTCATGTAACAAGCAAGCAATTCTGTGCATTCTTTTGTAGGAGCTCTGGCGCTTCAGTAACATCCACTGTTCACTCTATCCCTTGCATGCCATCGACACCATCGGCTCGTCGGGACGAACAAGTAAGGCACCATTTTGCTAAAGTTACCAAACGTGTCACGTGCTTGAGTAGCTCTAGCATTTGTTGCAATTCGCTGTGTGCATGGCATCTAGCTGGGGGGGGGGAGTCGACGGTGGGGGGGGGGAAGCAGGTAAAGATGCTCGTAAAGTTGCCAGCCATGCTCTCATTCCATGCATTAGCACCTGCCTCGTTTCAGTGAATGAAAGTTTGGCTGGACCGACAGGGAGGGCGCTCCAAGCGAGACAGGGGAGGGCACTCCAAGCGTTCGGCGAGACTAGAAGACTTTGTTCTTCTAATAGAGGTTGCTATTGTGCGATCGTCACCGTGTGCTCGGAGTTAATGTGCCGTCTTTGACAGCTGCTTAAATTAAAAAAGTTTCATTAAGAAGACTGCCTCCTCAGCTAGCTATCAAGTCGGATCCCATTGAAGATAAGGGTCTGTCTACCCCACGGTGGCTTGCAAAAAATGTAATTAGCTCCCTGGTTTTATCTTGGCTAGATTGTTGTAGTTCTATTTTGGCTGGGCTACCAAAAGAAGCCACCAGGCCCCTGCACCTTAGGATGACTATGGTTGCAAGGCTAGTTAACAAATCCCAGAGGCTTGACTGTGTAATGTAATGTAATGTATCTCTGTCTGTAGCTCCACAAAGTCATAAAGACTGTGTGCGTGTTACGCAGGAGTGTTTTGTATAGCGCACTCACAGCCTAAGCGGCTTTCGGTACGCATTCGGTAGTCAACAGACTTCGTCTCACGAAACAGAGAGAATGTGGGAAGCTTGGCAGAGTCAGGAGAGCAGTTGAGGTAGTGAGTAGCATGGAAGTAGCAGCTCAGGACCGCTGAAAAGGATTAGCCATAGTCGGCAGCAGGAGAGTAGTAGTTGTCGTAGTGTAAGAATTGTGGAAGCGAGTTCCACAGTCTAGGACCTGCAGAGCTCAAGCTTCTGTCACCAACGGTCTTTAAGTGGAGGAATGGAACAGCTAATTTATTGTCCACACAGGACCTGAGGGCACGAACAGGCTGAAACTGATGCAGCAGTTCAGCTAGGTACGAAGGAGCCAAGCCGTGGCGGGCCTTTTGGGTCAGCGTAAGAACTTGGCTCTGTATCCGTTGCTCAACCGGCATCCATCCTAGTTCTTTCAGCAAAGGAGACACGTGGTCAAACCTCTGGGACTTGAAGACTAGCCTTGCAGCCATATTCATAGCCAACTGCAGTGGCCTAGTTGCTTTCTTTGGTAGCCCAACCAAAAGGGAATTACAATAATCAAGCCGAGACAGCACTAAGGAGCTAGTTAAATGTTTTGCAAGCCACTGTGGAAGACAGCTCCTAATCTTGGATAGCGATCGGACGTGATGGCTAGCTGTAGAAGCAGTCTTCTGAATGAAGCTTTTAAAATTGAGGCAGCTGTTGAAAACGACACCAAAATTTCGAGCACGTGATGATGGTCGCACAACAGCATCACCTATTAGAAGAGCAAAGCCTTTTAATCCAGCCATATGCTTAGGGTGTCCTATGAGCAGCAGTTCGGTCTTATCGTCGTTTAGTTTTAAGAAGTTTTCCGACATCCAGGACCGAATGTCGGCAAGGCAAGCATTCAGTTTCTCAGTTGCTGAAGCAGATTCCGACGGCTTGAATGACAAATACAGCTGAGTATCGCCAGCATAAAAGTGATATCCTATTCCACGGGCCTTAAGCACTTTCCCAAAGGTTGTGTATAAATGGAAATCAGCAAGGGACCGAGTACAGACCCTTGACGGACTCCACAGGTGACTGTCTCGTGTGGGAGACCTGACCCCCACACGACACGTATTGAACACGATCAGACAAGTACGATTTAAACCATGCCAGGGCTTCGTCTGCCACACCGATTGTTGTTCTCAATCGTTCAAGTAGAACATCGTGATCAATGGTATCAAATGCAGCTGACAGATCTAGCAGAGCTAGGGCAGTGACATTCCCATCATCGTTGCCACGTAGAATGTCATTGTTAACGTGGAGGAGAGCAGTTTCAGTAGAGTGCTGCCTCTTGAACCCTGATTGAAATTTCTCTGACTTTTTATTCTTTTCAATATGTTCAACCAGCTGCTTAGCAACAATTTTTTCAAGAATCTTTGAAAAGAAAGGAAGAGGGGAAACTGGGCAATAGTTTGCAAGGATCTCAGTATCTAATCCGGGCTTTTTGAGTATGGGTCTAACGATTGCCGATTTGAAGGACTTGGGGACCACCCCTTTTCCCGAAGAAGCATTACAAATCTCGGTTATGGCAGGGCTAATTTGATCTGCCAGTGAAGACAACCGAGATGATGGTATAGGGTCTTCAGGAGCCGAGCTCTATTTGATAGACCTTATTAATGTAGCCAAAACCTCGGAAAACCTTTTAAAGGAGGTCACAGGTTGTGACACTGCAATTGCTTTAGTCGTAGGGGGCTTTATAGAGGCACGAATGTGCACAATTTTTTCAGTCAAGAAGTCTTAAAACTTTTTGGCTGAGCCCTTAATATCTGGGGAGTCAGATTTCTCAGCTTTGGCCAGTAAATGGCTTACTATCTTATAAATCTGTTTAGGGTACGACTGGCAGGAATTCAGCTTTTGAGTTAAAAAAAGGCTTTTTTAAGCTTCCGGGTGTAAACTCAAAGGAAGTCTTTGAAATTGACTAGATCTGCATGAGACCCCGATTTCTTAAAACGACGTTTAAGCCTGCGCTTAACACGGCGCATTTTAGGATTTTTTTGCAAATTTAAAGGAAACTCCACGACTTTGTACACGAATGAACAGGAGCATGCTTGTCAAGATCAATCCTGAGTGTCATGTTCACTGCATCAGTGAGGGTATTGAGGCTGCCGGCCGATTCTGAATGCAGATCAAGAAGACCTGCACCACAAACAGATTTCAAAAACTTGTCTGTCAATGCTTTGAAAGTTACGTGGCTTGACAAGTTCGACATTATGCTGTATGTACAAGGGAGCAGGAACAGTAAACGAGACCGAACAATGATCTGAGAGGGTCAGTGGGCACACCACAAGGTCAGTGGGGAGGACATCCTTAGTGATCACGAGGTCTAGAATATGGCCACCGGCATGGGTGGTATGATTGACGTGTTGGACCAAACCAAAATTCTCCAGACAGTCAAAAAATGAGCAGACCTGGCTGTTGCTAGGGTTGTCAGCGTGAATATTGAAGTCTCCAGCAATCAGTAACGGCCTGTCACACACAAATATTTTAGCGAGGAACTCTGAAAACTCCTCTATAAACAAGTTTAGACAGACAGGAGGCCGGAATATCACAGCAGTGCGAGGCATAGTCTTTAACGAAGACCTGATTGCAACCGATTCAAGCGACGGCCATGCGAAAAACTGCACATTTTATAGCCAAACGATTCACGAACAACAATTGCAAATACGCCACTAACTTTGTCAGAATGCATGGACTGATAGAATGAGAACCCAGGTGGAGTAGTCTCATATATACAGCTACTGGAACAAGGCGTCATCCAAGTTTCGGTAAGCAGAAATGCATCTAGCTTTTCCTGAACCGCCTGATCAAGGATAAGCATCCCCTTGGTTTTTAGTGAGCGGACATTTAGTAAGCGGAATATAAGAAGCTGTCCCACAACTGGGCGATGGGGATGAAGCGGCTTGTATTCACGTCGGCTTGTATCCGGCCCGGCAGACGCTGGCCCTTCGAATTTGAATTGGACCTTAGTAACGGCGCCGGTCGACGTTTCACAACGTGCTGGGCCACGGCAGGTGAGCTACTACCGAAACGAGTACTATTCAGCGCTTTAAACTTACGGATCTTAGGTTTGATGACTATGTGTCTCCTTTGCTAAAAGAGCTAGGATGGCTGCCTGTTGATCAACGGATACAGAGCAAAGTTCTTACGCTGACCCACAAGGCTTGCCACGGCTTGGCTTCTTCATACTTGGCTGAACTGCTGCACCATTTTCAGCCTCCTCGGGGCCTCGGTTCCCATATGGACAATAAATTAGCTGTTACATTCCTCCCCTTAAAGACCGTTGGCAACACAGGCTTTTACTCTGCAGATCCTAGACTGTGGAACTCACTTCCACAATTCTTTCGCAACAACACCTACTCTCCTGCTGTCGACAATGAAACATAATTTCTAGGCGTCTTGTCCTATTACTTCCATACTACTCACTACTTCAACTGCCCTCTTGATTCAGCTATGCCTCTGACTTCCTCTTCATTGCATGAGACGAAGTCTGTTGGCTATCGAATGCATACCGAAAGCCGCCCAGGCTGTGAGTGAGCTATAGAAAACTCTCCTGCATAGCAATCAGTTAGTCTTTGTGGCTATATGGATTTACAAACGGGAGATACATTATATTACATTAGGGTGGGGTTAATCAGCATTACCGGCCGAGAGATATTACATTACAAGTTAAGTAAGTGAAAGACTCGTACTGTTGGCTTGCCAAGTTGAAAAAATGTTACTGATTATACAGCCTCCTTTAATTGCTGCAGAAAAGCCGTAAAGGCTATCACGGCCGATTTCAGATGTTAGTAAGGGATTGTTCACTGCAGGACTCGAACCTATGACTTGACAGGACCCAGGCAAATGCTCTGAACCACTAAGTTTATCGATGGAACCCTATTTTCTGTCGATCAGCGCTCTCATGCAGTATCACTTTATTTTGTGACATCTTCTTTTGCTTGTCCTACTCCTAACACTAGTCCTCATGGCGTGATTGATACCATTAGATGCCAATCAAGCCCCTCCAGCCTGTAAGAGTGCTCCACCAAAGGTGCATGTGTGTGTGTGTGTGTGTGTGTGTGTGTGTGTGTGTGTGTGTGTGTGTGTGTGTGTGTGTGTGTGTGTGTGTGTGTGTGTGTGTGTGTGTGTGTGTGTGTGTGCCCTCAAGAGTCCTTAAAGTATGGCTGTAGCTGCTGTGACTAAATTTGCTCAGGTAATAAGAGGCCTTTCTGTGATGCATGGCATACTAAAGTTTTGCAAAGCATGTCAAAATATTTGTTGCTGACCCAAAAACAATCACATACGATGGTGCTATGAATGCATTTAATGTACCATTGTTCCATAATGATTCTTTATGACGTGTCTCTGGCTAGGCACATAGGCCACCAGTACTTGCAGTGTCTACTCAGCTGCCACACTTTCTGCAGAGCCTGAGTTTTACTCACAAGGTCGGCTACTGGTGCTGGCCACGCACTCCATCTCAGCTGCCCGTCGATATCTCTCCATAGTCGTTCTATGTAATAAAATGTATCTCTGCCTGCAGCTCCACACAACAACAAAGACTAGGTGGGTTCTACACGTGAGAGTTTTCTATATCGCAGTCAAAGCCTAAGCAGCTTTCTGTATGCTTACGGTAGCAAAAAAATGATTATAATAATAATACATTCTATAGCAACCTTTGGATAACTTAATCGTGTTCTAGGCACTTTGCTTGTGCTGTGAAGGTAGTGTGATCAAATGATTAGTGGTAAAAGGCACAATTTCAACAAGCATAACATGGTTAGAGGTGACCTGCACAGTGTCAACATGTAAAATATGGCTAGTGGTAGGAAGCACACTGTCAGCATGCATAAGCACACAAAAGAAGAATCTCAATAGATGCGATAAAGCAGGTGCATGTTTACCTTCTTTTTTAATGTCATCAAGTCAGATGACGTTGTGACATCAGTCGGGAGTGAGTTCCAGACTTTGGGTGCATACGAACTAAAGATATGATCTCCATAGGATTTGGTGTTGATTTGAAGGATAGCTGAATGATTTGAGTTATAAAGGCAGGTGATACTATGCCTGGCCCGGTGGGGGAGTAGTTCTGATAGGTAGGCTGGAGCTAGAGAATGAAGGTACCTAAAAGTGAGTGTCAGAACCTTGAAGTTGACATGCTGCTGTATTGGGAGCCAGTGCAGGTCGGCGAGAGGTGGTGTGATGAGGCGACTTCGACGCTCACTACTGTCAAGCTTAGCTGCAGAGTTTTGCACAATCTGTAAGCACCTGATTGCACAGGCTTGTAGACCAGCAAGCAGTGAGTCAGAGAAGTCGAGATGAGATGTCACAAATGCATGGATCGATTTGGATGTAGTATCCCTGTCTAAGCTAGTCCAAATTATAGCAATGTTTTAGCTGAAAGTAGGGAGACTTGACTGTGGAGCTGATGTGATAATAATCAAATAATAGTAATAATACATTTGTATAATGCCCTTGGAGAACTGAATCTCTTTCTAGGCACTTTACAGCTGGTGTATAGAAACAATTACCAAATGATTGGTCATCTAATGAAAGGTCATTTTGGAACAGAACACCGAGATTTCGTTTATAGGCTACAGAAGAAATGCTGGCAGAGCCGATTTTGAGCGTTAACTTTTCCATTTCTGAATCACACTTGGTTTTCCTATATCTAGTATGTTAGTTTTATCATCATTATATTTGAGAAAGTTTGCTTTCATCCATATACAGATATCAGCAATACATGCAGCAAGGGAGTTGAGAGAATTCGACATGCTGGAGTCCTGGGCTGGGTCAAATCAATTGTGCACCTCAGTCTCACCTCATCATGTTTCACCTCATCTGCATTGAAGTGAAAGCCTAGACTGCTTGGCGATCACATCTGCAAGAGAGATAGTATAAACTGTGAAAAGAATTGAATCAAGCACATAGCCCTAAGGTAGACTGTACTTAAGTGCTTCCTCGGCTGACCTTTCTTCACATAACTACTCTGAAGTCTCATACTAAGACAGGATCTGAACCATTGCATTGCAGTGCCAATGATGCGCAGATAAGTTGAGAACAGACTTCATCTTACACAACTGAGAGAAAGTGAGAAGCTGTGCTAAGCCGGAGGGTACTCGAGGACTTGCTAGTATGGAAGTAGCTGGAAAGGATGTGCCGCAGTCGGCTGCAGGAGAATAGATGTTGTTCAAATCTATTAGGTTCAAATCAGGCTACTGGCTGGGTCGCTGGGTCCCCAACAAACAATGATTCTTTAAAAAGTACTTTGCGTGCCTGGCAGTGTCCTTAAAGTAGCTATCTTGCTGTTAAATTTAACAATCCCCAAGCAGAGTATTTGAGCTTTGAATCAAACATTCGTAACCAACTAAAACTTGTGTAATTTTTTATGTGTGTTTTTTGACGAATTCTTGTTAACGGAAAATGGAAATGAAGCAAGTCCATGCACGTGAATGAGGATAGATGACCACCAACATTGGCAGCTTACGTACGGTTGCAGGCACTCGGTGCAAGAGATTTGAATGACTGCTTCGAGGGGGACCAAACGGCTTAAAATTCAGCCAGAAATGAGCTACAGTTGCTACACCACCGGTTTCCATTGGTCTAGGGGTATGAAAGAAAGGAATGCCTTTTGGGTTGACATCGGTTATAGTCGGGCTGTTAGTCGATTTCTGCCAGTTCTTGGTGACAGCAAGCATATTAATGGCTTAGTCAATAACGTCATGTGTTTTTAAGGTTTAACTGCATATAGAATGCCTATCCATGGGAACATTTTAAGAGCTCCCCTCTATTTCTTTCTTATTGGTGATTAAAAGGCTATAGTAATTCACATGGCTCACCACGAGTGACTTGGGCAGCTTGCTACGTAGCCAGGGTAGCTGCTGGCCACGTAGGAAGCCGCTCGGTCTGCTAGCTGCTGTGTGTCAAGCTAGCCACCCCCTGGAAGCTGGGGAGCCAGAAGCAGCAGCAGATGCAATACTTTGCCCCCCTCTCTCTCTCTCTCTCTCTCTCTCTCTCTCTCTCTCTCTCTCTCTCTCTCTCTCTCTCTCTCTCTCTCTCTCTCTCTCTCTCTCTCTCTCTCTCTGTCTCTCTCTCTCTCTGTCTCTCTGTCTGTCTCTCTCTCACTCTCTTTCTATACAGTTGCAAGTGGTCGAAATGTAACCGCAGATCATCATCGTCATCTTGTAGATTGGAGCTCTGCGTTGATGATCATCGCAAATGAAAAATCAGAGGAGCACCAGGAAATGCTTCAGAACAGGGTCATCCATCAGCTGCTCGATGAGAAGTGGAAGACGTTTGTTAGGGTGAGGTTTGCCTTGTCTGCTCATTAGATTCTGCCATTCGACTGACCGACTGACTCTCTCTGGCAATGTCACCTATCGTGCTGCTCACGGTGGCAGGCAGCTGGGGAGGTGCAGGTGATGTCGCCTACGTGAAGCCAGTGGCAATTGCCTCGTTTTCCTCTGCAGAAGAAGTTTCTGCAGCGCTTTGCACTGGCCATCGTCCACCTGCTCGTCCTCAGCTTTGCCGTCTGGCTACGGCCAGACTCAGACATAACGAGCTACAATGATGCCAAAAGTATCGTACGTAGTCAAGCTGTTCATTGAGCGGTGCTGTTCAACCTGCAAGTCGCATTCCACTGCAGTGTCTTTTCTCGTTAGACCGCGACTTTCATTAGCAGGTTCACTCGCTACCAAGCTACGAGCTGGTGTGTGACGTCTTGTTTCAGGTGAGGCTCGTCTGTGAAATCATCGTGTGCATTCTGTGCTCACTCACGATCATCTTCAGTCTCAATACTTTAAGGATCTGTGGCATCCGACATTACATGCAAAGTCTGGTAAGAGGCTTGTGCTCCTCCCATGCCAAGGAGCTTACAGGGACTCAACCTTTGTATGCAGTCCGTTTTGAATAAAATATATAATATAATTGTTCGTATAGTGCCCTAAGAGAGCTTTGGCAGCAAGGCTCTTGGACAGCTGCCAGCCATTGCTGTCAGTGCACGGTCTTTATAGTGACCCTCTATGCCCTGCCCCCAGTTCCCCGGGTCGCTCGCAGGTCCTGGTTCTTGGCAGCAGATGCGCTGCTGTGCCATTGCAGCAGTGAGTTCTCGCCGTCAGGGCAGCAGCATCAGAAGGACGGGGTGACCGGAAGAGAGGCTCTTGCAGCACGGTGTGTTGTGTGTGTATATATATATATATATATATATATATATATATATCTATATATATATATATATATATATATATATATATATATAGATATATATATATATATATATATATATATATATATATATATATATATATATATAAACATGCTCACACACATACGTATAGTTCATTCGTAAAGTGTCCTAAGAGAACTGAATCTCTATTCAGATGCTTCACGTGTGCCAGGGGCTCGAGCCCACGACCTCGGCCCGGTCACCAAATACATTATTTTGACCTTGGTTGAGGCCAGCGCCTTGACCACTGGACCAAACCAGCGCTGCGTATGAAAGGTGCCTAGAGAGAGATTTAGTTCTTTGAATGTGCTGTATAAATGTTTTATTACTGTTATTACTATACGCAGGTTTATATGTGGGTTGTCATTATTAGCGGTGGTCCTAATCAGGATAAGATGCACATTCGTGTTCTGAAACGTTGGTGGTCATCATCAGCTAGATTATGACTAGTGAGATAGTATTTGAGGTTCCTGAATTGTAATAGCTCGGTGCCTAAGCCATATATAAGATTCGGGGTAATTGCGCTTTAAGCTTTTAGCTAGGCAGTTCAGTGGTGCTCTGGGCATCCTGTGAGTGGTTCCCTGTGGCCGGTGCTGGACAGCTATAGCCCTCAGTGGCAGTCGAATAGATGGCTCAACGCTATGGATATGAGCTTGTTGTGTTAATGTGTAGGTGCTCTTGCTAGCTATCGCACATAGTCCATTGCTGCTATCGTTGGCCTACTTGCATGCATGGGTGCTCTACAGTCTCTAGATGCATTTGAAGGTTCGTGCTTCACCAGTATTCGTCGTGCCACGGTATGAACTACCACCGCTACGAGTGCTGTGTTTGTGGCCCTAGGACATTAGTGGAGAAGCCGTTACAGGGCATCGTAACACTACGTAGATCGTAGGCTTGGGATATGCTGTAATCTCAAGGATGTAAGGATGCAGCAGCCGTGTTTTTTACCACTGACCACGAAGTAATCCTGTCCGCGAGCCGATGAAATCCTAAAGCTCTTCGTACTCGTGCCTGCTTGTTGCCATCCAGTGGCTTGTCGCTCGCTGATGCTATCGCCGCCCCATTGCCATATGCCAAATTTGCCTGGCCCGCCCCCAGCGAGCTGTGCTGTCCCTGTGACGGCTCCACGACCCCTTGGCTTTGCAGACGAACGTGCCGTCGATCGGTCTGTTCTTCGTGGCGTGCGTGCTGCTGCTGTGCTGCGTCCCGCTCCGGCTCTGCGCGCTGGTCTTGACCAGCGCGGACACGAGGTACGAGCTGCTGCTCGCCGAGGAGACGCTGCTCGTGTTTGCCCTGCCGATGTCATGGGCAGTCATGCTCTTCTTTGCCAGGTGAGTGCTGGACTCGGCGCAGCGAAGCCGACGCCACATCCATGCCCCTCCCCCTTCCATCGGCAGCTCGGCCCGCAGCCGTGCTCAGTCCTCCCGAGCCTGCCCCTCGGCCTGCATTACCTCTTAGGAGCTCTCGTGTGGCTGCCGCATAGCAGCAGCAGCAACGAACTCTTTGTACACCACCTTGTACACTCTGACCCCGAGCTCTCTCGAACCACTCGTGGGCCACTCGGGCTGGCTCGTGGCCGGTCGGAGGCCACAGTCGAGAGCATCCGGAAGCTGGTCCCGAGCGAGTGAGCTCAGAGCTTCGTAGCGCAAGCTCTGCGATTGTCTTGCCCTTATCTCTTGAGCCTGAACGAGGCATCTTTACTGGTGTGCTAGGAAGAGCTTATAGTTGGTCGGTAATTGGTAGCCTCGACAAGTGCCGACTTGTGTTTACTGAAATTCTGTCCGGCAAATAATGTCGGGTAGTAACTGGAAATCTCAATGGCCCTGCTTGCAGGTGAATACACATCGCTGCTATTCGGAATGCAGTTGATTCTGTCTTAAAACTGCGTGAATATGAATATGGATATTGAATGAATGAATTGAATGAATATTCAGTGTAAATGTGTAAATAGTTAGCGACCGTAGGACGTTCCCAGGCAGAAGTGGATACTTTCATACACGTAAGGATGGTTGCATCAGAGGTTCTTGCAGGTATCCTGACGAGGGCGAGCAAGCAAGTTGCATTTTTAAGTTTACTTCCAAAATGGCAGCGTTCTTTCTTGCGCAAAATCCGTTCGTCCGGTTTCAAAATTGTCTTGCGTTAGATGAGCACAGCAGCTCCACACCAACTTCTGCCAGTGTCATCTGCATAACATTGCAAAAATTCGTGCTTGCTTAGACATGGACACCACAGCCAAAGCTATTCCATGTATTGGTCATGCCGTCTCCAGACGTCTGTAAGTCACCCCTGTCAAGATATTCCTGCCTGTGCACTAAGACGGTTACACTTGTGAAAACTCAGCAGCTACACTGATGTTCTGTGAATATTGTAACTGCCTCATTGCATACACACTACACCACTTCCCACCGACCTGCACCGGCTCCCCATCAAGCAGTGTATCGACTTCAAAGTCTAGTCACTCACCTTTAGGTCCGCCCCCGGTCATTGCTGGGGCTTACCTCTCTGAAAATAATTATTTCTCGAGCTCCGCATGGGTTGTGACTCACTCCTCCTGGGGTTCTGGTCGTTTAGCTGTGCATCTAACTAGCCTCAAATCTTTTTCAGACCTACTTTCAGTTTCCCCTGCTCCGAAAGTCAGAAACTCACTATCACTAGAGAATGCATCTGTTGCTAGTCGTCACTTAATCCTTGTCCAGGAATGAAGGCAGCCTACAACAATAGCTAGCTACAGATCTTACTAGCTCACCGGTTCTCTCCAGATAAAGCATTTATAATTTGGTATTGGAAGGTATGGTTGAAAAAGCCACCAAGCCCTCAGCATGTGCAGCTGAGGCTAAATATAGCCGAGAGATAGGTCTTTAAATCTGATAGATTCGGTCACAAGTACCTGTTGCTAAAGTAGCTGAAATGGCTTCCGGTTGACTCAAAGATACAAACCTAAGACTTCTTCTCACCAAGCTGAGCTGAAGCAGCAGTGCCTGCCTCCAACTGCCTCCTCGGGTCCTTTCAGGAAACAATTTAGCCTCACCCTTCTTTTTCTCACGGATTGTTGGAAGCACAAGCATTTACCGTTCTGGTCCTGTCTGGCTAGGGAGCACAGTTCCGTGACTGCCTCTGACCTTCAAGGCCTGCCACGGCTTGGCTCCTTCATGCCTATCTGAACTGCTACACTAGTTTCAGCCAACTCTTGCCCTCTGATCCTCGATGGACAATAAATTAGCTATTCCATCCCTACCCTTAGAGATCTTTGGCGGCATATTCTGCTGCTCTGAAGATCTTAGACTGTGGAATTCACTTCCACAATTGTTACGAAACGTCATCTACTCCCCCCCTCCCCGCTGCCGACTATGGCACATCCTTTCCAGCCGTCCTGAGCTGCTACTGACACGCTACTCACTACCTCATCTGACTCCTGACTCAGCTATGCTTCTCACTTTCTCTTGTTGCGTCAGAGGAAGTCTGTTGGCTACTGCATGCATACCACACGCCGCTCAGGCTTCGAGTGCACTATAGAAAACTGTTCCACTTGTTACTCACCTAGTCGTTGTGGCTTTGTTGAGTTACAGATAGAATTACGGTACATTACATTACGTCTTCTTTCCTGCTGCCGACCCTTGCATTCATCTGCTTGTCATACATGCTACTTGTGTGCTACTTATGTTCTTGACTGACCCCGTGACTCAACCATGCTTGCCACTTTTTCTTGATTGAGTAAGAGTAAGTTTAATGGCTCTTCAGCATAACACCAATTTTGTGTAGGTCTTTGATGAGGTTTAGATAAAGATAAGTGCACACAAATCATTAGATTTCAGGGGTAGCCACATTTGTTATGAAACTAGTATCTAGGTCAGTAAAAACTGAGGTGCCATAACTGTTTTTCATTCCGCTAGTGCAGCTGATTCCCTCCTCACTACAATCCTTTGCCACCCGTTTTGTCACACGTTATAAAGCCCGTGAAGCTTTTAAGGCACAAGCTTCAACTCTTGGGCCTTGGGAAATCCTTTTAATCCCGTGATGTTATACCTAATGTATTATGTAACAATATTTAACAAATTATGTACTTGTACATGCTGCTTATGCTACCCTTTTTGGTAGTTAAATTGCTTGCGGTTACTCTGGTTCCGTTTGAAGTATGATAGCCAAACAAGGATGCTGTGTGAGCTTATTTTTAACAGTTGGGATATTATATTGTGCACATGTATTACATAGTTTGGTTAATAGAAAACTGAATAATGAATGTGGTATAGCTACTTAGGATCATGAGCTTGTAAGGGACGTTGTTGGGGTTGTGTAGGGTGTCAATTCATGGACGGGTCAATTCATGCGATTGTAATTCTTAGAATTTCAAAGAATTTGTTGCAGAATTCCTCATAAAAGTACGTAAGTCAGCCCCCGAATCGGTAAACAGATAGGGACCGAAAAACCTATTATAGGTCAAATTTTGATAAGTAGAGAATGGTATAGGGCGGCTGGTGGATTTTTGAAAGTTTTCTTGGATGCATTTTATTATTTTCGATTTTTTGCATAACCGTGGCCGAGTTTGTATCTCTAAATTGTCGTAAGTAGAACCATCGCAAGTCGGGTGGGGGTTGACCGTATAGCTGGCCTAAGCCCATTAATAGCCTAGAAAGTAAGGTGCTAGCTCTTCGCGACCTGGTCGTGGCTTCGAATCCTGCGGTGGGCGATTCTTTATTGCCAACTGAAAGACGGTGGTGATAACCGTTAAGGCTCTTCCAAAGCTAAACAAATGAAGCTGCGAAATAAGCTAATATTTATTTATTTATTGGAAACACAATTCCCATGTTGAATGGTAGAGTGGGACTGAGTATCTCCCGGCATTGCTGGTGAGCCCGGCCTGCGGTCGGGCAAAAACGAATCCTCGAGTCGAGTCGTTAGGAGCTAGCACCATAACTTTAGTTTCATCCTGTTTTTGACTTCATCTTGAGTCAGGCTTTTGCTGAGCTTTGACAGTACGGATTTGACAGATGCTCCCGGGCAATCTTTTCCTTCTTCTTCAGGCTCTTTCTGTTGTGGTTTTGTCGTATAGAGACATTTCTGGCTGGTGTTTGTACTGCTGCTCGGCGGTCGCCTCATATCGAGAGATGCAGTATATGCATCGTTAGACGGCCACATCAGCTCCACAATAAAGTCTGCCTACTTTAAGCTATTGCTAAAATCTGGGCTAATTTAGACAGGAATACCACATCGAAGTTGGTCCATGCATTTGCGACATCCCGTCTTGACTTCTGTAACTCACGGCTTGCTGGTCTACCGGCCTGTGCAATCAGGTGTTCACAGTTGGTATACAAACCTGCAGCTAGGTCTGTTACGAGCGACACAGTTACCACATCAAATCACTTCTCGCCGACCTTCACTGGCTCCCAATACAGCAGCATGTCAACTTCAAGGTTCTGACACTCACTTTTAGGTCCCTTCATTCTCTGGCTCCAGCCTACCTATCAGAACTACTCCCCCACCAGGCCAGGCATAGTATCACCTGCCTTTATGACTCAAATCATTCAGCTATACTTTAAATCAACATCAAATCCTATGGAGATCATATCTTTAGTTTGTATGCACCCAAAGTCTGGAACTCACTCCCGACTGATGTCACATCATCTGACTTGAAATTTAAAAAGGAGGAGTTCTCTGAGGGCGCTTTATCAAGTGCATTATTGTTATTATTTCTGTTGAATTTTGGCAGTGTGAAGCTGAGTGGCTTTCTCAGTTGCTTGTTTTCCTTGTTGCTATCCGAGATAGTGATGCATTTGTTATTTTTGCTTCACCTTTTTTTTTGATCCAATGCTGTTAAAGAATCGCCAGCCCGTGTAACTGGTAGTTATTGGAAGCTCTTTGGGCGTATTAAAAGTTCATAGTCCTTTGAAGCACTCCGAGCAATTATTATGTATCGCTCGCGGATCTTCAAAGAACTATATGCTGACCATAACATTATAGAGTTTAACTAGCTGCTGATCTCTCAAAAATGACTGGTGTGGATTTGGCATCATGTGCATTCTTGCTTCGAAAAGAAAAGCGACTGTGTCCACAAAAATGGCAAAGTGTGGCGGCGAATGTGTCTTGTGGCCTTATTAGCATCAGAGGATGCATTGCCTTGATTATGTGACTAGATATCAGCCTTTTTAGAGTATCTTTCTGGTGGCTGTCCCATAGTAGAGTGGCAGTATAGACCACAAGGTTATGCGTACCTGCAATTCATAGACGTACAAATTATCTCCCTTTACTATCTTCCCAGAACGTGCAGCTTGAAACGTGCTACCAAGAATAATCTGAGCCATGCGGACGGTTGGTGATGGGTTGTTGGTGATGGATGATTTAATGAACCAAATGGGTTGCTGCCTTGGCATGTGCGAATCCCTAGCTATAGAAAAGCTTTAAGCAGCAAACGTTGTCCGATTGGTTGCTAACATAGATTCATCTTGTCTGCTGAACGATCAGCTTCATTTTTTAATAATTATATTGATATTTGTATAGCATGCTTAGAGAACTTAGTCTCTTTCTAAGCACTTTACACATGCTGCAATGTAAGCAAGGTCAAATGGTTAATAGTAGCATGGTCAAAGACAACAAGCATAGCATGGTCAGAGGTGATATGCATAGGGTCAGCATACAAATATGGTTAGTGGCAGCATACATGGGTATGCTTGGGTCTAATCAAGCAGTTACATGTACATAAGAGTATACGTGTGCATAGGCAACTTTAACACAAATGGTAGATAGTCTATAAACCTTCAATTACAGTTAGATAGTGTCATCCATCAACTGAGCACAATTCATGATTATCAAGAATGATCATAATATCAACTATAAATATAAATAAATAATAACTATAATATTGATAATAACATTAGCATGGCTGATTAACAATAATAATCTTAATACTGATAGTAATATTGCCTTAAGACTTCATTTGTCTAGCGAATTGAATCTCTTTCTAGGCATTTTTCATATGCTGGAATGACTTGACTATAAAGCTGATGTGGTCATCTAGCAAAAGGTCTTAATAAGGAAGGTTTGGAATAGAAAATATAGATTGAATGAAGAGGCTACAATTGAGATGATGGCTCGGAAACCTTTTAGGGCTAAGCACCAGTTTCTGAGATACACTGTGTTTGCTTCTAAATAATTGGTGGTCGATTTAAGAAGGTTAGCTAGCATCCCATAGTAAATGACAGCAATGCAAGCCGCAAAGAGTTGAGAGAAACTGAGCTGCTGGAGAACTAGGAAGCATCAGAGTAGAGACAAAACTGACTGTTACATGCACATACACAAAAGCTGTGTTTGTGCTTAGGAATGACATTGACAAGACGAAGAATACAGACTGTGAAAAGAAGGGCTCATTAACAGATGCTCGGGGTGCCCAATACTTTAAAGGCTGGCCAAACGATAGGCGGTCACCGACATCTAGCACTGCGCACCTGCTGCAAGCAGGGTGAAGGGGTAAGGCTCCAAACTGCAACTACATAAATGAGGCTGATCATCTGATTCATCAGATGATCTTTACATTTTTTTGTCACTCAAAGCCAGCAGCTCTTCCCGGGTGAACCATGTCTGCTTGGGTGTAGGGAATTCCACTTCATTTTCTATTGGCCATAAGTGTTATCGTACCCTAGACTCGAAAAATTCCGTTGGAATTTTTGCAAAGCTGTAGGGAAAAACGGCCGTCGAACCTGCAAACATACATGAGGATTTGCTTAGAGAAAATTTTGGGTCCCCCTTTGCTAAGTTTGTGTTCACAAGAGTAGTAAGGACAAGAAACATGCAGATCTCGATGCGGCCTAGCTTTTGAGGTGGCCTACTAATTGCAAGCTGACGAACAACTTGATGACGTGATGTTGACACCTTTTAATTCGACTGGCGATGACTAGCCGGATCGGCATAGCTTCGAACGCTCTAAGGTCAGGGAATACAGGTTCTACTCTGAATCCAAAAGAAAAACCATCCAAAATCCTTCCACTGAGCTGCTATCAAGTTTAGAGAATAATGAAATTAATGATCTCCTTAGCAGCAACCAAACTGATGCTGTGCTTCTGATTCTGCCTCCAGTCCGTTAACTTTTTGCACTTGGCTGCTGCTTGTACTCTGTGTCCAATAGTTCGATGCTTGAAATATTGCTGTTTCCATACGATCACAGGGCTCAGAGGCTGACAGGGGACTCTGTGCTTATGTTGTACAAGATCCTACGTGGAGACATGGTTCGATTTGCGCTCATCTATTTCATATTTCTTGTGTGCTTCAGCCAAGGTGAGTCAGCAGAGTCTGAGCCTGCAGTATGTCATACTTCCACTTGCCACCTGCATAGGTTTGGGTTAGGTCGGCTTTCTTCTTATATGGGTATGAATTGTAAGTGCCTTCCACATGCCGATCAACATGTAAGTACCTTCCACATGTCATTGACTATCTGTACACTGGGGCACAGTTGCAGAAGTCGAATCCCCCTTGCCATCGCAGCCGAGAATGAAATTAGCTACGGCTTTATTTAGATAGGTAAGGTAAGCACTTACTCGGTTCCGTATACAAGAATAGTAATAATAATAGTATATTCGTATAGCGCCCTCAGAGAACTGAATCTCTGTTTAGGCACTTTGCAGATGCTATAAAGAAAGCATGACCAAATGATCAGTGGTAACATTCGCAATCTCACCAAGCCTGACATTGTTAGATGTGACATGCACAGGGTCAACTGTTGATATAGTTGGTAGCAGCAGGCATGGTGTCAGCACGCATAAGCACACAAGGACAAATCACAAGTGCCCACTAAATGTCGCGACTGCAGGAACCTCACAATCAAGGGGAGCACAGACCAAAACAATGCTCAGCAACTGCATGCTCCTACCTGGCTTGCTAATTAATCTACACCTGCATTAGGACGGCCACCGTGCGATAGTGCCACGAGTCAACAGCAGAGGCCCTATCACTCCTAAGATTAGGCTGACAATTAGTGTAAGAATCCCTGCATCCATTCACCTTAGAGGCTTGGTAGTAAGCGAAGCCACCGAGCAGCTGCGATAGGGATGCAAGCGTGAGAGAATTAATAAGAGTTCGCATTTTGACAGTGTTGAGCGGACTGACTCTCGTAAGCGGACTGACATGTCGTCCATTCAACGCGGCACAACGTGATGCTGGCCGCGTGGATGAGCTCTTTCTGCTACCCTATAATAATAATAATAATAATAATTCACTTGATAAAGCGCCCTTAGAGAACTTAATCTCTCTCTAGGCGCTTTACATTTGCTGTAAAGTGAAATGCAATTGAATGGTAAGTAAAATCATGCTTGAAAAAACAAACGGAATGAATAATATGGTTAGGGGTGACATGCACAGGGTCAGCATGCAAATGTGGTTAGTGGCAGCATGCACAGTGTCAGCATGCATAAGCACATCAAGGACGAATCACAGGGACCCACTAAATGCTGTCCTAACCCTACGTTGGCTTTCTCTGTCGGCGTGGATAGTAGGCCACCCGCATTCGTGTCCAGCCGCTCGAGGGCAGTGCCGACGAACCATCGTGGCATCGTCGGGTAGGACGCAGTCGCTGGAAGCCATTGAGCAGCCTGCTCAGGTGGAAGCTCGTGCTGTGCTCTAATTGGCACTATCCTGCAGCTGTCAGCTGCTGATACTACTTTGTTCTGAGTGCAGCTCCCCCCATGCTGATCTGCTGCCGTATGCACGAAATCGGTGAGGAGTAGCAGGGGGAGGATGAGGCGCACGAGCCAATCGCTAGTGAGCTGATGCACATCGTGATGGTGGACATCTTGCTTCGCACTGCTCCCTCCTCTTGCTGCATTTGATCGGCTCGATCGGACACTGCTCTCCGTGCTGTCTTTCTTTGTTGCAGCTTTCTACAGCTTATTCAGAGCCAGCAATGTAGAAGAATACGAGACATTCCCAGGCACCATGATGTCTATGTTCTTGATGACACTACAGGAGTACAATGTGAGTATGAAGCCGGCAACTAGAATCTCTTTGCTGTGGCTAGATGAGCTATTGGATGGCTGTCTTGCCTTGCACTGTGTGCAGCATCAAGCAGCAGTTCGACGGGACTTCAATATGCACGGCACTCTCTTTTAGGTCACTTTTCTCCTCTCTCTCTCTCTCTCTCTCTCTCTCTCTCTCTCTCTCTCTCTCTCTCTCTCTCTCTCTCTCTCTCCCTCTCCCTCTCCCTCTCTCTCACTCTCTCTCTTTCTTAATCTCTCTGTCTCAACCTCTCTGTCACTCTCTCTTGCTTCAACTGACCTATTTGAATCGCTTACTATTTAAACCTACCTTATGCCTGGTCGTACGGCTGTGCTTTTTACCAATCTCACATCTTTAGGAGACTGTCTCTTCAGTTAAAAAAATGCTAATAATAATAATAATAATGGCTTTTATAGCTCTCTCAGAAAATGCAATCTCTTTCTAGGTTTTTTACTTACGATGCAAATGAAGCATCCCATAATGGTTAGTGGTTGCATGCAGTGTCAGCACTCATGAGCATGCAATGGACAAATCACAAAGACCTAGCAAATGCTGTAATAAAAAGCTGCATTTTTGGCTTCTGTTTAAACGTCGTCAAGTCAGGGGATGTCGCGACTTCAGCCGGGAGTAAGCTCCAGGCTTTGGGACCATAGGAACTAAAGGCATGTTCTCCAAAAGGCTTGAGGTTAGTTTGAGTCTTAGCTAAACACTTTGTGTCCGACTAGTGGGTGGTATGATGCCTAGCCTGGTTGGGGGGTAGTTCGGATTGGTAGGCTGGAGCCAGAGAATGAAGGGACCTAAAAATAAGGGACAACAGCTTTTAAGCTCATGCTACTTAATGGAGAGCTAGTGCTGGTCAGTGAGAGGTGGTCTAATGTGACCTTTGTGACGAGCCTGGCTGCAGAGTTTTTCACAAACTGTAAGTGCCTTATTTTATATGCCCAAGACCTGCGAGTAGCAAGTTACAAAAGTCGAGATGAGATGTCGAAAAACCATGGCCAACTTGGATATGGTGTGCCTGTCTAAGAAGGCCTGACTTTTGGTACTGCTACATAGGTGGAAGTTAAGCTTACTTGACCGCAGAGCTGGCGTGATCGGCTGGCCAGTGGAAGTTCACTTGGGAACAGGAAATCCAGATTTCATGCAGATGCTACAGTAGATATGCTTGCCGAGCCCATTTTGAGGGTTAACTTTTCCAATTCTGAGTAACTTTAGGATTGCCCATAACTAGTTAATCGGTTGTCATATGCAGCTGAATCCTGGAAACCTTACTTCAAGGTTTTGTTGCTCACTTTTAGGTCCCTTCATTCTATGGCTCCAGCCTATCTGTCAGATATACTACGCCTTCAGGCCAAGCATCGTACCACCCGCTTTTCGGAATCCAACAGTCTAGAAATACCTCATACAAACCTTAAATCCTTTGGAGACCGTGCATTTAGTTCATATGCTCCCAAAGCCTGGAACTCCTTCCCGACCTGCATCAGAACATCCCCTGACCTGACCACATTTAAAAGGAACCTAAAAACATACCTATTTAGGACAGCATTTAGTGGGTCCCTGTGATTCGTCCTTGATGTGCTTATGCGTGCTGACTCTGTGCATGCTGCCACTAACCACATTTGCATGCTGACCCTGTGCATGTCACCCCTAACCATATTATTCATTTCGTTTGTTTTTCAAGCATGATTTTACTTACCATTCAATTGCATTTCACTTTACAGCAAATGTAAAGCGCCTAGAGAGAGATTAAGTTCTCTGTAGGCGCTTTATCAAGTGAATTATTATTATTATTATTATTTATAGTTTGACATCATGACATCCCGTGACTAAATGATAGCCAAAGCAAAGTCAGTAATATACACGGCATCAAGCATGCAAAAGTAAACAACTATTGTGCTTTGACCAGCATGCCACTAAGCAAAAAGACAAGTTCTCTGAAGCAAGGAAAGGCTAGCCGGAACAGATGCATCTTTAGCTAAGACTTAAAAGATCCAAGGTCATTGCAGGTGGTGACATAAGCCAAAAGTGAGTTCCAGACTTTCGGTGCTTGGGAACTGAAGGCCGTTTACCAAAATGTTTCAATGTACTGCACGAAGCGACAGGATGATTCAAGCGAATGAAGAGACACGTAAGGCAGATATTGGATTTTGATATCGAATCGATGCTTGACTGGCACCTTTTTAAGTTCAGACACAAATGGTGTAATGTAACATCTATGCGGCTCACGGCAGACCAGTTGAGCCGGTGAGTTTTGTACAGCTTTCAGCCGATAAGGCAGGGCACAAGCCGGGAGACCTGAATAAAGGGAATTACAATAATCTAGATGCAATGTCACAAATGTGTTGCCTAGTTTGGCTGCTGCACTCTCATCTATGCACTCCCTTATTTTCGCCGACTTAAAAGTGTAGGAAATATAAATATAAATAAATATAATTCATTTGTATAGCACCCCAAGAGAACTTAATCTCTATTCAGGTGCTTCACATTTGCCTCGGGGTTCGAGCCCACGACCTCAGCCAGACCTTGGTCGGGGCGAGCACCTTAACTGCTGGACCAACTGTACTATTGACAATTATTGACATTGATTTGCTTCAGTCCAGTGTGTTTGAAGTGCCTAGACAGAGACTGTGTTCTCCTCGGTCTCTATAATGGGGCTTTATTGTAAGTATTATTATTTCGGCATCGAAAATGCAATTTTTAAGTGATTAGAGTACTACCGGGAAGGGGTGTCTGATTACGATTCGATTGCCTGCCACAGCCAGAACCCATTCAAGTTCTGAGGTATTCGATGCTCGACACAATCCCTCGTTGTCGAGCCGTTGGTTGTTTCTCCAAAAGCAGCAGCCGTTCACCGGCGGTATTATCACGGGCACTCCTCGTTCACATCGACGGGTGCACTCGAGCTTTTAGTGGGGCTGCTGCTGCTGTGTGCGCTCCTCTGCCGAGAGCCACCACTGCCTCTGCTCAGACGCCGTCTCAGTGTGGGCAAGTGCAGCTGCACTTCGGGCCTGAAGCAAGCGCTTGCCAGCACTTGATTCGCGAATCGCTTTGGTCGGTGCTGTGTACATGCCAGCTGCCTCGCTCGATGGCCGTTGGTGTGACCGGCAGCAGATCGCATGCGCCCAGGCTCCTGCGCATGCTGCATTACTGCCTGAGGCAGCCTGCGGTCGGTCGGATCCTGGCTGCGGCTGTGATGCAGCCACAGCCAGCAGCATTGCCGAGCGACCGCCTGACGCATAGCAAGGAGCACACGGTGCACAGGAGCTGAGAGCGACTCGCGGCTTGCTTGCAGTTCAAGCTCTTCGACCAGACTAGAATCCCAGCGCTAACTAAAGTGGTTTTCATCATCTTCATGTTCCTGATGCCCATCTTGCTCCTGAATATGCTCATAGCCATGATGAGCGAGACGTACGAGAATCAGCTGCGCGAGAACCGCTCCAGCAAGGACTGGGTGGCCCAGTGGGCCAAGGTCATTATCTTCCTGGAGAGGGCTTTCAGTGAGAAGGAACTGCTGGGCTACCAGAAGGCGTACTCGGTGCTGCGCGACCAGCCGCCGGAGGCAGACCGCACCCATCTAGGTGAGAGGCTGACAGGCAGAGGGCAGACAGGGGCATGCTTGCTAGCCGTTGAACTGTTCAGGGCAGCCACCTCTGAGCGGCCTACTGCAAAGCTGGTAGTCTCTGCCACCCCTGTACGTGTGTGTCTTTTTCTGCTGCTCCTACTGCAGCTGCTGCCATCAAAACCGATCACTGATGCTACGCTGCTGCTGCTACTTGTTTAAAGTTATTGTGATTGTTATTTGACCGTAGCGCGTAAGAAATTCCGTGCTTATGGACATGTAAACGCTTATCGCTTTGGGCTGCTGGGTCTCCCACGCCGGCGGCTGCCTTAGCTACGCCAGCGGCTAGTAACCTGCATGTTAGTTATGATCGTCAGCAGCTGCTATCGCTTCGTCATCGTAGATCAAATGCATTCCTAGATATTAATGTTGTTGCTAAGATTAATGAGCTATGCATTAACAAAAGAAAAGCACCCGTAGCCGCCGCGGTGGCCGGAACCGCCAGCTCAGACGCCGCTCGTTGGGCGGGAACTGGGAGCTGAGTACCCGCTCGTTTGGTATTCCTAGCATTGTCTCGAACCACTCAGCACGCTCCCCCACATGCGTCACTGTAAATCTCTCTAACTTAGTGGTCATCAGGCCTGTTGTAACTCCATCGGCCAGACTTAACGCTTGCCTCTGGAATCCTCGCTCAATGTGCAATAAACCTCTGGTAATAAGCGACCTCATTTCTGAAAATAGTATCGACCTGCTCGCCCTAACTACAACCTGGCTTAAATCGATAAACTGCCCGCCAACTAAAGACGCTACTCCATCCGGTTTCTTGTTCTTTCACACCCCTAGATCAATCAAAACTGGAGGTGGAGTTGCTATTATCGTGCGCTCGAAATTCAACTTCAAGCCATTTGCAGTACCCTCGAAGCAGTCTTATGAATCAATTGTCTTGGTCTCACCCGAAAACAAGCTACCGATAGTGGCAGTAGTCTATCGCCCACCAGGTACCAAATCCTCCTTTATCTCAGATTTCTCCGATCTCATTTCGATTCTGTGTGCAAGAAATCGATCCTTCCTCGTAATGGGTGATTTCAACGTTCACTTTAATAACTTATCTGACGCTTTCAGCACCGAATTTCGTGCATTGACCGACTCATTGTCTCTTGTGGTTCATGTGCGTGGCCCCTACCCACATCAAGGGTCACACACTCGACCAGATTTTCTCATACAACTGCAATTTGTCATCACCAATTATTACCAAATCCTGCTTATCTGACCACATGCAGATCTCATTCAATCTACAGTGTGTGCCCACATCCTCCTCTAAAATAACCTGTGAATCGCGAAACCTCAAGACCCTTGACATCGATGCTGTCCGTTCGAGAATATCTGCTTCGACTCTGCTGCTCAGTCCTCCCTCCGATCTGTCATCGTTGGTAGATAGCTACAACAAGACACTAGCTGACACGCTTGACGAGTTTGCACCTCTGACAAAGCGCACTGTGCGCCCCGCCCAGACGGCCTATGGTTTACCACAGACATTAAACTAGCCAGGTCTACTAAACGAAAGCTTGAAAAAGCATACAAAAGATCCGGACCAACTGTCCATCGACAGGCTTATGAAGACTACTGTAAGTCGTACCAATCGATCCTAGCAAAGGCCAAGTCTAGCTTCTATAGAAACATTGTTGAATCACAGATGCACAACCCAAAAATGCTGATGTCGACTATAAACCATCTCCTCAACCGTTCCCAGATTAGCTCCTTACCTGATGATCCTTGTGATGATCTACCCGATCGCTTCTCTCGATTCTTTGTGCAGAAGATAGACAAGATCAGGGAATCCATCCCTGCGATGACAACATCCCCACTTGAATGCTGTTCCTCTATTCCTGGCTGCACCTCAATGTCTGCATTTAAGCAGGTCACTAGTGATCTAGTCCTAAAGTTCGTATCTCAATCAAAGAAGACAACAAGTCCTCTGGAAACTATTCCCACTGTCCTGCTCCTACGTTGCCTTGATCTGCTGCTACCATGCATAACTAACATCATTAATATGTCATTAGCCTCAGGTCGTGTCCCAGCACCTTTCAAGAAAGCTGTAGTCAGGCCTCTCCTCAAGAAAGCAACACTAGACCAAGAGAATTTGAGCAACTACCGCCCAGTCTCCCTTCTACCATTTCTATCAAAGACACTGGAACGGGTCGTGGCAGACCAGCTAAACTCATATATCGAAACCTCACACCTTGCTAGTAAGTTCCAGTCCGGCTTTAGAGCTAATCACTCCACAGAGTCAGCATTGCTTAGGGTATACAAAGACCTATTTAGGAATGCAGACATGGGTAGAGTGTCTCTGCTTGTTTTGCTTGATCTTTCGGCAGCTTTTGACACCATCGATCACAAAGTTCTTCTAGAGCGCCTCTCATCTCACCTGGGCATCACTGGCACTGCTCTGCAGTGGTTCAGGTCCTATCTCAGTGGGAGACTCCAGAGTATTGACGTGAATGGACAAAGACCATCTGAAGTACCTCTGAAATATGGAGTACCTCAGGGCTCCGTGCTAGGTCCGGTTCTTTTCACGGTTTATACTCTGCCTCTTGCTGATGTGATTGCCAAGCACAATCTAGGCTTTCACTTCTATGCGGATGACACTCACTTGTACCTTTTCTTTGATCCCTCCCAGCCTTCGAGCACCTCAAATTCTCTAAACTCACTTGCTGCATGCATTGATGACATCCGCACATGGATGGCTGCAAATTTTCTAAAACTAAACGATGACAAAACTAAGTTACTAGTTATGGGCAAACCCAGTGTGATTCAGAAATTGGAAAGGCTGACGCTCAAACTTGGCTCTGCCAGCATATCTCCAGTTGAATCAGCTCGAAATCTAGGTGTCATATTCCAAAGCGACCTCTCGTTAGACGACCAAATCAGCTCCACAGTCAAATCTGTCTATTTTCAGCTTCATAATATTGCTAAAATTCGGGCTTGTTTAGATAAGGATACCACGTCAAAGTTGGTCCATGCATTCGTGACATCCCGTCTCGACTTCTGCAACTCACTGCTTACTGGCCTACCAGCATGTGCGATCAAGCGATTGCAGCTGGTGCAAAACTCAAAACTGTGTACGCACATGCGAGCTTGTGTGCATGTTTGAGGTGGCAGGCAAACATACGATATTTTTTAGGTTCAATTTATAGTGCTGTGCTTTTCAGTAGAAGTGTGTGAGGTCATTTTTGAGATGCGCTCCTGTATTCATTCGTGCCAATGATGATGAGTGTTCTTTCGTGCAGAAAGAGAAAGCATAAACGGCGACCGTGAATACCGTGCTCTCATGGCGATCAAGGAGTCTTCGAAAACCAAGGCCAAGCAAAGGCGCGGAGCCTTGCAGAACTGGAAGGTAGTCTGCTGCCTGCGTTCACAGCCGAAACGTTGTGCCTTTGCGCCAGCAACGCCGCTGCTGCTGCTGCCTGGTGCTGCTGCTGCGTCGAGCGTGGGGCCTCAGGCTGACTCTGCCTGCACTGCCGTTGCTGCAGGCTGCTTTGAAGCGGGCGCTGGCTGCCGTGAAGAGCGCACGAGCTGCAGGACACCCGCCCGATAGTCCTGTCACCTGCGACGACCTGTTCCCGGACAGCCGGTCCAGCCGGCTCGCTGACCTTGGGCTGCCCACCGCCACCACCGCTGCCACAGCTGCTCCGTCGAGGCGTCGAAGCGTGCTGCACGCCGTCGAGCTGAAAGCAGCCGTCGACCAGCTATCGTGGGAGTGGCGTGCCGCTGCAAGGGCGGCGCTCGGCGGCAATGACGACGAGTCGATGAGCAGCAGCACCGAGCGCTCGTTCGGCACCGTTCGGCCTGACAGCGCACATATGGCCTCTCACCTGCCGCCTCTAGACGAGGTCATGGGCTCGCCTAGCGAAAGCAGCTGCGGCAGCACGACTCCATCGGAAATGGCGCACCGGTTAGCGTGGTGCTCGCGGCTTCGGCGGCGACTGCTGAGTGCACGCTTGGCACGGCCACTTGCCGTGCTGCTCAGACCCTGTCAGCGAGTGACATCTCTTACCGCCTTCTAACAGTTATCCATCGTTTTTGCTGTCCAGTCTTGAGTGCTGGGCAAAGGTTCTCACGAGAGCGTTTCTCGGCTGCACTCGCAGCGGCTTACCCTGGCTGGTCGCGAAGTGAGATCAGATCGTGAGGAAGGTGCACAGAGGCATGACCGAGGGACATCGATTAAGCTGCTTGCTAGTTTCGCGGTGCTAGTTGTATCGTTCAACCTCTTCGGACACTCTTGACTCGTCCTTAGCACGAAATCTTGCTGCAACATATCCCAGATGTTCAGCCGCATATCTCCTTTTCTGAAGGAGCTGCTATTGCTCTCGGTTAATCAACGGATACAGAAAAGGATTGTTACTCTGACCCACAAGGCTCGCTACGGCGTGCCTTGCTCATACCTAGATGGACTGATAAATGTTACCAGTTTCAGCCTTCTCGTGCCCTCAGGCCCTCTATGGACAATAAATTAGCCGTTCCATTCCTCCGATTAAAGACCGTTGCCGACAGAAGCTTTTGCTCTGCAGGTCCAGCCGTCCTTTTGCTCTGCAGGTCCAGCCGTGCTACTTTCATGATACTCACTACTGCAACTGCCCTCCTGACCCAGCTATGCATCTTGCTTTCTCTTTATTTCGTGAGATAAAGTCTGTTGGCTTGTTGTATGCATACCGAAAGCCACTTAGGCTTCAAGTGCGCTGTAAAAAAATTCTTCTTCGTGAGACCATCTCAGTCCTAGTGGATTTGTGGCGATAAAAATGGAGATTGACACGAGCGGCACTGCGACGGTCCCCCAAGTTCCACGAAATTATTGTGATTGCTCAGTCTTGCAGCTGCCAGCAGGTTTCTAGAGTAGCAGCCGAGACCTCCATCCACGGGGCTGTGTTGCCGTGCAGTTAGGATTAATAGATGAGGCCTGTACGTCACCAGAGGCAGACAAGCATAGGAAGGTGGGTGTCGGAGGGCGAGCCGCCCTGCGGGCCTCTCTGCGTCTGTCCCATGGTGAGCCGGCTAGACCCCAATGGGCAGCATCTCTGCCTGCGCCCATGCCGTGGTGTTGGCGTACGTCGGGAATTACTCAGAAAGCATTTGCACTAGGAATCTTTTTAATCTATTTGCTGTGCATGTCTTCCTGTTCTACATTCTGACTCCTCCGGCTTCCTTTGAGACTTGTTGATGCTGTAAACTCTAAACTTAGGAGGGCATGTTTTCGACGAGCATGCTTCACGAAAGGCTGTTCGTGTATTGAGCCTAAGAGACGCCGCTCTGTTTGCTAAAAACAAGTACTCTGGCAAAAAGCGATGAAAAGTGCTGGCTCGAATGCCACTCTTAAAAAAAAACTAGGCCTGACTCTAAGCAAGCTAGGCTCCCAGACTGCACCAGTGTAGAAATACCTCATACAAACCTTAAATCCTTTGGAGACCGTGCATTTAGTTCATATGCTCCCAAAGCCTGGAACTCCCTCCCGACCTGCGTCAAAACATCCCCTGACCTGACCACATTTAAAAGGAACCTAAAAACACACCTATTTAGGACAGTATTTAGTGGGTCCCTGTGATTCGTCTTTGATGTGCTTATGTGTGCTGGCACTGTGCATGCTGCCACTAACCACATTTGCATGCTGACCCTGTGCATGTCACCCCTAACCATATTATTCATCTCGTTTGTTTTTTAAGCATGATTTTACTTACCATTCAATTGCATTTCACTTTACAGCAAATGTAAAGTGCCTAGAGAGAGATTGAGTTCTCTGAGGGCGCTTTATCAAGTGAATTATTATTATTATTATTATTATTATAGTGTCTGCTGTACGCAAAAGTTGAGAAATACCGGGAGTGTTCTAATTTCCCTCACGTGCTGATGTCGCGCCAATCAGACCGGACACGAATTTATAAATGCAAATTTACAAAAAGTGAAATATTTGCTTGATAATTGAGAGCAGTCTCTCTTCTCAGATTTTGACTGTGGCTAAAAAGTTTTCTGCCTTCTTCGTTGAAAATATTGAATAATAATAATAACACACTTGATAAAGCGCTCTCATAAAACGCAATCTCCTTCTAGGCACTTTACATCTGCTGCAAAAGAAACGCAATCGAATGGTTAACATATAATATTTTTGCCTTTATAACTTTATTTATGCTTGTCGCAAGCTTTGAGTCGCGACTTGCAACCTCCTTAGAGAAACTTTCCAAGGTTGCCACAGGTAATAATAATAATAATAATAATAGGAATTTATCTAGCACCCAAAAAATTAATATTAATACTGTTGTAAAGACATTTATCCAGCTCCCTAAGAGAACTAAATCTCTTTGTAGGCAATTTACTCGTGCTAGAAAGGAAGGGGTCATTGGGGCTATTGAAAAGAGCTGTCACTGCCTGTAGCCTTTATACCAATCCCACCTTTGTCTTCAGTATCATAAAAACCTAGCCCAGTCATGAACCATAGGCTTCACTGAATAAAGGGTTTTTCCCGAAACCATTCAAATCAGCCATCGTTCGACCAACGTTTTGTAAGACTGGATTGGATTCTGCGGTCCTAGCAAATTGCCACCATGTCGCCTTGTCTCCCTTTGTGTCTAGGATTCTCGAAAATATTGACGCTATAAATATCCTCTCTCTTTCTCTCTCTCTCTCTCTCTCTCTCTCTCTCTCTCTCTCTCTCTCTCTCTCTCATCCTGATCCTGTGTCTCTCTCATTCATACTTAATGGTGCCATAGTTCGACCCTTTGCCAGTGCTCCTAATTATGAGTTTCATTCCGAAGACTACCTCTACCGAAAGTCATCGTATTCGATCATGACATCCTCTGACTTGACAACATTTAATAAGAAGTTAAATACCTAACTGTTTCTCACAGCATGGCTCTTTTCCTTATGAATTGTCCTTGATTCGCTAATGCATGCTGAAATTGTGCACGCTATCACTAACCAATTGACATGGCTCCTTCCCTAGCCTACTTAAAGTAGCTAGAATGAGATTTAGTTATCTTAGGGGGCTATGGAAAATTGTTTGTTATTATTCATATTCAAGCATGTGCTTGCTTATATGTAATCATCTTCAAAAATAATAATAATACTAGTAGTAACAAGCAGTGGTATGGCACTATAATGGACCTGAATTACTTTCGAGACACCAAGCAAGATTAGAAATTATTGTAGATAGGTGCTGCCGAGTCAGAATCTTGAAGTTGATATCATGCTTGGTGGGAAGCCAGTTCAGGTTGGTGAGAGATGGTGTAATGGGGCAGTTGCAACGTTCACGGCAGACAAATTGAGCTCTTTGGTGGTGCATGCATATGTGCCTTACGATATGCATACATATATATATATGCCCTATAATGAGTCTACATATCTGCCCGGTCATATGTATACGACTTGCACAGTATCATTTTTTCCTTCTGCCCAGAAGTTGCAAGGTTGCTGCCAGCAGTCATTAGCTATTTTTCCATTGCATCTCTTAAATGTGGTTTTTAATCTTATCTCAAATGGCGTCCTCTACTGTACATCATCCAGGCCCTGAGCGCAGTGCTTTCTCTGACCCTGGCTTCCAGGTTCCCTGATCGTTCTGCTTGCGTAACCCTCCTGATGCCGTGTTTCTCCTGTCGCTGCTCTTGCAAAACTCTACTCTCAGTCGAAGAAGGTGTCTTTGGACGGATTTCGGCTCTCGTTTTGCAGGCTCTACTATCGAGTACAGCGTGAAATAATCGTCTACCGTTGTTGCACTACGATATATCTCAGGGGTGTTTAAAGTTAATCAAATCCTCATGACGGTTCAGCCGACGTTGCTTTTCAGTCTGGCTGCTGGCGCTGTCGTTTTTGACATTTTTTTGGACCGCCGAGAATGGAGTCTAGCAGATGCCTCCCTGGCGAGATTTGTGGTCATAACAAGCGCATGCGCAGTGGGCACGTATGTACGTGTGCGTGCGTGTGTGCGCACGCACGCACGGGTGCATGTGTCCGACAGCAGGCCCGCTCGTTAGCGCTTGCATGTATGTTATTGCGTGCTTGTTATGCGTATGATGTGCGTGTCCATCTGTACTGTGCGCTCGTATGTGTGTGGGTGGACTGTGCTCGTGTGTCTATGTGAGGCTGTGCTGCAGCTGTGTAACAGAAGAAGCACAGCACTGCTAATAAGAATAATAATAATGCACTTGATAAAGCTCCCTAAGAGAACTCAATCTCTTTCTAGACGCTTTACATTTGCTGCAAAGGGAACCGTGATTGAATGGTGAGTAATATCATGCTTGATAACCAACATCAATAACATGGTTAGTGGTGACATGCGCAGGGTCAGCATGCAAATGTGGTTAGTGGCAGCATGCACAGTGTCAGCACGCATAAGCACATCAAGGACGAATCACAGGGACCCACTAAATGTTGTCTTAAATAGGTGTGTCTTAAAGATCTTTTTAAATGTGGTGTTCTGATGCAAGTTGGGAGGGAGTTCCAGGCTATGGGAGCATCCGAACTAAATGCACGGTCTCCAAAGGATTTGAGGTTTGTACGAGGCATTGGTAAACTGTTGGATTCCGAAACGCAGGTGATACGATGCTTGGCCTGGTGGGGGAGTAGATCTGAGAGATAGGCTGGAGCCAAGGAATGAAGCGACCTAAAAGTGAGCGACAAAACCTTGAAGTCGAGCCTATGCCAATAATGTAGGATGCACATACTGTAGATTTCTTCCGTGCCGGTTTTTGGTGCTTGCTGAATTTGTCTCTTCCGTTCGTCTGCCAGGCTTGCTTATGGTGGTCAGTCATTCGAAGTCGGTCCTTCTGGTGACGAAAGGGTCGTAGTACGCGATCCAGCAGTGTCGCTGCCACCGCTCGTACCGCCAGTCAACACCAAGCGCCCGCTGCTGCGCAGAGAAGACAGCCACCCGGCAGGCCTCAAGTACCTTTGATGCTGCCGCATCTCTGCTGATACTGCAGCTGCTTGTTATTGCATCTCGGGGGCTCCAGTCTCGTCGCAGACGGCGTGCATCTGTCGATCTGCTCGACTTACCGTCAGCGACGACCGTCTGCACTGCCGCAGCCGCTTGGCAGTGCTAGGAAAGCGCCACGATTGCCGGAAGAAGCTGGCTCTGCCCACGCACGGCAGAGCCAGCTTCTTCGTTTGCTGAGCCGGCGCCTCTTTGCTCGGCCGGCCGGAATCGCGCCCTGTCTAGCTCTTGTCGCGTCGGTAGCCACTGGGCACCCCACGTGCTTGCACATTCCTTGCAATTGCGCCGTCCGCTCTTGTCACTTGAAGTCCTCCTCTGGGCTCGGCGATGTGCCGGCACGTCACATGCTGTGTGCCCCCCCTTGCAGTCGCTGCAGCGACGTCTGGATCGAGACTCCGGCGCATGGAGTCGCAGTCGCTGATCGTCCAGTGCGTGCGAATCTGCACGAGACAATCTTAGCCGTGCCACTCGCTGCAAGGCTGCTCCACGTGGAAGCGGCTGCCTCTCTGCTAGCGCGCCGCAGATGCTACCCCCTTCGAGCAGCAAAGTGCAGGCTGTGCTCGTGTCCGGCTGCCGCGCTGGCTTCGCTTCGAGCTGCGAGCACACTGCCCGTTCTTGCACTCGGCGAATGGCGTGCCTGCTGTCAGTGCAGCACGCTTTGCCTGCCGACGGATTGCATCGCGTGTCGGCTGCTGTATGGCGACTCCAGCTTCCGAACAGCCTGGCGTGCACGTGGCGATATGAGCGTCATTCCTTTCCTGCACTCGGCGTAACGTCGAATCTGTGTCCATATACAGTAATCTCCATGTACCTAGTGCGTGCCAGTCGAGAGGTCGAACCGAACTTCATCCGTGTCAACCAATTAATAAAGGTCGCTTAAGCGCACAAAGCCAGTACAGCTTTCATCTTGCATACTGTTCACATGCTTGTCAGAGTTTCTGGCCACACTGACGACGGTTGACTGCTAGCTTTGACGTCGCGTCCTCTCGTATCAAATCTTGCGTCAGCAGAGCTCAAAATTGCATGCTTTCGGTAACATGCATGGTTAATAGACTGCAGCTTTTCAAGGATTTGGTTATCATGTGTGGGTATAGGTATAGGGGCAAATCGGTGCAGAGGAACGGTGCGATGCAGCTGTTTTGACGTTCACGACATTCAACCCTATTTGCATAGCATTTTGTTTTATTGCGTTGGCACGAGGACCTGCTAGCAGTGAGTTACATAAGTCTATTCAGATTAATGTTAATTCATTGACCAACTTGACTGAGGTATCCTTGTCTAAGCAAGGCCAAATTTTTGAACTACTGTAATGCAGAACACTCAGTGGAGGAGGCGTACCCCACCGCTTGCCGGGTGCCGTAGCCAACGGCCAAGAGCCTTTTCGGTGCACTGGTTGCGAAATACTACTTCTATTAATAATACATTTGATAAAGCCATTTCAAAGAACTAAATCTCTTTCTCAGCACTTTACATTTGCTTCAAAGTAAGCACGGTCGAATGGTCAGTGGTATCGTGCTCAATAAATAGGCAGTTAGCATTGCCTGCAGCGTTTCTGGCACTATCCTACTTATTGTGACCAAGGGGTCTCGAGTACGTGGCGTCAACTGAACCAAGATACCAAGCACAGATAGGGAATTTCACCGAACTTTATTCATAGGTGCGCAATGTCGCTGCGCGTCTATTTCAGTGTTACACTCGAAAACACTCGCAAAGACTGACGAACGGACCGAACTTGCCTCTACTAAGGAGGAAATCACTAGCAGTGCCGGTTCATTCTACCTCTGGCTCAGCAGAAACCCCTAGTTTCCCAGTTGGAATCTGTTTTTGATGTAGGCCTTCTTGATCTGCACTCGGACTCTGCCAACAGCCTCAATACCTCATTGATACAATAAATTCAAAACTTAGGAGTGCTCTCAACGAGCACGATCCCCAACCTTCTGTCCGCTTGCAGAGCCGCCGAGATTCCTTTCAATTAACTAACGAAACTTCAAAAGATGCTCCATCTAACGTGCAGGCTCGAACGCCACTGTACGAAGATTGGGTTTGATGACGATAATGATGATAATAATAATAATAACAACAATATGTTTGATATAGCGCCCTCAGAGAACTCAATTACTGATGATGAATGCGAACACAAGGTTGATTTCCAAATCAAAGAAATCTAGTCGCCTCATTGCCCCAAAGAGCTGATTTGGCTTCCGGTTGATCCAAGGATGCAATACAAAATTCTTATTCTAACATACAAGGATTGCCATGGCTAAGCTCCTCCAAACCTAGCTGAGCTGCTTGGCCAGTTTCAGCCCATAATTTTAAGATTACTGGTGACAGAATCGTTTGCTCTGCTAGTCCGTAACCGAGGAACTCGCTCCGATAATTCTTACGCTACGGTATCTTCTTCCCTACTTCCGACTGTTACACTTCTTGTCCAGATGTGGAGCTGCTATTTCCAGGTTTCTTACTGTCTCGACTGTTCTCCCGACTAACCACTGCTGCTCACTTTCTCTTTGCTGTATGAGATTAATTCCGTTGGCTACCTTATGCACATCTAAAAGCCGCAGGCTTTGCGTGCCATAAAAAGGTACCCAGCGTAACATTCAATTAGTCTTTGAGACTTCCTCGAGCTACAGGCGGAGATACATACCTGAAGATAGAAGGATATATATATATATATATATATATATATATATATATACCCTCTGTATGGCCCAGTGATTAAGGTGCTCGTCTCGGCCAAGGTCAAGTTGAATGTATTTGGTTACCGTGGTCGTGGGCTCGAGCCCCGTGGCACACGTAAAGCGCCCGATTAGGTGAGCAGTGATGGCACACTAGGTAAGGCGATTGCTTTTCATGATCTCGGTCCCGACGTCGGGGGTTCGAATCCTGCGGTGGCAATCCTTTCTTGAACTGCAAGCGGAGGTGATAGCCTTTAAGGCTCACTGTCGCTGTACAAAAGAGGCTGTTAAATCAGCTAATATGAAGTCCTCTAAGGGCGCTATGCAAATGAGTTATTTTTTTAATATACGTAAATATGTATCCTGCGGATTATTTCGTGAAAAGTTAATTTGTGACTTTTTGGTTTATTTTATTTTAGCCATGTAGCTCTAACAGGCTATATTTGATGGCAGCAATGCATCTGCACATTACAATTACAAGCAGATGACTCATGACAAAGATACGGCACTGTCTTCAATTGGCAGTGAGGTGAAAGCGGAAGAAGCATCATGCAAATCAGTGCCGAACCTAATATCAACCATGCCTCAACCTTAGCCGTTTAGCTCGAGTCTTCTACGCTGACAAAAAACGTCGACTTCATGTATTGCTCACCTCGCATCTTAACCTTAAGCGGCTAGTACACGCGTGGTGCCCAACTCAGGATTGGTAATAATAATACACTTGATAAAGCGCCCTCAGAGAACTTAATCTCTTTCTAGGCGCTTTACATTTGCTGCAAAGGGAGAGTAGGAAGGTCTCACATAGCCCGTTGGGGATGCGTGAACAAACAATGCCAAAAAACTTTAAGTTTATGCTGCTACCCACACAAATATTTATAGAAGCACAATACCACGGTGCATATGCAAACGACGAAATAACCGCGTTCAATCTCAGGATATTCGCAAGACAGCGAGCCCAACAGCAGCATCGCAGTAGGGCCCACAGCTCAAATGCGAGAAGCTGGTTAAAGCCGAGTTTACACGGTGAGTTTCGCTTCCTACCTGCTTTGGTCTTCTTTTTTGCAGGGAAGTTTACGCCGCCAGTCCGTGTAAACTCTGGCCTAAGAAAGAGGAACTCTCCACGGAGCCAGCCAGCCAACTCACGCTGAAATTGAGTTCGCCGCTGCAGTCATCAATGTAGATGAGTATGAGAAGAGTATAAAGAATGAAGATAAACTTATAATAATGGTATTTCGGGAAAGTATATCTGCTAAGTAAATACGCCGTTGTGGATGTGTTGGCGTATAGCGCAAAGTAATGTGCGTCTGTACGGGTTTGTTGGCGCATTTCATATACCGCCACATGTCGTCTTCTGAGCAGAGAAGGGTTAAGCCATGGCTGCAATGCTTAAGCAGTCCATGTTAAGGGATGCGCTCGAAACGCCTCCACATCACTTGAGCCAACAAATAGCAGCTATTGGTATTTTGGTCGTGGTGCGCGTGTGACGAGCTCCAGGGTTTTTATTGGTGGGCTTGTACAACTGGGAAGCATATAGTAGTCTGAACCAACGGAAATCGTCGCAAAATAGGCCCCAACTTAGGGGAAATTCGATAGTGCAAACGCAGCTTTAGAGTTTATTTCGTAAATTCCCATGGAATAATCTTGGATAGACGCTATTTAAGCATATCCAACGCTCTTTAAAGGCTGGCGCATCACGACTTGGGGTCGGTGTCGCTCACTCCGGTGGCTTTCCAATACGCTGGTTTAAGCGGCAGCGCCAGAGGTGTCAGTAATCACTTCGAGCGACAGCAAAGAGAGATCGCAAGCTGCTGGAATACCATGGCCACCATTTGAAAAACCTTGTAAGTTTTCACTCTTGTGGATTTCTAGCACTTCAATGTTCAATTTCAGCATTAAAAGAGTGCATGTTATAACTACGTACGCAAATTAGCAAATTATCCCCTGTATCTATGGTCTAGCTGGGGCCTGCGCTAGTGCAGATGAGTCATCGTTGGCGCCGCTGCGTCAGATAGATTCTAAACTTGTCTTTAAGGCTTTAAATATTTTTGTAACTCCTCATTTACTGTACAGATGATTTTAGAGAATGGTAGTTGGGGATAAATTTTGAGGAAGAGCGCGTCCGAGACATGTGCAGATGAATCTATCTGCTACGGTAGTAGCCGCAGGCTCAGCTACAATGAGGAGGCGTTGCCATAACTCCCAACTCTACCTTTGACCTAGGTCGTGGCGGTTCCGGTCTACCTAGCAAGAGAATTAAATGTCCAGCGTGCGCTTCCAGGTCTCTCGAGCGGGCGAGAATAAGCCCCTGGGTGAAGCAGAGCAAGAGATTGGTTATCAAGGACCCAGCTACGGGACGGTCTCTGATCTTCCACAGCGTCCGGCGAGTCAAGAGTCGACGTCGGCGCACGCGGCTGGAGGTAACGTTCGCCGCCGCCGGCCTCGCAACTCTTCTGCTCCGCTAGCCAGTACGTTGGGCCTATCGACTGTGCATAGATGCTAGTTTTCGAGCCAGACGCTAACCTTAAGCTAGTTTCGCTAAATATGTTCATCCCAATTCCCCCCCCCGGCGCTCCGATTAGTTCAATAAGCGTACCTTACCTGTGCCGTCGTGGCCTCTATTGATCGAGCAGCGAGCCTAAAGCGGCGAGTCGAAAAGCCTTCGGCTTTCGATCTCTGCCAGGAAAACTTCGATTTTTCGTAAGATTCGACCGACAGTCGGCGCCTCGGCTGCCCATTTTCGTCGGTCATGTGTGCCTGGGCTCGCGAACACTCGCTCGAGCGCCGGTGCCGCCGGCTCGGCATTGGCTGCTCGCAACCTGAGGTGCTTGCGGATGAAACGGACCCAATCTTTAGCCATATTTCGCAGAATCTCCTCTAACGGCCCTGTGTTCTTGACATACCGCGAATACGCACAGGCATGTACACAGATGCTGGCAATCAGTTCGTCTTTTAGGGAAAGTAAACGGGCCGCGAATTTGCTTGCGCTACTAGCGCTCAGATCGGTCGCCGTAGAGCTGGTCGTCGAGCGAGCGGCTGGTTGGTGTGGCTGCAGGATGCATTCACGCGGTTGCAAATCGAGAGCATATGTGGCATGGTCAAGCGTGCCTGTTCAGGGATCCGCTTCGCAGCTGCCAGAGTCAGAGTTAGACTTTCGAGCCATCCGACGGAAGACATAGAGGAATCGAGGATGAATTCTCTGAGGGTGCTTTATCAAATGCATTATTATTAGTATTATTATGAATGCCACACAAGCTGTCGTGCTGACTCACCTACAGTCACAGTGATTGCTTGCCACTGCTACTGCTTCCATGGCGAGACACCGGATGACGTTTGCGACTGGTCATCGCTGGCCGTTGTTCAAAGGACGGCGGCTGGTAGTGGCTAGACACCGCTGCTAGGCATGGCTATACAGGCCTGCCGACTAACTCTCCTTTGGCTGCCGAGTTAGCCGCTATTCACCGTGCTCTGCCTATAGCCAAATCAGTCCGTTTATTCGTGACAAAAATTTGGGCTTGCTTGAATGTGGATACCTCAGCCAAGCTGGAGTATTGCATTTGTGACGTTCCATCTAGAATTCTGTAACATGCTGCATGCAATTCTGTGTACCTGTGTAATTGGACTCGTACAGTTTGTGTAAAACTGCATCTAGTATCGTGAATGTCGAAACTGCCACATTGCTACACCTCTCGTCGATCAGGCTTCCCATCAAGCATATCGGCATCATGGTTCTGTCAGTGAGATTCAGGTCCCTTCACCCTCTTGCTCCAGCTTGTTTATATGAAATACGTCATACTCGAGATTCTCAGATCTATTCCCCCACCAGGCCAAGCATCGTACCACCCGCCTCTCGGAATCCAACAGTTTACCAATACCTCGTACATACCTCAAATCCTTTGGAGACCGTGCATTTAGTTCGTATGCTCCCAAAGCCTGGAACTCCCTCCCGACCTGCGTCAGAACATCCCTGGACTTGACCACATTTAAAAAGAACTTTAAAAACTCACCTATTTAGGACAGCATTTAGTGGGTCCCTGTGATTCGTCCTTCATGTGCTTATGTGTTCTGACACTGTGCATGCTGCCACTAACCACATTTGCATGCTGACCCTGTGCATGTCACCCCTAACCATGTTATTCATGTTGTTTATCAAGCATGATATCACTCACCATTCAATCGAGGTTTCCTTTGCAGCAAATGTAAAGCGTCTAGAAAGAGATTGAGTTCTCTGAGGGCGCTTTATCAAGTGCACTATCATTATTATTATTATTATTATTATCATACCACCCGCTCTTCTGACTTAAGTCACGTAGCTCTGACTCGTACCAACTTCAAATCCCATTAGGGATCGTGTCCTCAACTCGTATGTTCCCAAAGCCGGGGATTCACTACCGACTGATAGCACATCGACTTGCCCCCATCTAGGAAGAAGTTGCAAACTCATTTTCCTTGGAGCATTTGTCCATCTATTTGCTTTGGCCTCATTATTAGACTCGCATCCACAATTCTTACGCAACGACATCTACTCTCCAACTGCCGACTATGGCATATCTTTTTCAGCGGTCCTGAACTGCTACTTCTATGCTACTCACTACCTCAACTGCTCTCCTAACTCTGCTATGCTTCCCACTTTCTCTTTGTTGCGTGAGACGAAGTCTGTTGGCTACCGAATGCGTACCCAAAGCCTCTTAGGCTGTGAGTGCGCTATACAAAACTGTCCTGCGTAACACCCACATGGTCTTTATGACTTTGTGGAGTTACTGACGGAGATACATGACATGACATTATGCTTTCGTATGCATGCGGAACTTGTGCATGTTCTTGCTAATTAGTTGCCGTGCTTCCTTTCCAGCATGTGTAAAGTGCATAGAGATATTAGTCTTCGAGAAGGAGCTTGGGACAGTGTGGTACAGTAGGGTGATTCTGCTCTGTGACAAAGTCTCCCCCCCAGCTAAAAATGGTTAGTAAAATAAGGGTGTCGGCGGGTAGCCGAGATCTAATATGTCGTCGTGAGAATGAATGGCTAATGTGAGCACCTATTTATCCAAGCGGATGCAATGAGCATGGCAAGACCATGATGTGATGATCTGCCTTGGGCATAGCTGACCTTTGTGCAGGGTACATAGGTATATGCATGCATATATAGAGCCCTGCATGGGGTTGCGGTTATCGGCAAAGAAGTTGTCTAAAAGTTGCTGCTGTGACTGTAGCTTGCTATATATTTGGCAGAATCTAATCAGATTGAGACTGCAACCGATATTGCACATTCATATAGATTAACTTCGCCAGCACGCTAGGAGAGAGGCCGAGGTTACAGTGACTGTACAGGCTAATGGACCGTGGTTGCCAGAAGCATTTGCTTTTCATGAGCAGTAGCACTCCTTGCCAAAGGTGTATGTCCTTCATAAACTGCATGCCAGACAGTTTTGGCATCGAAACTCTTTCATTTTAACCATATCCAGCAGCATTGGTTTTTAACCCTGGTGTAAGGTGCTCGGACTTCACAACCGAAGCTCACTAGTTCAAGTCCTTCGGCAGGCAATCCTCTATTGCCCAGTGAAAGGGGTGGTGACAACCGCTAAGGTTTTTCTGCATCTATATTAATGGGTTGGTTGACTCGGCTGACTTTTTAATTTATTTTGCAATATTTTTGTCGTACCATCTTTCTTGTCTTTCAATGCTATATACAGACTGCAATGGTGGCCGGATGTTATCTGAAGGCCAGATTAAGAAGCCTTTGGAATCTTCAAATAACAAGGAAATTACAACCAGTGGACAACAAATGTTTGAAAAAATATTTCCTAATCCCACCTTCGGAAGGTAGAGCATCAAGTAGTATCGACTTCAAAGTGTTGGCACTAACTACCATATCGTACTAGAAGCATCGTGCATGCACCGTGACTCACTTCTTTTTCTATGTGCTGTGTAGACACCCGTCTGGACGCCTTTTTTTTATAACGTCCATATATTCCATTTCATCTTATGTAAAGTCCCTAGAAAGAGATTTAAGTCTCTTATTGTGCTGTGCAAGTATTTTTTTGTTATTATTTCTATATAGAGATTGCTCCTTTCGTCTGCCACATCTGTCTAACAGCTCACCTACTGCTTGCTAGTTCTTACAAGTAGAGGGATGAGGAATAAGTACTGTGCACCTTCGCCAGTAGACGGCTTTCGCAGTAGACAGCGAATGCCGGTTTGCAATGAGCATCTGCTTCGGTTGTCAGCGAACGTGCGCTATCCACGGGCCGGGGACGCACTGAGATGCTTGTATCCACTGATAGCTTGCACGCAGGGGCATGCTTGCATCCACCCTCGACGTGTCTGTGGGTGCTTTAACGTACCTCGGGCTGTTGCTCAACCTCGACCCAGCACTTGGCTGCAACAGTTGGGCGGCCTGTCATCCTGGCATTTCGGCAAGCCACCAAAAGTATATTCAGATGCATTTAAGCATGAAACTCAGTGGACACAATGAGTCAACCAGTAGTTGATGCACTGTCAACGAGTTACCAGCAGTCCACGAGTCAGCCTCAACGAGTTGGCAGCGTCGTCACTTCTGCATGCGCAGAAGTGAATGAGAATATGCTCTGTTGCTGCCCGATTGATGGTACTTTTAGGGTGCAGCGCATTTGCAAAATCATTCAAAAAGCAGACCGTATCTGCTACCTGCAGCCTGGGGTGACTTTTGTTGGCATGCAAGTGGCTGCCTTCAACTTGCTTTCGTCGTGCTGCCACAGCTGCTGCCTGCACCGTACTTTGACTTTGACTACTTGTCTTTGCTCGTCTGTGCGCTCAGCTCATGCGTGGTGGTCGTGCCTGGTCGGCGGCCGCTACTGACGCCCCATTTTTTGTTTCTTTGTTTTGAAGGAGGCTACACTAGATTCGGTAATCTGTGCTTCGATGCCGCGAGCCAATCCGCTGCTTAAAATAAGCTCAGCCAAGCGGTGCCTGCATGCCAGAAAGCTCTCCATTAATAAACTGCTGCCTGCCATGGGTGAAGCTATCGGTGCATGAGTTGCCCCCCCTGCTACCGTTGGACACTGCCCTGCTGCTGCTGGCCTTGGTACTGCTCTGAGCACATGCCCAAGAGGCCGCACAGAATGACGACTTGCTTTGCATAACTCGTGCCTGCAGCAGCAGCTGCTGCTAACTTGCTACTGTCATGCTGCTGCTGCTGACTTGTTTCTGACTTGCTGCTGACTTGCTGTTGCCAAGCTGCCTCTGCTGCTAGGGTTATGGGCACTAGAGCACATGTCATAGCTGCCGGTATGCAAAGGCTGCTTCTCACACGTGACTTGCTGAGACAGAGCATGTTGCATGTTGTTGCGTGTTGAGTGCAGTTGCATGACTAGTCCAGACGTTGTGCTTCTAACGGCGCCTGCTTGCATGCTTCCGTGACTGCTGCTGACTCTTTTTTCAGAGCAGATCTCGTCCGCAAATTGAGGGTGGTGTAGCCGGTTTTAAATGGTGTCCAGGATCGGCAGTCCTTTTGCCTGTTTTTGTTAGTGGGTGTAGCCACCGAGCTTCAGCAGCTGTCTCGGTATCCCTGGTAATCTTCTGGGTACTGGCTGATTAATTCGGTAGCCAGACATCACATTTTTGTTTATCATATACTGCAAGGACAACCACCGATTGATTAAACGGCAGGGAGTGGTCGATAGTAGGGTTTGGGAGGGCCCCTCCCAGTGAGCTGTACCCCATTCCAACACTCACTAAGCTGTCTAATCTGCCTCTTAAAAAGAATGTGGCTTCGGGAGGAAGGCCCCCTTCTCTCTCACCCCCATCGTCCCAAGGTGCTCTCTCTCTCTCTCTCTCTCTCTCTCTCTCTCTCTCTCTCGCCGCTCGCTCGAGTGGCTGCCCTTCGTGCGTGCTTCGGCTGGCGTGTGTTCGACTGCTCGACGAGCCAGCTTCGCGAGCTGCCGGAGCAGCTGCTGCTGCTGCTGCTCGCGAAGCTGCTTAGCGTCCGGTGCCACGTGGTGCTTGTGTGGAGCAGCCACGCGGTGCTCGCGTGCTCGTGCAAGGCTGCGTTCCTGCGCGGCTGCTTGTGCCTCTTTACTAGCCATAGCTTCACTGCAGGCGTCAGAGGGCATGCCTATTTGCCAGCAGTAGCCACTGTTGACAATAGCAACGGTTCGATAGCAACCCGTCGGCCACCGTCAGCAGCAGCCATCGAGCAGCCTTTGTGCTCGCACGTAGGCGGATTAGCTCTGGGCTTCTCGGTTGGCTTTTGCCACTTCACCGACACTCGCGGCTCTGCTAAGCTCATTCGAGCTGCAGCAGCAGCACCAGCTGCTGCTACCTGAGTGGTAGCATCGCCGAGGCTGCCTCTCTCCCTCTCTGTTTGCTCAGTCACTTGTCTGCTGAGCAGCTAGCTGCCTGGCACCCAATGGGCTGTCTGCCCAAGCTTTATGGAAAAACTTTGAGTTGGTGCAGGTTATTAAAATCCGAGGACAGCTCGTGGTCCCGACACGGTGCCACTGCTCAACGATTGGGACTGTCTGCCTGTACCTCTCTGCCAAGGGCAGTTTGGGTGTGTTGCCTGCCGAACTAGGTAACTTGCTGGATGTTCCCATCATTAGTTAACCGGTTAGTTATTACTGGTGGCCGTCATTAAAGTCATTAATCTGTCATTAAAGTCATTAATCACCACTTGCCTTTGTTACACACCAGTAGTGCATTTCAGTTCTGCTCTAGTGGCCTGTTCTGAGTCTTACCAAAGCTGTTGAGGCGTATCAGCACTAGCTCACGGCTGCTAGTTGCTTCGCATTCACTCTCTGGGACACGCTCTCGCACACACCCGCACGCACACACTCGCCCACACACTCACTCACAGGCGAGTGCGAACGAGTTTTAGAACATCCGTTCACCCCGACGGTTGGCCATCCTGATTCATCTGGACAACCTGTCATCTTGGAAATGGTGCCGTTTGTGCTCTATTGACTCTAGTAAAATACTAGTAATCATACAATGTGCATATTCTTAAATGTGACTTTCTATTAGGTGAAGTACCTATTTAGGACAGCATTTAGTGGGTCCCTGTGATTCGTCCCTTATGTACATGTGCATGCTGACACTGTGCATGCTGCCACTAATCACACTTGCTTGCTGACCCTATGCATGTCACCCGTAACCACGTTATTCATGCTGTTTATCAAGGATGATATCACTCACCATTTTATCGCGGTTCCCTTTGCAGCAAATGTAAAGCATCTAGAGAGAGATTGAGGTCTCTAAGGGCGCTTTATCAAGTGTATTGTTATTGTTATTATTATTATTATTATTATTATTATTATTATTATTAAGTAAATGTAGAAAGCATAAAGTGTTGCTCTTTTACAAGTTTTCGTAATGCAGACCGAGTGTTGGCTTTGTAATGGCACAGAGCGATCTGTCAACAGTTTGCGAAGCTGCGTGCTGACGTATGGCAGGGAGCTACTGTAGGATGCCCTGTCCCCCTGTGGATCTGCGGAGAGGGTGCATCGGCAGCAAGCTGCCCGCCTGCTCCAGCCGGCCTCACGTCTGTGATTATTGCATAGAGTGCTCGACACAGCATAGTTGTCTGAAGCTATTCATGTCCTTGGCAAGCGTCCTTAATGGTATACAATAGTAACCTTCATGTGGTGCAAAGAACAAGTCCTGATTGGGACCAGCTTTCCCGTGCTTGTAGTTGACAGCTGCACAATAGCACGTTTTTATGCATTGTGCATTCGTATCCTTGAATGCTGAGACATCCCGAGTGCAATGTGAATAAAAACCTGCACTCACATTACATAAGTGTGGCACCTCTGGGATAACAAGCTGTGCTGGTGACCAGCTGGCTGGGGGATCAACTGTATACTTACCACATGTAAACCGGTGCCGAAGGTCAACGCTGGTCCAATCAAGTTTGACACGACCGGCAGGTTGCCACTTGCTGGCCCTCTGTTCCCTTTTCCCAACGCTTGGCATGACTGGTTCTGGGGGGAGCAGACTTGGTTTTATTGCAGCTGGCTGGGTTTTCTGCCGCCGCTTCAGGCTATGGTGAAGATGGCCCACTGCCATTTGGTGAAGATGATGTGCTCACCGAAGTTGAAGAGAAAGAGAAAGGCTTTGCTCTTTACGAGGTGAGCTTTCTCTCTCTCTCTCCCTCTCTCTCTCTCTCTCTCTCTCTCTCTCTCTCTCTCTCTCTCTCTCTCTCTCTCTCTCTCTCTCTCTCTCTTGCTCTCACCCATTCTCTCTCTTTCTCTCTCTCTCTCTCTCTTCTATCACTCTCTTGCTCACCTCCCCCTCTCTCCCCATCTTCTCTTACTCTCTCCCATTCTCTCTTTTTTCTTCTCTACCCATATCTCTTCCTGCCATTCACATATTCACCGACTCTTGCAATTCGTGATTGTGTAAGCATGCCAGAGAGATGAGCCTTGGGCTCTATTACGTTGAAGAATATTTTTTTCTGAGCTCCAAAGGAAGGACTTTCTGGCTATCAGCTAGCGCTACATAGATTAGTACTAGGTTGTAGTACTCCGGCAATAAATCTAATAATAAGCAGAACTTAGCTCAAACTATTCGTGCATTCACAATGAGTGATGCCAAATGGCACTCGTGGCCTTGTTTGACATCCTCCGAATTTTCGGTCATGAATACTATATCTGTTGGTTCAATTGGCCCACGAACATCGCCGAGTTTTCAGTGACTATATCTACAGCATGACTTTGGAGAGAAAATACCCTCACCGAGTAACGATAATCGGTAATTGAACACACCATAGGGCCTAGTTGCCGTTAAGGCGCTGATGTGTGGAAAAGAAGGATCGAAACAGTATGGCATTGATGTGCAGCATCTCTTGTTTTTGCGGTTGTCAACATAGTGTCTGTTTTGTTTTGCTTATTCAAACATAGTTTCTGTTTCGTTGTGCTCTTGGCTGCATAGTTTTTGTTTCGTTAAGATTATATATTGTTGTTACTACTTTTATTTATAAGTATGGCAATACAACCCTGAAGAAATAGGTCCTGTTGAGTCTTGAGAGCCTGAGCGTGGAGCCACCCATTCATGTGTGATCCTTTGAAGAGCCTAGGTCAATGGTCAAACAAAGGCCCGTCTCCCACTGTCTGGAGACGGCTGACTGGAACAGCTTTGTCCCGGACCTGAGAGTCTGAGAGATGTTGCTGGCTCACCGTCCCGAACCAGACCGGCTGTGTAGTATGGAGCCTGTGTCGTAGAGAGCCTGATCATTATTGCGGTTATAGAGCTCTCAGCCACTGGTTTGTCGGAACCCCTGCTTAGCAACATGCACTGAATCATGCACAGCTAAGTACGAAAAGAACTTTTGAACAAAAAGAACTTTTGAACAAAAAGAACATGTTCATTGGGGTGCAAGGAAAGCCGAGCATAAGGGATGTATCTTTAGCTTAGACTTCAGTGATGCAAAGACGTGCAGGTGGTGACAGAAACCGGAAGTGAGTTCTAGACTTTCGATGCATACGAGTGAAGGCCCAATCGCTAAAAGATTTCTATGTTGTGCGAGGAATGGCAAGCAAGACGACTAGATGCCGAGTAGCGGGTGTGTGAGGCTACTCACCACTCACACCAGAGGACCAATGAGGTCAGATAGGTAGGCTGTTGCAAGTGATTACAGCGACCTTTAAGCCAGAGAGATTATCTTGAAGCCGATTCTATGCTTGATGGGAGTCATGAAATATCAGACAGAAGTGGCTTGATGTGGCAGCTACTCCATTGATGACTGACCAGATGCATGCTGCTGGGTTTTGCACCTGTTTCAGATGATTAAGGGCACAAGCCGGAAGTCCTGAATAAAGGAATTACACTTATCTTGATGTAATGTCACAGATGGGTGAACTATTTTGGCTGTCGTACTCTTATCCAATCTTATCTATATTTTTCCAACAGTACAATCTCCAGGCCATGGGTCTGTTCCGTATGCCTCGGCCTTCCAACCAATGCTGTCGAGAAAAGGAACACTGCCTCCATCTGGTTGTTTCGTCACATTGCTAGGGTAATTTATATCAGGCTTAAGAGCAGCCTTAAAGGAAGCTGAATTTTCGTGTATCACTTGCTTACTCAGTTTCATGTGTCTTGTAGTTCGCCATAGAGCAGGCAATTCTAGGCTAGGAAAGCAGCTGAGTGTCTCCTTCTTATTCTGCCATCGCATAACAAGGAAAATGCTGAGCACGAGGCACCGGTAAATAAGGACAAGTAGTAATTCCAATGATAATATCAGTATCAAAAGCATGCTGGTGAAAGAACATGAAACTGTTATTCCCAGTGCCCTCCCCATGCTTCATGGGCATATCATCAATACAATGTATACTGTACTGTACTTACAACGCTTGTCGTGCAATTAACAGTAATAATAATAATAAGTGTCGTCAAGTCAGGGGTTGTCATGACGTCTGTCGGGAATGGGTTCCAGGGGTTTGTAGAATATGAACCAAAGGTACAGTCTCTAAAGGATTTTAGGTTGGTTAGAGGCACAGCTAAACGACTTTATTTGGAGGAGCAGTTGGTACTGTCCAAAGCCCAATGGAGAAGTATTTCGGTTAGGTAGGCCGGAGCAAGAGAATCGAGGGACCTAAAAGTGAGTGGTAGAACCTTGAAAAGTCGATTGATGGAGAGCAAGTGCAGATCGGCGAGAAGTAGAATAATGTTGGAGTTGCCACGTTCACGACAGCAAAGCCTAGGTGCAGAGTTTTGCATAAGCTGTAAGCATCATATAGCACAGGCAGACGTGTGAGTAGCCAGCTAGAGAAGTCTAGATGTGACGAATACATTGACCGAGTTGGCTCTGGTATCTATATATAAGCAAATCCGCATTTTTGCAATGCAATATAGGTGAAAGTAGGCAAACCTGGATGTGGAGCTGACATGGTCAGCTACTGAAAAGTCATTTAGGAAGAGGATAATCAAATACCATGCACAGATATGGCTGTGTCGTGTGCATACAAAGAAATTCTAGATTGTGCTTCGCGATTTCATCGGCAAAAGGTGTCATCTTTCTGACCTGGCTCGATTGGTTCAGCTCAGCTGCAAGTTTTGCCGAGATCAATGGCAGAGGGGCATCTTGGTGAACCACGTGGTCATGCCTGTAGTGGTCGGCCCATGTATAGGTCGCATGGGCAGGCAGGCTGGCTACTTTGCTTTGACCAGGAGGCTTTGACCTTTTGCTTGACCTTTTGCTTTGACCTGTGTCAGGGAGAGGCATCATCCGTGGACTTGGACAGTGCAGGCTAGGCTGAGTGTTGCTGGGTAGCATCGATCGTATTCGTCACAACAGCCTCCTTATTTTCAGCTTTGCCTGTCCGGGCCGTCGCCTAGATAGTGGTCACCAGCTGCTCCACTGAATTAAGCATTCGTGCAGGGTGTTCTTTTCGAGGCAGCCGGAAATCTTTGGCAACCAGAAGTCGCCGAAAGTTTGCTCGTCCATCTTGCGAAATGAGCCAAGAGTGGATACACTTTCTTCAAATGTGCCCTAATTACTGGACATGGCTAATGGCTGAGTGGGGTGGTTTTGTAGAGAGTTTCCTTGCTCTAGCTGTGCTGTGGATGAGTTAGTAATTGCTATTGATTGGCCGTGCTCCCTGTTGTTTTGTAGATGCATCTCCTTGCTTGAGCATGCTGGTATCTAGGTAATAATAATAATTACTATTGATTGGCAGTGTGTGCAGTATTATCAATACATTTAGATGAAAACAATCGGTCTTTTGTAGTCTGCCGATGTATTCTGTTGTGAGCGCATAATGAGTGGCCTTTGCATAGCTATAGCCAGGATAAAGTTAAGGAGTGAGCCAGGCCTTAACCTTACCACGAATAGCCAATCGTAGGAGGTTGGGGGGGGGGACGTTCTTTGCAACCAGATGCCCAGAAGGCTCGTTAGGTTAACACATATAAAAATGAAATGGGTAACCCATTTGGAAAACCTGAAGCTCCTCGTCGAATGCCTGTTTGAACTTTCGTATGAGGAAATACCTCTTTAGCCACTCTACAGTATTATTTACCTTCTTTAAGAAAATAATAGACCCTCCCTGTAGAAACCGACTTGAGCACGGTAGCCACCACGGGTACAGCCAACGACTACCGTGGTAGAGGTGACTACGATGGGCATTCTCGACGAAGGATCAGCTGCATCTCTTTGGTCCATGATAGCCCTGGAGCTAAGATGCTTGGTCTTCACGTCCGAGGTTGTGGGTTCGAATCCTGCAGTTGAGCGATCCTCTATCCGGCTGCCAGCAGTGATGGTAGCCGATAAGGCTTCTCTGTTGCTGTGAAAATGAGGCTGCCAAATCAGATAAGATATTTTTTTTTCGTTCAGGGGCTTGCTCGACCCCACTCCTTCAGCTAGACCCACGGGGTCTACTTTTGCTTGTCCCCAGCTTTGACAGTGGGGTTTCGGTAACTATGCACTACAGGTCTCCGAAATGGTCTGCCACCACGGACCACGGCTCTCTTTCTTCTTCAGGAGGACATGGAGCTGCGTCCCAAAATTGCGAGGATGCTGCAGACCTTGGCCAACTACCAGGCCGGCATCGCACCGAGTCAGCACGACATGGAGAAAGCTGCACATCGGCCGCAGGTGTGGCTTCTCAGCAGCAAGCAATCGCTGAGTGCCTCGTGCTACGTGCAGCTGCTGCCGGCAGCGTTTGCTGGATTCATGCCCTGCTGCTGCACAAGATGCTGCTCCAGGGAATTAAGGAACGATCGCGAGACCGTGTGTACGTGTATAGTAATGCCACGATACCTAATGGGCGGTGTACACAATGAGGCGGAAAAAATGCAGTCGATCTGTCAGTTGGACTTCTGCCGCCTCATCGTGGCAGATGGATATCGTGGCGCTAAATAGAAGGAAAAACGTATATATAATGCTGCTGCTAGGATTTTAAACCACGGCCTCTAAAATCAGAGGCAGGAACCCCGGGGAAAAACCATCTCACCCATTGCAACAGATGAGAAAAGCCTTCTAAAGGCAACACCGACAGTCACAGCTAGTAAAAAGGGCCTTGCCGCATTATCATGCAAGCCAGGTAATATACTAAACACTACACTAAACATTGGTTTGGCCCAAGGATAAGCTGCTCTGCTCACCTTTAGCGTCCGATGTTGTGGCTCGAACCCTTCGGCATACTGTATGTAAAGTGCCTGAATAGAGATTGGTTTCTCTTAGGCTGCTTTACAAATTAATTATATATATATATGTATATATTTATAGAGTATATATGTGTGTAATGATACTGCTTATATATATATATATTATATTTCTTCATAATTTTATGCTGTCTATACATGCTTACATATACATGTGCGTGCGTGCGTATAGACAGTATAAAAAGTTATGAAGAAATATAAGAAAGAGTCGCCAGTTTCCTTCTTAACTCTGAATTCCATCATGTCTTAGTCCCCTGACCAAAAGGCCTGTAGGTCATTTCTTGCTTAGCCTACCGGTCTTAGTTTTTCATAGTCGTGTGCACTCCTTGTGCGTGCTCGCTTGCCCTTGCATCGACCTAATTGTCTGCTGCCGCCGGCTCGTTGCAGTCAGCCAAACTGGGCACCGTGCTCGGCGTCTTTCTACCATGCCTGCAAAATATCTTCGGAGTCATATTCTTTACCCGACTCTCCTGGATCGTGGGCATGGCTGGCACGGTGGAGAGCTTCTTCCTGGTGTTTATGTGCTGCAGTTGTGTAAGTACGTTCCGATGGATAACACTTGTCGAACGACTCGAGGGCTGCTCCCCCCATTGGATGCTTTGCTTCGACCGGCTCATTTGCATGTCGTCTGGCCTGCACGTGTAGGCTGTTAATTTCTTTGGATGGTCGCATGCATCCACTGTGCCTGCCTGCTCTACTTGCACAATTTTCTGCCCAACCAATGTGTAGATGCAAGATAGATAACGGGAGTCAGAAAAAACGAGGCAAAAAAGTGATAGAAAGGATGCACATGTATGTGTGTGTGTGCGTGTGTGTGTGTGTGTGTGTGTGTGTGTGTGTGTGTGTGTGTGTGTGTGTGTACTTGCTTACGAGAGAGGGAGAGACAGAGAGAGAGAGAGAGAGAGAGAGAGAGAGAGAGAGAGAGAGAGAGAGAGAGACAGACAGACAGACAGACAGACAGACAGACAGACAGACAGACAGAGACAGAGAGTGGGTATGCGAGCACAAATGTGCAGGCACTCGTGCTACCGTGCTGCAAGTACTCGCTCATATTTGTATGCAGATCCACAGAGGAGAATCAGCCTGGTTACCATTCTGGTTACCTAACGGCTTCATCAATAGGATAGTGTGCAGAATCTTTGCTGGAAGAGATGCGAGGGAGTTCTTGAGCACATGGCTTGCTATTGCGAAGTCAGCGCAGCCCTAGTTTTTGAGAGCGCAAGCGCCTGCCTCCTTTTGTAGACCATGCTCACGGCCATATCGATGAGTGCCATCGCTACGAACGGTGTGGTGCCAGGCGGAGGCTCCTACTTCATGGTGTCACGCTCGTTGGGACCCGAGTTCGGAGGAGCCGTCGGCGTGCTCTTCTATCTTGGCAACACGTTTGCGGCCGCCATGTACATAATCGGTGCTTGCGAGATCCTTTTGGTGAGGTTCGATTTGTGCTCTTCCCTGCTGTGTCTGCCCTTTGCTTGCTACCACCGATCTTCTATGTACAGCTGCCTTGTGGCTCTCACGGAGAGATGCCGGGGCATGGCAAGGTTCCTCGAAACTTATCTCTTTAGCTCACTGCTTTTGCTAGCATTTGTGCCAAGCAACTGAGAAGCATTTGCTGGGAAGAGCTGCATGGCAGGGCACTTTGCAAGGGCCTGGGGAGGAGGGGAAGGCCAGCTAACCTCACGGGACTGGCTGTAGGTGGAGGTAGGGCCAGGTTAGGGTTGCAGAGCAGCCCCATTCGAGTCTGCAAAGGATGGTTTAGGCTGCCTCTATTTACTATTATTGCCCTGTTGTGATATCATGCTTTTTATGATGTCATGCTTTGTTGTTGTCCCGTTTTATTTATGATCTTGAGATCAAGGGGGATCTGGCTAATTTAAGATGTTAGTGGTTTATGGGTCAATAGCATTTAATGCATTGTTATTTCCCCCATGACCAGTGTATAGTTATTTCCCCTATTGCCAGAATGATTTATGGCCCAGCAGAGATTGTGACAATGCCGTTGCCCTGAGCAGCTTAGGCAGGTCCGGACCTAGGTCTATTTGGAGAGCTGGCTACACTCTGACTGTCATGGTGACTTCTGTGCTTGGCAGCCAGGCTTGGGTGACATCACTTAGATAGCTGGCGATTTCTACCAGATTGCACCCCTCCCTCGAATGTGGTTGTTTTGTGGTCTAAGCGCCTGTGTATGTTTATCACTGCGACCGATTGCCAAGCAGCAGCTTCCAAATGATGAGCCAGATCAGCCAGTGAGCATGTTATGATTCAAGTTACTAGCAGCACGAAGATTGGACCTAATTCATTGAATCAGTTGAGCCACGAGCCAAGACAGGCCTGCCGTGGCTGGCTGGTTCAGGAAATGGCCGGGCCGCCGACGGAGGTTGCCAGGCCGTGTGAGTTGCTAGGCACCTGATATGTTAGACCGTGGGGCTAGGCTGTGGGTGTGGCCAAGCAGCAAAGCAGTGAATGATAATTAAGGCTTGGGTTATCTGCTTGCTGATCTCAAAAATGTGCAGCCACTTCTGGTAACAGCATCTGTTTGATATTGCTAGCAACCTGGCACAGCCCCCCTTCTCTTTGTCCAAATAGAGTGGGAAGCCTGCACGTAAATCGAATATAAACATCTTACCTGGCAGGAGCATTGGCAGGCTTTGGGTAGCTAGCTACCTACATACATTCCTGCGCCATTGCACATAATCTTAGGTGGGCAGTTTAATTGGTTCACACTGCGATAGCTTTAGAAACTGGCTCTGTGCACATGCTTGCCTATTGCTTGTGAGCATGTGTTAGTAATGTAATGTATCTCCGTATGTAACTCCACAAAACCATAAAGACCATGTGGGTGTTACGCAGGAGAGTTTTGCATAGCGCGCTCACAGCCTAAGCGACTTTCGGTACGGATGCGATAGCCAAACAGACTTCGTTTCACACAACAGAAAGAAAGTGGTAAGCATAGCAGAGTCAGGTGAGCAGTTGAGGTAGTGAGTAGCATGGAAGTAGCAGCTCAGGACCGCTGAAAAGGATTAGCCATAGTCGGCAGCAGGAGAGTAGTTGTCGTTGCGTAAGAATTGTGGCAGTGAGTTCTACAGTCTAGGACCTGCAGAGTTCAAGCTTCTGTCGCCAACGGTCTTCAAGCAGAGGATTAGAACAGCTAGTTTATTGTCTACACAGGACCTGAGGGCGCGAGCAGGCTGAAACTGGTGCAGCAGTTCAGCTAGGTACGAAGGAGCCAAGCCGTGGCGGGCCTTGTGGGTCAGCATAAGAACTTTGCACAAGTATCCGCTGCTCAACCGGCATCCATCCTAGCTCTTTTAGCAAAGGAGACACTCGGTCAAACCTCTGGGGCTTGGAGACTAGCCTTGCAGCCATATTCATAGTCCGCTGCAGTGGTCTAATAGCTTTCTTTGGCAGCCCAGCCAATAAGGAATTACAATAATCAAGCCGAGACAGAACTAAGGAGCTAGTTAAATGTTTTGCAAGCCACTGTGGGAGACAGCTCCTAATCTTGGATAGGGATTGGATGTGAGTTCCAGCTGTAGAAGCAGTCTTCGGAACAAAGCTTTTAAAATTGAGGCAGCTGTCGAAAACGACCCCTAAATTTCGAGCACGTGGTGATGGTTGCGCAACAGCATCACCTATTTATTAGAAGAGCAAAGCCTTTTAATCCAGCCATATGCTTAGGGTGTCCTATGAGCAGCAGTTCGGTTTTATTGTCATTTAATTTCAAGAAGTTTTCCTACATCCAGGATTGAATGTTGGCAAGGCAAGCATTCAGTTTCTCAGTTGCTGCAGCAGATTCCGACGGTTTGAATGACGAATACAGCTGAGTATTGCCAGCATAAAAGTGATATCTTTTTCCATGGGCCTTAATCACTTTCCCCAGAGGTTGAGTATAAATGGAGAACAGCAAGGGACCGAGTACAGACCCTTGAGGGACTCCACAGGTGACCGGTCTCGTGTGTGAGACCTGAACCCCACACGACACGGATTGAACACGATCAGACAAGTAAGATTTAAACCATGCCAGTGCTTCGTCTGCCAGACATATCGTTGTTCTCAATCGTTCAAGTAGAACATCGTGATCAATGGTGTCGAAGGCAGCTGATAGATCTAGTAGAGCTAGGGCAGTGACATTCCCGTCGTCGTTGCCACGTAGAATGTCATTGTTAACACGGAGGAGTGCAGTTTCAGTGGAGTGCTGCCTCTTGAACCCTGATTGAAATGTTTCATTCTTTTCAATATGTGCAACCAACTGCTTAGCGACAATTTTTTCAAGAATCTTTGACAAGAAAGGAAGAAGGGAAACTGGGCGATAGTTTGCAAGAGCCTCTGTATCTAATCCAGGCTTTTTAGGTATGGGTCTAACGATTGCCGATTTGAAGGACCTGGGTATGACACCTTTTTCCAAAGAAGCATTAAAAATCTCGGTTATCGCAGGTTTAGTTGGTCTGCCAGGGAAGACCACAGAGATGATGGTATAGGGTCTTCAGGAGATGAGCTTTCTTTACTAGACCTTATTAAGGTAGCCACATCGCATGCCGAAACCTCGGAAAACCTTTAAGGAAGGTCACATGTTGTGATTCCACGATTGCTTTAGTCGGAGGGGGCTTTATGGAGGCACGAATGTGCACAATTTTTTCACATACAGCAGTTTAGGTGACCAAACCAAAGGTCGTGGCAGTCGCTCTGCGGAACTTGCAGCCGTCAGTGCTGACGGGGCTGCATTTGCCACTTTTAAGTCATACGTCATAGCTGCATTTGCCACTTTTAAGAAAGGCCGCCTGCTGCTTGTGTGACTTCTTTTAGGCAGCATTGTCAGTGTGATGAGCTACATTTGGGTCAAGAGGATTTCCCACCCTTGGTCGTAACTCTGCATCACCTTTGTTTTGCAAGGCTGGCTACTTTCCTTTGCGAAGCTGGCGGTCAATGGTTTCTGGACCGTGGCACTATTGAGCAGCCGCCACACGAACCATCGCTGCTTGTTGCCGAGCCACTCGAGCAGCAGCAGCAGCTGTCAAATCTTTGCTGGATCTATGCCGTTTCACGAGCTCTAGTTGTACTCGGGCAGTGGACAAGTGAGCAAATGTAAAGACTAATTATGCATCGGCCATTTCGTGACATTGTGTGGCTGCATGGCTGGTTTCTTGCTAAGCCTTTGTGGGACTAGTTAGGATGCAACCATCTTCTTGTGCCAGATGCAAGCCAGCATGTCGGTTCTGACAGGATAGTTTTCCAGGAACTCGGCCGTTCGAATAAGCCCTATCAGCTCGACGACCGTTAGTGATAACACAACCCTAAATTGCTGTTGGTGCTGGCTTGCTCAGGAAAGGCAAAGCATTCACTTGCAAGCCTAACACCGTCATTGGCAGGTAGTCAGCACTTCTGTCGGGGCTGCTGGTTGCTGCTGTCAAGCCTGCTAGTTCTGCATACCTCGTGTTGGACATCGAATTCAACAGAAACTGATAGTTTAGGTTGTTTTAAAATACACGACCGAGATTCTCCAAGCTCATCGTGATATCAAGGAGCATTTTTCAGGTCATGCACACTAGAGTTGCATCTTCGGAACTTCGTTCTTTTCGTTTCAGAAATACCTGGTGCCAGATGGCAAGGGCAAGATAGTAGGCGAGAGCTTGTCGAACGACAGCGATGCCTTCAACAATTACCGCATATATGGCACCCTTCTGCTACTGGTGCTATTTGTGTGTGTCTTCATCGGGGTGCGGTTCGTCAGCATCATAGCCGCCGTGTCGTTGTCCTGCGTACTGCTGTCGATACTGTGCGTCTTCATTGGAGTGTTTGTATCCAGTTCTCAACGCAGTACCGAACAGTAAGTGCACCCCAGTCGTTATTACACCAATCATTGATCAAAGCTGCATCTACACCCTTGCCTGTGTGTCCTGTTCATTCTTCACTTCTTGCCTATTTCCTCGAAGGCCCATTTTGTCTCATCGTGACGAATCTTCTTCTTTTCCCGGTTCGAACTCGTGCTCTGTAGACACTGGCAAAAATATGAAACCGTAGCTAATATCCAGCTGCCACAATTAATGGTGTGAACATATGCTCAAGCTGCTATGTCAAGTCCACATGCCTGTAGTCGCCTTCAAGTAAATTAGCTACATTGTTGATGTCACTTGACTTCCATGAGGTCGCCATCAACTCCAGTTTAATTTTCGTTCAATCGGTGGCAGCGACGCCGGGCAAGAGCTACAGCTAGACCGATCGGACTAATGAGGACTAATGTCTTAGCCCTCGGGAAAAGACCTCGGTCTTCACGACCCAGGTCGTGGGTGTGAGTCCTGCTGTAGGCAATCCTTATTTTTTTAACTGCAAGCAGTGGTGAAAGCCATCAAAGCTCACATGCCATAATATAAATGTGACTTTTAAATCAACTAATCTCTGCTCTGCTTTACTTTTTGAGGGACATGGCACAAGATCAATGCCTTATTTGTGAATTTCGCCCTCAAAACTCTTTGGCCCCTCAAAGACGTTTGTCATTTGCCATTTCGGGAGAGGCTGAAGCTGTACGCAGCCAGTAAGCCTCTTTCGACTCACTTGTCTAAATGAGATGTTTGCTGTTTGTAGAGCCCAAAGGTGCAAGCAACCACCACTTGGCTGCAGGCTTCTTGGACCTATCTAAAAGAATTATACCTTTAGTGACTATAAACATACAGATACCGCTTAGTTGTGAGTGGGCTCGTGCACATGAGCCACAAGAGAAAATGAGTCAGTCAGTGCACGAAATTATGAGCTGGTGTAGCCCAGTAATTAAGGTGCTCTTCCCAACCGAGGTCTGGCCGAGTTTGTGGGCTCGAGCCCTGTGGCACAGCTGAAGCACCTGAATAGAGATTAAGTTCTATTAGGGCACTGTAATATATATATATATATATATATATATATATATATATATATATATATATATATATATATATATATATATATATATATATATATATATATATATATATATATATATATATATATATATATATATATATATATATATATACATACTGAAGGCATCTGGAAAATGAAAATGTGAAAACCGGAAACCGATCGTGAACATGTGAGAGACCAGCCGCTCCAGCTGCCTGTTACCTACCAGATGTGGCCGGTGGACTTTTGGGGGGAGCCGAAGACTTACTTAATGAGTATTGCTCTCATTTGGCACTGCTCTGAAGCCGCCGGCCTAGGGTCACTAGCAACAACGTGGCTGATGCTAACATCCTTAGGTGGGCTGCTGGGCGTTAGTGCATGTAGACTAGCACAGTTTAGCAGCCTTCACAGCTAATTTAAGCAAGCTCATTTTAAAGCAATCCCTCGGCCGAATGGCTCTAGATGCCTTTGGCTCCACCTCAAGAGACACCGGCTGGAAACTTTCTTGCATCTCTGTAGGACAGAAGGGGCCTGTGGAGACTGACCGAAAATCTGCCCATCAAAGGTGCTCCACCCGGCATGCCTTTGTAGCTCATACCCGTAACAAATAGGGTACCTCTTTTGAGAATAAAATGGTACCCTCCTCAGGAAATAGACTCTTGATTCTGCCCAGCTAATGGGGCGGAGGCCCAGAAAAACCATATTTAGACCCCCAAGCAGCTATCAACTTTGTTTAATTTTGTTTAACTTGTTAAATTGACTTTGTTTAATGGCTTTGTTACTTACTTTTAGGTTCCTCTGGCTCCTAGCTCCAGCTTGCATACCCGAACTACTTCTTAATCAGGCCAGGCATCATACCACCAGCTCTTCTGGCTCAAGTCGATCTTCTGACTCAAGTTGTTTAGCTGTGCCTGTAAACAGATTCAAATCCTTTGGAGACCATGCCATCAGTTCAGTTTGTATGCTTCCAAAGCCTGGAACTCACTCCCGACTGACGTCAAGACACCCCCACTTGACGATAGCTAAATAAAAGCTAAAACACACGTGCTCCTCACAGCATTTGCATAGTTCGTGTGATTTGTCCTTTGTATGCTTATTCGTGGTGTCACTGTGCATATTATCACTAAAAATCAATAGGCGTGCTTCCTTTCTAGCATTTACAGGTAGGAAATACCTAGGCAGAAATTTAGTTCTCGACGTGCTGTTGAAATTCTTGAGTTTCAAATGCTCCCCGATTGTTGTACCACAATTTTATTTAATAATGAAAGCTTCATCTGGAAGCCTCTTTGACGCTGTCTAGAAAGAGATCGGTAAGAGATCCAATAGAATCGCTCTACCCAGAAGCCTCTTTTACAGCCGCCCATCTGTCTATATAGAAATTTGTACTAATTTTGGAAGGCCTGAAGCTGAGCTGTTTGGCCTGAGCTTCATTGGACCTGCATTAATAAGAATTACTCACTAGTGCATCGAAAATGTGATAGCCATCGTTAAGAAATTATAGAACCCATCAGAACCGACCGTGAGTGTGAGTGCCTAATGCAAGCCGGCCTGTTACAATCGAAGTGTGCTGCTTCCTCCTGTTACAAGCATGGTGTTCACTTCTACCCCCAGACAGAACTAAGCCGCAAACACAGCGCTAGCTATCATGGCTAGCGACTTGTAGGTGCTGTACCAATGCACGCACGGATGCCGACAGTTGCAGGAGCATGGCAGTAATGACGAGCACTTATACCTTAGCATAGCAATCTGGGTGGCATAGGCAAGCTGTCCCATCGGCCTTTTTAGTCCCGTCAAAAAAAATTACTATATATCTGCCATTTCCTGAAGCACCGAGCTGTCGAATGCACCGACGGACCTCCAGAGGCACCGCCTAAGTCTGGCCACCCTCCCTGGAGTGGCTACCTGGTAGATAGCCGGGAGGGGCTACTGCTCCCTTCTCCGGGGTAGCTAAAGCGGAGCTCTCGGCAGAGAAGGTAGAAAAGAAATTGAAGTACTGCAGCTTTGTTTTGGCGATGCCGCCAGCCAGCCTTCTCAGCCGAACCTGTAACCGGCTTTAGCCCCCCCCCCCTGCCATCTCTGCATACGTTAACGGCATAGACCATGTCGTGAGCATGTGCCCCATCCTCTCGGGTGCACGGCACTGTCGGTGCTGGGTGGCACTGAAAGAGCTGCCAGCTTGCCATTGTGCTTTTATCAGCCCATCGCAGGAGAGGCATTACATTTTACCAGGCCTGGGGGGCAAGTATAAAATTAAGAAAAGCCAAAGTAAAAGCTGTCATTGACGATGCTCTTGACTTGTACAAGTTATTCAGTATCTGGTTAATGTTTTGCATGTGTTTTAGTGGCATAGAGTTATGCTACCTTGGTGATCGGTTGCTGCGCTACCGTGACGTCTCAGTCGACAATGTCATGGTGTGCAGCAAGAACAGGACTGTTTTTGTCAATGGAGCAGCCAGAGTGAATCCGCTATTTGCAATGTTCTGCAACACGTCATTGCCAGGCAATGATACATCGGGCTGTGACGAATACTTCCAGTCCAGAAATGTGGCACGAGTGCCGGGAGTGCCAGGACTGGGCAGCGGTCTCCTGGAAGGTGAGGGATAGCTTGTTCATGCTGGGATACTGATGGGCCATGCCGTAATGTATTGTAATGTATCTCCGTCTGTAACTCCATACAGCCACAAAGACTATGTGGGTGTTACGCAGGAGAGTTTTCTTTCTATAGTGCATTCAGAGCCTAGGCAGCTTTCGCTATGCATTCGGGAGCCAACTGACTTGATCTTATGCAGCAAATAGAAATTGAGAAGCAGAGCTGAGTCAAGAGAGCACTTGAGGTCGTGCCGTATTGTAACTTTTTCTAGTTCTCACGCTGTCTAGTGGTGAGTGGTGAGCCGTGGCGAATGCAGCAGTCATAGCTATGTCGTGCATTCTCAGCACTGACCGAGTCGTATAGAAGAGCGTTTTTCAATTAGCCACTTGAGATCATCTGGGACTTTAGAGTCATCACATGCCGAATGAGGCTGGACCGATTCATCATACATACCCTGTGCTTGTCGGCAAATGTGTATCTGCTGCCACTCCACTCTAATCTTAGCTGGTCGAAGTGTAGCTGTATCGCTCTGCGGTTCTTGCAGCCAATGCTTGGAACCACTATCTCTCCAAAGGAGACTTGATATCTGGCTCGGTGATCATGCAAGGCGACAGCAGTCGCTACGTCGTTTCTGACATAGCGACAACGTTCATGGTGCTGGTGGGCATATTTTTTCCATCGGTCACAGGTTAGTGGCTCTCTGATCAGTCGTCGTTGTACCAGTGCTATGCACATACGGCTCTCTTCTCGTGCCCCCCCCCCCCCGTGCAGCAACCACGGTGCTATCGCAGCAGCCGCAGCATCCGAAGCTTCATTAGCTGTGGCTCAGTGCACTAAGGCAGGGGCAGACAGAGCCGTTTACGGTCTGCCTGCATCACCGGAGGGCAGCTGTACTCGTAGGTCTGCATGCAAGACTCCGCACTTTCCTTTTCAGGTATTCAGGCTGGTGCCAACCGGTCGGGCGATCTGGCTGATGCACAGAGATCGATACCTGTCGGAACCATTGCAGCCATCATCACGACATCCGCTGTCTATTTAGCTAGCACCGTGCTATTCGGATCAGTCGTTCAAGGGGACTTGCTTCGGGACAAGTGAGTTGGTTGCTGGGCTCGGCTTTTTACTCTACCTTTGTGTACATTTCGGCCTGGTGGCTTTTGGGGTTTCTATCTGCGCTGACAGTGGCTGCTGCACAGTGGGGGCATTCATTGCAGCACGCAATTCACTCACAATTCACTCACACGTACTGCATTCACCGTGGAGAAAGATCCACTGGACTTTTGACCATTGCCAAGGTCTCTGCTCCAAGGAAAAAGCCGTCCATTCTCATTTACAAAGACAAGGGTGCCGACGTGCAAGGCAATGCTTGCGGAGGCTTGCACGAGGGCGCTCGTAAGGCTCGATTTATGCACTGCATTGTTCTGTGTAGTAGCCGTGGCGCATGCACGGCTTGCTGGATGCAATCGGTAGCCAATAGGCTCCATCTCTCACCACATGTCGCATGCAATGTCAACGTTGGAGAGCATAGCTGAAGCCGGAAGCAGCTAGATCGAGCCGAGCGTTTGCAGGAGCCAGTGCCAGGGGCCATGTCAGAGCCCTTTATCTCGACCAAAAGCTGCATCTCGATAGAAACTTGATGGCTGAGAACCTTCTAGTTTGCTCGCAGCTGCTGCTGCTGAAGCAGCAGTGTGCATACTGCAAGGAGGTTCTCAGTTCTGCTGCAGAGCTATTGTTGCTATTCAAAGCCTAGCTATTCAAAGCGTGCATCACCATGACCATTCTGACTGCATGTCATTGCAGCAGCAGGGTATTCTTAGCCCGGGGGATAAGTTGCTCACACTTGGCGATCCGGGTCGGGGTTCGAGGCCTGTAGCAGGCGATCCTTCGTTGTCCGCTGCATGGGGCAGGGGAAAACGAGAACCTCCTAAGGCTTGCTCGTCTGTTGCTTTATAAATGACGCTGGATCAGCAGATCAACTTTTTCTTTTACTTCACTAGGTACGGCGAGAGCATCGGAGGCCGGCTCATTATAACGCAGATCGCCTGGCCTCACTACTATGTGCCGTTGATCGGCGCATTTTTGGCCACTGTCGGCGCCGGCCTTCAGAGTCTGACCGGTAAGTCGTACGTGCCAGCTGCCTGTGTGCCTCCCGGCTGTGCAGCTACGCTGTGGAGCTAGCCTTGTCGGCTGTCTTCCCGCTTGGCTTTCTCGCACTCTGTGCTCAGCAAATCGGCTCCCTCTGTGTCGACTAGCATTTTTACCGAAGTCTGAGCTTGACGAGGTAGCAGCGCATAGTTTTGCACTCTTTTGCATAGGCGCACCACGGCTCCTGAATGCGATCGCAAAGGATGGCGTCATTCCATTTCTCAATGTGTTCAGCAAGACGACACAGCGAGGAGAACCTCTACTGGCTTTGCTCTTCACGGCCGGCATCTGCGAGGCAGGCATACTCATCGCCAGTGTGGACAGCATTGCGCCTATAATCACCATGTACGTCAGGATCTGGCTGTGCGGAGCAAGCACTCGAGGCTTCCTGCCGACGGGAGGCTGTCGGTGGGATGGGCTTGTGTATCACCGTCTCTGTGCGCAGGTCGTAGAGGTGGTCCGCCCTCAGTGCATCGGAGTAGGCCAATACGTGAGGGCTACCGTTTGCCGACGGCTTGCCAAACCTGGTTTTTGGGGGTGGTTTGGTCGTGCGATTTAACAGTCTGCTCTGCCTTACTTTTTTAGCAATCTTTGGTTGTGCGGTGCTGTCACTTTGTGCGGAGGTTCATGCCGCTTCTTTGATCGGATTCTCTCTGTTTTGATACAGGTTTTTCTTGGTATGCAAGGCGTTCATTAATCTCGCGTGCGCTCTACAGACCCTGCTGAAGACACCCAACTGGCGTCCACGCTTCAGATTTTACCACTGGTATGTGGTGCCCGAACTAGATGGTATCGGCGGGGTCTCGCGTGCTCTGCGCATGCAGACAAGCGATACATCGATGAATGTTCCATGCTTGTGCAAATCATTTCTTTGCATGTCACTGTTGTCACTTTCGCATGTCACTGCATGATTGCACTGCTGTAGACTTACAGATGTGAGGAAATGGCAGCCCTGTGCGCCTCACGTGTTACTTATTGTTCGTGAGCTCATTTACTTGTCGTTTCATTGTTGATTACATGCTGGCATGTCTATGCTAGGTAGCGCTGCAGTGAGGTATTTAATTTGAGTTCAACTGCCGTCTGTGTGTGCAAACAGTGACCAGCGATGTATGTCGAGGTCCACGCTGCTGTCTGCTGCTTACTTAATCAGAGCTGGATTCTCTCTGTTCTGCTGCAGGACCCTGTCGTTACTTGGCCTAGCGCTGTGCGTGGTGCTCATGTTCGTGTCCAGCTGGTACTACGCTTTGGTTGCCATTGGCATAGCCATTGGCATATATAAGTACATCGAATACAAAGGGTGAGTACCATCCGTGCGCTGCGCTTGTTGTGGTGTCAGTTGCTCGGTCTATCGCACTGATGTTGCATCAAGTTCCTTGTATTTCCAGCATGACGATCGAGTCCCGAGCCATTTGATTTGGTTCATATCTTAGTTGGTCGTGCTGCCGGGCATGGGGAGGCTGAGACTAGTGCAGCAGTTCATCTAGGCATCAAGCAGTGACAAACTTGAGGTGTTTCCTATGCTGCACCTTGACATGACGATCCCCTGCCTAATTAATTATGCCCCCCTCTCGGCCAAGAACTTTGCCCCAGCTCCTCCTCCTTGATATGTTGATGCAGAGTTATGGAGTCAAAGCATCGCATAGGTCGTTGCCTAGAAGCATTAGCTGCTAGCAACTAGCATGTGGTACGGGCAGCAGGAGAGGGTGTGTAGTCCGTGCCAGTGTCATCACTTTTACGGCTCTGGCAGTGGCAACTGCATAGTTGCCTAGCCGAAATTAGGCTGCCGATCGGTGTGCATGTATAGGAATAAAAGAGCATAAACTTGAGACGAATGGGAGTTTGCAACGACAGGGGTACACCATGCCCATCTTTGTGTTTTCAAGCATGCGATACCATCTGTTTTCACCGGGCATCGCTTGATGGCCAAAATACCTTCTTGAACATACGGCATTGCCTAGTGCTTAACTTCTGCCTGGCGGAACACACCGATAAGTTGCCAATTTGTCGAGAGAAGCAGATCCCAGTAAATGGCAGCTACCGGAAGCTGGCAACCGTGCATAACACGTGATCGGTGCTAGCTGCATTAGCCAGCCGGAAGTTATACAGATGGTGGTGTGGCAGCTGATGCTGTCAGAGTTCTACATAGCTGGTCAAGCATCGCCTCCGGCACACTCAGCAGCTTCCCGAAACTGCTGTTTATTTTTAGCAGCCTCATCTTCGGTCATTTCATTGGCTCTGTGAGTGATAAGTTGACTACTGAAGAAGCTGCATCGGTTGCATAAGGGCAGCTCAACCAATTTGGCACGTAGGAGTGCATATCGTTTTCGGGCCTTGCACTGGGAAAATCTGGCATGGTTATGCAGTTATTAGTGAGCTTGATGTTGAACCAGGATCGAAAGGCATTATTTGTGTCCTGGAGTGGCTTTTTCTGCTAACTGGGGTTAGTGGCACCTTCCTTTTGACCGCCTCTGATGCGTTTCGATTATTCATTATTTTATATCTGTAGAAGTGCAGAAGTAGCTCGCTTAACAGCACTTGACTCGCTTGCCTTCGAAAACTGCATATTTGCAGCCGGATATGTACCCACATATTTTAACGCTGAATAATTAGAAAATGGGTTAACCAAGACTGACCTTACCTCTTCAAGGACGTCAGAAGATCGACATCGCAGCCATTGCCACATTAAAAGATAGTTAATATTGGCGTGGTGGCACGGCCGTGATTTCATTGGTTCTTGTTATGTGGATGATGACTCCCAAAAGCCTTCCCATTTTCCATCTATTCACCGTCAAAACATCCTGTCGATGCAGCAGACTTTGTCGGGATGTATAGAACCAGAGACCGTTATTTGATTTTCACATGCATTCAACATTCTGATGTACTATGCTGTCCATGTTCATAGACCCAAGCTATGCTGCTGCCTGTAGCTGGCAGAGATTACCCGGCGATATTCTTAGCCTAAGGTAACATGCTTTCACTTCATGATCCAGATCATGGTTTCGAGTGTTGCAGAAGGCAATCCTTCTCCCCTGGGTTTTTGCCTAGGAGGTAAGGTGCTCACTCTTCACGACCCGAGTCGTGGGTTTAAGTCCTGCAGTGGGCGATTCTTTTTTGTCCACTGCAAACGCTGGTGATAGCCGTTAAGGCTCTTATGCTTCTATGCAAATGAGTGCGTTAAATCAGCTTTATTGCCTGTGCAAATGGGTGAATAGCCGAAAGGTTGTTGAATCAGCAGACCTTTACAGTTATCTTTTTTATACTGGTATTGCTTTGCATATAAATCGTGCGAACCATGTTCATCTGTGAGCCTGCCGGTGTAATTGTCTGTCTTGCATCGCTATTTCAGGGCCGAGAAAGAATGGGGTGATGGGATTCGTGGTCTGTCCTTGTCGGCCGCTCGATTTGCATTGCTGAAGCTGGAGCAAGGCCCACCACATACGAAGAACTGGAGGTATCCACTGCTGCTGCCTTCTATGCCACCCACGTGACCGGTCTTTATTGTTTCATCTGTCGCTGTTTTCGCTTGCGAATTATTTGCTGTGCCGTCTTCCTCAGCCACGGTATACGCTTGCTTCAATAATCGGGTGCTGTATTTACCAGTCAGCATGCTGTTTCGTTGACCTGCTCAATGGAAGCAGCACTGGTGCCTAGGGCCATGCATAGAAACTCATTTACAGGCCCCAAATACTCGTCTTTCTCAAGCTGAGTGAAGACCTGCAGCCTCGTTATGAGAGACTCCTAGATTTCTGCACCCAACTTAAGGCAGGAAAAGGATTGACTATAGTGGCTTCCATTCTTCAAGGAGAATACAAAAATCGGTGTGCCGATGCTGCGGCGGCTAAGCAGGTACATACGTGTGCGCTTGGAGGAAGCATCTGGAAACCTGTGCCTATTGCATTTAAAACTAAAAACTATAATTCATTTGTATAGCACCCTAAGAGAACGTAATCTCTATTCGGGCGCTTTACATGTGCCACGGGGCTCGAGCCTACGACCTTAGCTAGACCTTGGTCAGGGAGAGCGTTTAAACAACTGGGCCAAACCTGCGCTGCGTTTGGCAGTATTAAGCTTGTTTTTCCTAGGCTGATGCTGCTGCTATCTTGCTGGCAAACTTGGATGCTGCAAGAGGCGGCAGCATGAAAGTGTGCTCACGTGATCGATAGTTACAGCTACTTATTGCCCCTAAACAACTCCAGAGGAGTTGGAATTGAATGCTTTTGCAGTGCACTGCTTGATAGAATAGGGTGTCTTGTCCCGCAGTTGGCTTAAGCATATGCGATTAGACTTCTCTTATTGTCATGCTCAAACCTAGTGTCTCCCGAAAGATGGAAAATCTAACCATCGAGACTTGTTCTGCTAGTATCACTCTTGTGATGTCTGCTGGTAATCTTGGCGCACTATTCCAAAACGGCTTGTCGTTAGATGAGCACATTTCCTCCACTGCCTAGTTGGCCTATTTTCAGTTTAGGAGCATTGCCAAAATGTAGGCCTGCTTAGATAAGAGTAAGACAGACAGCTAGTTCATATGCTTGTAATTTTGCTTCTAGATTTTTGGAGTTCCCTTTTTCAGTTTCCATGGCCTGAACCCTTAATCATCTTCAGCTAGTGCAAACTCAACACGGCTCATCTGGTCTGTCATCATCATCGATGCTGCCACATCACCCCTCTTCTTTCTGAACTTCACTGGTTCTCAGTCAACCATCGAAACGATTTCAGAATTCCCTGTCTGGCTCATAGGTCACTTTACTAGTCTGGTACGATGTGTCTGCCTACCTGACCTCCTTGCCCCTCTGGTGTGCTTTCTTGAACCACCTGCTTCTCGACATCTAGTCATCTTGCTGTCCTTTCCACTAAATTTAAATCTTTTGATGATCCAGCCTTAAGCTTTTAGGCTCTGCAAGTCTGGAACTCACTTGCTGATGCGGTTCTTACCTGCAAAGACCTTGCATCATTTAAGTCTCATCTCCAGCCGCATTCTCTTTTTGTGTTTCTGTGTGCTTTGCGTGTGTACCTTTGCATGATTCAGTGCATGTTACTTGCCACTAGTCTTTATAGCAGGAGGGCAGGAATGCGTGTCTGCGTGTGTGCTTTAGCATGCTGGCCTAAACATATACTTGTTTGCTTTTGCATGCTTGATACTGTGCATGTCACTAACTCGTGGGTACTGTTTGTCTTGCAGCCAGTTGTAAAGCATCTGGGTAGAGATTAAGTTTTCTTAGGGCGTCCGATGAACGGCCTGTTAGTATTGTTGTTATTATTATTATTACATGATGTTTCTTTGCTATGGACTCTTGTGACTGAACTACTTTAAGGCATGGGCTTTTAAGAGGCACTCAGCTGTAAGGCTTTAATCGAGTATGGCGTTTGTCACTACAACCAACGTGGCCAGCCCATACGTCTTTTTAAACTCTCCTGGTAAGCTGTGGCATTAAAAACACTGACCTGCAGTCTCGCAGATGTAAGTTTGTGGATGGTATCGACTAAATTTTTAAACTAAAATTAAGATTAAGTAGAATTTCCGATAGATACAGCCAAGCACCCGGCTCAAGGACTGAATACACACCACTAATTAGCAGCAGCAAGCTGCAGCAGTGAGACCGGCATATTGTTGTCGCAAGCTGAGTAAATTCCTGATGACTGTTTGACTCTTTGCAGCAAAGTATTCAGGAGACCTCTCCCCCATGGCCAGCCATCATATTTGCTTGCTCACCAGGATTGCCAATGGACTCGGTGACTAGCTAACGGTCTGACTGGCTCCTTGCCTCTCTATGGCCTACCCTTACTATAATTCTGTTCTGGCAGAGGTTCCAAAAATTCCATCTCCTCTAGTTGGTGCTGCATATGGTCACTACCCTGCTCTTCAAACCAAAGAAATTCAGCCATTGATCCTCCTTGCCAAAAGCAAATCATCTGCATTATCTCTCGATCTAACAGCAGATATACTCAAGCTTTTTCTTTCTGACCTGCATGGTTCATCAGACCATTGCACCTTACATAGCAGAAACTAACACATTAATATTAGGTTTCCCGAACACTGATGTCTTATCGGGATGCTTAATTAGCTCACCATTTCTCTCGACTTAAAGCAATGGATACTGTTGCCCCTCTGCCGGTCTTAGACCGTGTGCACTGCTTCACCAGTTTGCATGCAACGATCGTATCTCCTCTTCAGTTGCTTATTTTGACAATTCTTTTGCATGTTCTGCTACTTTTCTGAGTGACCTCCTGATTAGTATTGCTCGTGCTTCTTCTCTGCGATAAGATCTGAAGGCAGTCAAATGAACAGGCACACGAGCGCTCGCACAGAGGTGCATACTCGAAGTTGACGTGCCTCTGAAAGATAGGCTGCAATATGCCATCTGCTACATGTCATTGGCTATTGCAACGTTAGAATAAAGTGCTTTGCAGTAACTCGGCCCTGCTTCTGATGTGCGACTGCTGCAAAGAATTAGCACTTGATGGACTGCACGGGTAGTGTACTGAGTGTTTGCTGGTTGACTTGACTTGTCTTATCTTACCAATCGGGTTTATAATTCTCCTTGCAACCTTATTTAACTTGTAGTCAATAATGAAGTGCATGAAAGAGCATCGTGTCAAGGGTTTTGCTGAAGTCATCGTGTCTCGAAACATCGTGGATGCAATGTATCACATGTAAGTAGATAACTGTGAAACTCAGATGTTATTTACTATACGATCACAAATTGAACTCGTGAGTGAGCAAAGGTTTTTCTGTGTGCTGCACTAATGTGTGCCTTTTTACAATGGTATGATTATTGTTAAAAGGCTAGTTCGCATGTTTTTGCTGTTGCACCGTTGCCCCGAGCGCTGCTACCTTTTATGTCCTGCATCTTTGGCTGTTGATGTGGCTGCTGTCACCTCCATGAAACTGGTTCTTACTAAGCATTTCATTCAATTCTTGAACTAAATAGGATCTGGTCGACACGCTTCGATAACACCCAGTGCTTATAGTCGTCCTCGTCTTTGGTTGCATCTTATAGAGTGCTTCGAGACTCGCAGAGATTTTAATTGATAGTTTCTGCAGTGAGATTGTGCTTGCCGGGATATCTCATCCCATTTATCTTTCTATAGATTTACCTGTGACAGTGCTAATGTAAAAATGTATTGACGTTTGTAGTTTATGTTTAATATAATATATAATTCAATTGTAGAGCTCCATAAAACATTAAATCTCTATGTAACGCCGAAGGCTCGGCGGGGTAGGCTTGACCTGCCGCTTACCTAGCGGCATAGCCTAGCGCCTACTGCCGTTCGGTGCGCGTCTACGCTCAATAAGCTGGCCGCCACGAAACGAGCGTTTCTGGCGCTGACCTGCTTACCGTTACTTAAGGGGGTCGTGAGTTCGCGGCGTGAATTGGAAAGCGAGACACACAAATTGGGGATTTTACTGAACTTTATTCGCAAGCACACAAAGTCGCTGCGTGTCTAGCCCAGTTTTATCTCCACATTCCTCGCACGTTCTCAACAGCACCAACACTCTTGCGGAGGGAATACTTCTCCACACTGAAGCACGAACCGGAGCCTAAACCCTAACCGGAGAACTAAGACTCCGTTTCCACCTGTGCGGAAGGAATACCCCACACACGCCACCTCAAGCACTCTTGCGGAGCAAATACTTCTCCACAGTGGGGCTGCTTACGTGTATAATGGGAAACGACCCAAATAGACGGAGCCCGAACCAGAGCCTAAACCCTAACCGGAGAACTAGGACTCGGTTTCCACCAGTGCAGCAGGAATACTCCACACCCGCCAACTCAAGCACTCCTGCGCAGGAAACACGTCACCACACGTAAGCTGCTTACATCTAAGATGGGGAACGACCAAAGTAGACAGAGCTCGAACCGGAGCCTAAACCCTAACCGGAGAACTAGGACTTCACACATGCCAACTACGTCTAGCTCGCACCGGCAAATCCTTATGCCGAGACCACGGGCTAGTGCACATACAAAACACAAAAGAAACACAAAATGCCAGCTCGGGCGCGATACGACCGTATTCGGTGGAGTCCACCGAATCCTCCTAGCGCTGTCTCGGCCTGTTCCGTCCATCGTCGGCGGACAGCCCGCCCTCCTCCCTCACTTTCAGAGAAACGAGTCCGACAGCATCGAAGCGCAAAGCCGGACTAAAGACAAGACCGAAAAGACCAAGAGCGAACGTCGCTCGACTCTTAAATACCTAGCTGAGACAATGGGGCAAGAGCTTAGTGGTATTGGGCCCGACACCTTGGCCCATTACGGTAAGGAATCAATACCGTCCCGAGGCGACTGGAAGGGCACCTCTGTCCATCTTGAATGGCGAATGGGTTCCAGAAGATTCTTTCTTGGAACGAGTGAAGGCGGAGGTTGACAGGCCAGCCAACATCTATCAGCAGCTTCCGGGGGGGTATCGGACCAATTCTAAAGGCCGAATCGCCACCGCTCGTCTCAGAGCTTCCTGGCTTGCTCTTAAGAGCTTCCTCTCTAACCTCACTGACGCTCCTCTCTGGCTCACTGCTCCAGGACAAAGGGGCTCTAGCCCGCCGCCGAACAGCTCTTGTTGGCCCTAAAATTCAGCCAAGGCCAGCAGGGCGCTACATCTACTCACATGTTTCACATATGCCACAGGGCTCGAACCCGAGACCTCAGTTATCAAATGCATTCACCTCGACCTTGTATAGGCGAACTTGATCACATGTATGTGTTGTGCTCAGCATGTCAGACATGGGGGTCTATTCAGATGCAGGTGTTATGCTATGACATGACCTCATTGAGTTATACGATAGATGGTAATGCTGGTGCATTGTATACTCTTCCCCGAAGCTTATGCTGAAAACCGAACCCCACCCTCAAATTAGAACAGCCAGCATTTCTTGCATAGCCTCTGTCTGAAGTTTGGATGTCTTGCTCCCAAGTGACCTGTTGCTAAATGACCACATCAGCTTCATGGTTAAGTCTGCCTGCTTTAAAGGGAGTTTTAATTGTAAAATTCGGGCTTGCATAGATAAGGATACCGAAGCCAAGCTGGCCAATGGTTTAGTGATGTCCCACCTAGACTTCTTCAACTCACTACCTGCCTGCTCAATATGATGCTTACAATGGTTGCAAGACAGTTTAGCAAGGATTTTCTGACGTGACTGCTAGCCACCATAGTACTTCAGTTCTCTCCTGCCTGAATTGGCTCTCCCTCTAGTAAGTAGCTCATCGACTTCGATGTCCTGTCGTTCACTTTTTAAGTCTCTTCATTCTCTCATTCTGGATTACCTATATGAAATAGTTACTCCACAGGCTTTCCTTTGTACCACACACTCCACTGACCTATATTGTTTAGCCGTACCTCTAAGCAACATAAAACCCTTTACGTACCGCACGTTTAGTTGGTGTGCACCAAAAGGCTCATACCTGTCATGTTGATGCAGAAAAGGGGTTTGAAAGAATGGCATGATGGAGAGCTTGCACGTAGCTCTTATCCTTTCCAGGCTACTTATTTTATGTAAATCTTACCTTATAGATACCACGGTATATCCAGACTTGACGTTTAGCTAAAGCAATCCTAAAACCCACCTTTTCCACACTGCCCGTGCTTTGCCTATTTGAATCGTCCCACGTATTGAGGCATGCTGTAATTGTGCAGTGCATGTTATTATCACTAATAGGTTTCTGTGCTATCTTTCCAGCATGTGTAAATTAACTAGAACGATTAGTTTCTCTTAGGTTGCTCTACAAATGCATTATCATTAAGATTGCTATGCTGTTACACGTTTTCCAATTTATTTTTAGGGTCCAGTCAGCTGGGCTTGGGGGCCTGAAGCATAATACAATTCTAATTGGTTGGCCTACTGGTTGGCGACATGAACCCGACGAACAATCTTGGCGAAGGTTTATTGGTATGCATTTGAAAAGCCGTATTTTTTATTAGAACAAACGTTTGCGTGTTGCAAGTTATACATAGAAAATATGTCTTAATTTCTGGCTATCAAATTTTCTGGTGATAAACCCTAAATAAACTGCATCTGAATGCCTGAGTAAAGATATCAGTTTGAGCAGTGTCACAAATAGCAGTCGAGTCTTCCTCCTCTGCTCACCGACTCACCTAAGATTATTCCCAGAATGGTACTTTCTTATGAAGGAGCTGCATGACTCAAGATATCTGCCCACTTTCAGTGCCGGCGCAGCAGCCTGCTTTCCGACGATCGCCCAAACACTAGGCGCCGGCGATTTCTTGTGTGCACACGCTCGCATATGCCCTGCCAGCATGGACATCTTGGGTTTTTCTTGCTGCAGAAGTCGTAACCTTGGCAGAGTCTGCAAACTGCGCACTTCTGGTGGCAAAAGGAGTCATGCTGTACCCAAGTAGCTCGGAAAAGCTGAACGGCTGCATCAGCATTTGGTGGATTGTCCGTATCCTATTGCGTGCCGAAAGCTGCAGTGTGCTGCTGCTGCCGCTTCTGCTTGTCGTGCTTGGCGAGCCGTTGAATCGCTGCTGATATATGATAAGTCGATTCCTTCACCATGGGCCAAAAGATGACGGAGGTCTCCTGCTGCTCCTGCCTTTTCTGCTGATGCAGAGTCGGGTTTGGAAGAACTGCACAATGAAGATCTACCTCGTTGCTCGTATCCTTCCCGGGCGGCACATTTCGCGCAGCATCCGGCATGCTTGCATGAGGCAACTCCTACTCTGCGGCACGCCCCCTCTACCCCTACCGCCTCGCTATGTGCACTGCTTTCCAGAAGCTTCTCCAGCTGTCTGCCTGCTTCCGCCGTGCTGCCGGTGCACTGTAGCACACGTCGAGGGAGCATTTGCTCGGGAAAACCCGACTGCGGACTGTGGTCCTTGTCGCCTAGTATTAGCTGGCAGATTATGTGTGGTGGCCAACCCGGACCAACGATGTGCAGCTGCCAAGGCGCATTGCAAGCCAGCCACCACCCGCACGGTGCCGTGCCGCTCTGTGGGAATGACCGTTCGGGCCGGGGCAGCTTGGCACATCACGCATCAGCAGAAAGGCTTGCTTACTTCGTCATTCTCGTCTGGGGATGTCGTGATACGTTGTTATGGATTAGAGAGTTTCTACCATTCTATTCATTTTGTTTTTTTATCAAGCATGATTTTACTCACCATTCAATTGCATTTCCCTTTGCAGCAAATGTAAAGTGCCTAGAGAGAGATATTAAGTTCTCTGAGGGCGCTTTATCAAGTGCATTATTATTATTATTACCAGGTTAGGCCTCGTAGACCCTCACCTCTTCCACTATGCGACCCTGAACATCCGGTGCTAATATGCCATTCCATAAATTGAAAGTCTTTAAATTTGTTGCAAGTTTGCATTGACAGTTGTAGTGCATTATTCATTGATAGTAGACTTCGCACTGGATGTTCCGAACTACAGCATTGCAGTGTACATGTCAGGCATGACTAGTTGGCCTGTATATGTAGGCCACACTGTTAGTGCCTTTAAGAAAATAGTGGCCGACGTCACAAAGCCTCTGCGTGTGTGTGTGTGTGTGTGTGCGCGCACGCGTGCGGGCCTCTGTGTGTGTGTGTTTGTGTGTACAATTTGTGTGACTAGGTTGGCAGTATCAAGTAATCGGCACCTGCCAGCTGCAGCATCCGTAAAGCGCCTAGAAAGAGATTAAGTTCTCTGAGGGCGCTTTATCAAGTGCAATATTATTATTATTATTATAACCTACTGAACCGACGACTTGCTAAATCAGCCAGATTATGACTGATGTTCATTATTTCAGGTTTTTTAATTATAATGGCTAGAAGAGTATGCAGTAATAAATGGATGAGGCAGCATAAAAGCAGAAGCCCTTTAATAGACCATCAGTTGTTCTCTGGGAGCAGGTGCCATGGCATTGCAGCTCTACAAAGACTATTTGGGTGTTACGCAGGAGAGTTTTGTATAGCACACTCTTAGCCTAAGTGGCTTTCGGTACGCATTTGGTAGAGTTCTAGGCTACAGAGCCGTAAGATGATGTACGTCACGGCTGCTGTTGAATGCCTGTAACCCTCCATCACTGTCAAATAGACTTCTCTACACTATGTATACGGACTTATCTTCAGCCATGGGGGCTTTTCGTTGCTACCGTATTCCACCATTGTCGGCATGCGTGCCCGCATTGGTGCTGCTTATACCAGTCGCTAGCCATGATTCCAAAGCTCGGGGGAGGTGGGGCATCACTAGTATTTGTTGTGCATCGGTTCTGGCCCCCTACCGCCTATGTGCAACAGGTTGCTTTGGCGAGTGCACCTTACTGACCTTGACCGTGCCTCTGCAGAAATGGAGGATAACTCCATTGCAATGAAGACCCAGATGCAGCGCTACCTTTACCAGCTGCGCATAGATGCAGAAGTAGAAGTCGTCGAGCTGGTGGGTGCCTGCCTCACTCGATCGGGCTCTCTCTCTCTCTCTCTCTCTCTCTCTCTCTCTCTCTCTCTCTCTCTCTCTCTCTCTCTCTCTCTCTCTCTCTCTCTCTCTCTCTCTCTGCCACAAGCCGATCATGCCTTTGCGTCCGAGCGGGAGACTACGCCGTGCCGTGTAAAGCATCCCCCGCCCGCCGTGGCCGAACGTCTGTGCATTGCAAAGTGTCACCTTTGCTTGCTCGCAGGCCGACACGGACGTGTCGGCATACACGTACGGCCGCACCATCATCATGGAGCAGCGAACCAAGTTCCTCAGGGAGATGAAGCTCACCAAGAGGGAGCGCATCGCCTTGGTATGCTTGCAGACTCAGGCGTCGACTGCCTATCGTCGATGCCGCTGCGATTGCCGCTGCATGGTGCCGGTCAGATAACGCGATTTTCCCATGTGCGAACTTGCGAACCTTTTTTTTTCTTGCTACCTTTTGCGTCCTCCCGCTCCGATGGTGTCGCAGGTCTCGACTGCCCCGGTGTACCCGTTTCAGCTGCCGGCCGACACGCGGTACTCAAAGCTGCTCATTGACTTGGAGGGTGCCGCTGCTGCTGCTGACCACGGTGACAGCAGTGGCAGCGGTGATCCTCCGAGGTCACCCGGTAATAGGGCATGCAACATAGACATTGATTTGGTCAAACTGCAGGTAGAGAATGTCTAGAAACCGAGCGCTGTTGTCGTGTTGTCGCATCGAGTGGCTCGAGTGGAGGTGGCGGCCGGCGCTGCCGTGATATGCCGGGCTGCAGCATGAGCTTGATATCCATGTGCATGAGAGGCGTTATCCGTGCCCCTCAGTGCTTCGTGCGATCGTCACCTTGGCAACCGTCGCCGGCCGGCTGGCTGGAGTGGGCCGCGCTTGCCTGTGCCACCTTTTGCGCTGTTTCACCCTGCCTCCCTCCCTGGCGGTCGGCCTTATCTATTGGTCGGCGTGTGTCAGCTTTGCTCCTTTCGACCGTGACCTGTTTCAGTGCACCGGTGGTTGCTATTTTGCTCGTGACCCTGGCAGGTAGCTGTGCAATTGCCGGGGGAGGGGGCTAGAACGTACTCCATCAAGTACCAGGTGGCAAGGTCCTTACCACCAAGTCTCCTTCTGCCCTCTCTCTCTCTCTCTCTCTCTCTCTCTCTCTCTCTCTCTCTCTCTCTCTCTCTCTCTCTCTCTCTCTCTCTCTCTCTCTCTCTCTCTCTCTCTCTCTCTCTCTCTCCCTCCCCCTCCCCCCCTCCCTCCCTCCCCCTCTCTCTCTCTCTCTCTCTCTCTCTCTCTCTCTCTCTCTCTCTCTCTCTCTCTCTCTCTCTCTGTCTCTGTGTCTCTGCCTCTCTATCTCTCTTTCTCTCTCTCTCTCTCTCTCTCTCTCTCCTGCCGAATCTTTCTTGGAGTTAGCAGCTCCAGTTCTGCTGTTGGCTGCTTAGCTCTTGCCCCTGATAATGCCAGCTCCAGGTCGACCATTGTATGTAATTCATTCCTTGCTGGTGTGTCAAGGATATCCCCTGCAGCCAGTGCAAATGCTACATCTGCACGGCTCAGCTAGTCAGCATGGAGCTGCTGGTTGAATCCAACGAGGCTGAATGGTGTCTTTCTACGGCTCTGGGCTGGCTGCCAGAGACCTGTACTAGCTTTCAGCAACTTGATTTTAAACTAGTCAGACAAGTACAGCCAGTCCCTGACTTACGAAATAGATAGAAACCGGAAAACCTGTCACGAAAACATGTCGAATTTTCGTAAGTCGAGAATGGTAGCCCTCAGTACCCATAATGCATATCTGTCAGATATCGGTTCCTCCCTACTGTTTTCCCGGCGTTGTCAAATCTACTGATCACGCTCGAATTTGAAAGTTTTCTCGGATAAAGTTTGATTTTTTGCATGACCGGGTCCGAGTTAGTATCTCCGAGTTTTTGCAAGTCGAACCGTCGTACGTCGGGCGCTGACTATACTTCTAGTGACTTTTGATAGCCATAACTGCCAGGCCCTCCAATGGGGACCGACAGCCGTATGGGGTTTCAAGCCTCTCCTGTCGGCAGGACCCCGGCAGGGCACATGAGGGTCGTACATACCGGTTATCCCAGTGAGCTGTCGTAAGATCGGGGTAATAGGCCTTGACAGTCGCCTGTCGAATAGTGGAACTTGCCACCTGAGCAGATCGGAACAGGTGGTGGGGCATGGATCGCTTTTTGGATATTGGATTTGGTATTGCACCAATTCGGCGGCAAGAAACATTGCCACGGCTCATACGGAAATACTCCTCTAATTGTACTGGGAAAAAGTACCACGAAAATTGCTCATCGCATCATGCTTGAAGTTTGCACCATAACTGTTTTCAGCTTTTTCAATCGTACGGTTGCTCTCTGATCAGCACCTAGATGACTGTTTAAGCTGCTTTTAGTGCTGCCTGAGTTCGAGACTCGTAACCCTTATGAGCTGTAGTGATAGCCACAAACGCCACTATGGCCATTGCAGTCGCTGGAGGCTTCAGCAGTTTAATTGTTAGCACCTTAGATCCACTCCAAACTCTTAGTTGTTATATGAGTTATGGAAATAAATAAGCAAATTATAAATACGTGACGAATTTGGTGCAAGTGATAATAATATTAAGTCGTTGTATAGCACGCTAAGAGAGCATAATCTCTATTCAGGCGCTTTATAACTCGCTGCTAGAGAATCAGTAAACAAGGGTTGGTGAAGTGCACGGTATCAAGGATGAAAAAGGCAACAAGTATCGTGCTTAGGCCGATCGTGCATGCTGAATCAAACATGACGTTCACAGCCACCGGTTAGCAAGACCTATCGCTAGTAACATGCTGTGGGACATGGACAGGCACCCATGCAAAGCAGACAGGAACAAAAAAAGACAAGTTCACGGGGTGAAGGGAAAGTTGACCCACTAGCATTTCATCACCCAATAATACTTACGACCAAGGACGAAGCTTTGAGTCCTGCAGCAGGCAATCTTTTGTTGTTCACTTCAACAAAGCAGAGCTATAACCACTAAAGGCTGTTCTGCTGCTATGTAAATGACACTATTTGCTTAGCTAAGGGTTACATTACTTAAATAGATACGTCTTTAGCTGAGACTTTAGGGTGCTAGGTCATTTGATGTAGTGGCCGTAGTTGGAAGTGAGAACCCTACTGTTGGTTTATACGAGATGAAGTCTCGAGCATCAAAAGATTGTAATTTAGTGCGAGGGACTGCGAGATGTGTAGATGCTGAGCAGCTAATGGTGGAAGAGCACAGTGGAGAATGAGCAGGAGGGGTCGGATACAAAACAGTGAAGTGACCTGTAAGCCAGACCTGAAGTAGTCATAACACCTTTTGGTTCATTCAGGGTGCCAGCACGCCTTGGTCTAGCCACGAGCAAAGGCAAGTTGTCTGTCTATTCCAGTGATCACAGATGTAAAAATAAAAAAGGGCGAGGTAAATCTCAGCTCATTCAGCAGCCTCGTTTCTGTAGCTGCAGGAGAGTTTTAGCAACTAATGCCCCTTTTGATGCAGGACACGAGCCCACATCCGATATACGATCGCTGCTCCCGGAGCTGGTTGTTGCTGCTGGGCTTCTGAGTGTTGTGCTTAGCTGGATCTAGTGTGCCAAACAAGTTGTGTGTAGCCCTACACATCGTTGTACCCAACCGCTGCTGGTGCATGGCTAGCTTAGCTTGTTAGTATAGTGTCTGTTGTCAGCTATTATTCGACTGTACATGGCTTGACAATCCTCTCCAGTGAGAGAGAGAGAGAGAGACGGAGGGAGCTAGAGAGAGAAAGAGGGAGAGAGAGAGAGAGAGGGAGACAGACACGGAGAGAAAACATGATAGAGAAAGTGAGCAAGAGAGAGAGAGAGAGAGAGAGAGAGAGAGAGAGAGAGAGAGAGAGAGAGAGAGGGAGAGAGCTGCCTGATGAGTAGTCTGACGAGTGCTGCAAGTGCCCAGTTTGTATCCCCTACCCTTCTCTCTTTCTCTCTCTCTCTCTCGTCTTTCGCTCTCTCTCGTCTCTCTCTCTCTCGTCTTTCGCTCTCTCTCTCTCTCTCTCTCTCTCTCGTCTTTCGCACTCTCTCTCTCTCTCTCTCTCTCGTCTTTCGCTCTCTCTCTCTCTCTCTCTCTCTCTCTCGTCTTTCGCTCTCTCGCACAGATTCCGGTGGTCCCTAATCTAGCAATCAGCCCTCTCTTGCTAGTGAACCGTCAGAAGAGCTGCTGCTTGTGACCTTGCTGCTGACCTTACTCCCCTGTAGACCTCTCTGTCTGGCCTGCATCGGCAACCAATGACCGAGGAGGAGTGTGATGACTCGGAGGCAGCATCGCCTCCGCTGCAAGCAGGTGCTGTGTCCGGCGAGAACGGCAGTCCAGGAAGTGGCAGCGGCAGCAGACAGTTTGACAGTGGCACGCCCGTCAATCAGTCGGTGCACAATCAGTACACGTACACGGGCGCTGCTGCCAGCGGCAGCAGAGTGACCAGGCGCAATACCGACAGAATGAAGGAGCTCGTTCACCTAAAGCCGTACGACGTCGCTGCTGCTGCTCGGCAGCCTGAGCAGCAGCAGCAGCACCTCTGTCTGTTGCACACGCTCCCTCGCGCCTCGAGATGTGTGTTTAGCTCTGCTCACCCTCGCGAATGCAACTCCGGCTGTGCATGGTCGCTCGCTCAGCCTCCTGCCACTGCTGCTGCAGGGCGCAGAAGAACGTCAGACGCATGCACACGGCTGTTCGACTGAACGAGGTCATAGTGCAGAAGTCGCACGACGCTCGGCTGGTTCTCATTAATCTGCCCGGCCCGCCGAAAAATGAGAGCGGGTACGAGAACTGTATCCTTTTGTACCGTCTGCCCGAGCCCGATGTGCCATGCGGCGCTGAGCAGTCGCCGGCCGAGCCAACAGCTCGGTCTTCTTCTTCCGCCTGTCCTGAAGCTCGGTTCCTCGAGTGTCACCGACCCGGCATAGCTTTCGGCTAGGTGCCGCTGCTGGGTTCTGCTGCTGCCAAGCAGCAGCAGGTACCACGAGCTGTTGTCCCTCAACAAAGCTGCTTCCGCTCGTGCAGCGCGGACCATCATTCTACAGCGGTTTCCTGCTGCGGTCGTCACACGGTCCTAAGCGAGCGCAGTAGCGCAGCGAGGCAGCTGAGTTTAGCTTGAGTTGAGCTGGCTCGGGTGTTGGATGTGAGCGCTTTTAAATAAGCATTCTCCGGGTTATTGCTTGCTAGGCCTGCTATGAATGCATAAGTGAGCACACACCCCATGGGAGCGTGAGCACACAACTACCTGACTCACATGTAAACGAGTAACATTTCAGAACCTACTAGCAGAGGTGGAACGTCAGAGGATCATGTAGACTGTACTTCGGCATCAGCTCCCCTTAGGAAGGCAAAGTGACACCACTCTCTGCCCAGCGCACTGTCGACTGCACAAAGCGCCAGGCATCTAAAAGATCAAAATAACCAAGTTGCTAAGGCACGTTGTCGTGTGCATCAAGAGCTTGATCTAGTGAGCTACGGTTGAATCTGCACCAACGTCTTGTGCCTGGACAGTTTGTGTGTGATACTGTTTGCTGTGGGATTGTTTCACTGGTCACAGCTCACACCAGCATCATGCTGCCCCTAATGGGGAGGGGGATAGCTGATCTGTGGGCGTTCGAGAACATTAAGACCTCTTGTTATTTTGGTCTGCTATGTATGTCGCCTCCTCCCGATGAGTATCGGCTGAGCACAGCCGTTGTCGGTCGGTAGACACGTAGTAGATTGCGCGAAAGTGACGTTCGAAACGCCTACAGCACGGGCAGGGCCACGGTTCCGCTTGTCTAGTGTTTATCTTCCGTTTGCCTAATGCTTTGATGACCTGTCTCACTTGGCTAGCTCAGTCGCTGGACCCTTGACGCACACCCAAGACATGGAGTACCTGGAAGTGCTTACGGAGGGCCTGGAGCGAGTCCTTCTGGTTCGTGGCAGCGGCATGGAGGTGATCACAATATACTCTTGATATCAGCTGACGATGCAACGGAGGAGCACAGTCGGTGGCATCCGGTCGACAAGCTGTTGCTGCTGTATGTGCACGCCTTTTGAAGCCGTTGCCGACCGTCTCCTTGTACACACGACCCATCATGCTGCTGTGGTCAGCACGTGTTGCAACAATTACCCACCCACCCCACCCCCGACACATTTGACGTCCGGAGAGTGCCCAGAGGCACCTAATCCTAGTCTTGCTTCCACGTCACTCTATTAGCCAGCAGTGCCACGAGCTAGCTGCCATGTGCTTTCGTTCTAAACGTTAGGTGCCAGAACGGTGGTGAGTGGGCAGCATTTGCTGCACCGCCGCTGTGCCAGGTTGTACCGACAGATGTCGCCAGGGTGCTGAGCTGAGGCGGTGGCGCATTGTTGGGTGTTGTAGCAACATCGTTAGTCAATACTTTCTCTCTCTCTTGCTAGTACTTAAAGGAGTTTCAGCGCAGGAGTCGCTGACTTGATTTGCCAAATATGCTTCTATTTTGCATGTGCAGGCAAAGCTTTTTCGCCAACCGTGTTTAACGGTATTGTATTTCATCATGTCACGATGTTGTTTTTTTTACAATATTCACACTGAGAAACATGAACTAGCTTGGTCGTCTGCACAAATCTGACGTGAGCACTTCCATTTAGCTATCAAAAATGCATGACAACATCGAGAGAGTGATCTCGCCAGTCGTAGACTAACTAGGAGCGCAGTAGTATGGTTCTTTTTTTACCGACATTCATTCACGACAAAAGATGCCCGATGTTTAGTGCATTGCTATGCAATGCTGCCCTGCAGACTGGCGTGGTCTTCTGCAAGCACCAGATACTCAACTAGCGACCCTAACAATGACATGCCCACGGGCAACTCAAAAAACCGGGCAGCAAACAATGTGGCTGTGTAGTTGACATGATTCCTAAAAAAAAACGTTGCAGTTAAGGTAAATCTAGCCACACCTTCGCTCGTGTAAGTATGCTGAATGCGATGCGTGCTACTAGCACAGGCCACCGGCTGAATCTATGTCCTCGCCGGGCTGACTAGTATCAGCTGCTGACTTTGCAACACCGGAACTTGTCTGTTGTGCTGAAGGTGGCTGGTTCGATTTCCGAGCTCGAATGTCTCTCGCCAACTTGGCAAACTGGCAAAGGAGAAGACAATACGAATAGATGAACTCAAACCTTCGAAAACGGGAAGTCAAAAAGCACAGGCACACACATGCACTCACAGCAAGTCAACGATGCACCTCTCTCCGCTAATGGCAGGAAATAGCTTGGGGTTCGCCAGATAAGCTCCACCGCCAGCAGTACTAGCGAATATATGATCTATATACAAAAACTACTGAGAGAAGCTACAATCCTGGGGACGCCTTGCCAGATCTAAATGAAAGTGAGCGGTCCTTTGCTTTGCTCTAGCTTCAGCTACCAAAGCTGGACCAAAGTAGTTTACACAGGCAGCGACCACAGCAACTTTAGAATGCAACCCCAAGCTTTTGATATTTAAGAGATATCATAAGCAGCTTAGACAACCAGTAGCCTATAGATCGGTGGTTCTCAACTTTCCTAATGCCGCGACCCTTTAATACAGTTCCTCATCTTGTGGCGACCCCCAACCATAAAATTATTGTGTGCAAAATGTGGAAATACGCGTTTTCTGATGGTCTTACGCGACACTTGTGACAGGGTCGTTCGACCCGCAAAGAGGTCTCGACCCACATGTTGAGAACCGCTACTATAGACGCATGATGAAAGGTGTGGTAATTAAGTTGCTCACTTTGATCTGTTGCATATTGCTTATCAAAGTTGATGGCATCATTTTAGTCTTTGTGACGGCTCACAATAATCGCCTGACTGTACCTGTACCGGCTTTTATAAACCGAGCGGCCCGACTTGTCCCAGCATAGGCACATATCGCTTCACGTTCAACGAATCTCCTTACGATGTGAGTTATAACCCCATCAAAGCCACTTTTCAGGCAGTTCGTCCGCCGATGCCCAAGCGATGATGGAGCAAAGTTCGAGGCAGACGAGTGGCTGCAGCTCGGCACCAAAGCCAGAGGTTTCAAGGTCATTCTCACTTGACGTGAAAAGTTTAAGTCTCAGTTAAAGCAGACGATCGCCTGTCATTCTGCACTTTCAATTTACTGCATTTAAATATGGAAACACTAATGTGGTACTAATGTGGAGTAGCTGAGCGATGGCATTCACCAACATCAGCATCAGTGCAGTGGTCGTTAAACAAGTTAGCCACAGCATCACCCAGTCCCTTGAGCACACTTGCACTTGGCAATATGCCGGAGCAATTCAGAAGCAATGCAAACAAGTTATATACACACAAACATACACATATACTGTACACATCCAAACACAAATACTACGATACGACAAAAAAGGAGAGCCAAGAGCAATAAAGTTAAACAACCGGTTTGTCTTTCCAGTTGCCATAGAGACAGCTGCTCTTTCCTAGAACAGCAGCTTTCCACCCATTCCTCGGCTGCCAGTCGTCTGGTCATGGCTCACACTAAACTGAAATCTTTTGGTCGGGCCAATCGCTTCCTATGCTCTGCACCGAAAGTCTGGAACTCGCTTTTGGCCTCTGCAAATGCCAGAATTGCATTGGCATCATTCAACTCTCAACTAAAGACACTTCAGCTTGCCCTGCATGCCATGCAGCAAAGTGTCTCCATCTGTAACTCCACAAAAACTATGTGGGTGTTACACGGGAGTTTTCTATACAGCATTCAAAGTCTAAGCGGTTTTCTGTATGCATTTGGTAGCCAGCAGACTTCATCTGATGCAACAAAGAGAAAGTGAGAAGCATTGTAGAGTCAGAAGGACAGTTGAGATAGTGAGTAGCATGGAAGTAGCAGCTCAGGACGGCTGGAAATGATGTGCCACAGTCATCAGCAGGAGAGTAGATGTCGCTGGGTAAGAATTGTGGAAGTGAGTTCCACAGTTAAGAATTGCAGAGCAAACGCGTCTGTAGCCAACGGTCTTTAAGGAATGGAACAGCAAATTTATTGTCTTACGAGAACCTGAGGGCGCGAAGAGGCTGAAACTGGTACAGCAGTTCAGCTAGGTATGAAGGAGCCATGCCGTGGTGGCCTTGTGGGTTATCGTGAGCACTTTACTCTATATTCGTTGATCAACCGAAAGCTATCGAAGCTCCTTCAGGAAAGAGACCAAATTAAACCTGCATCCCAGTGAATCGAATTTTTATTTCTGTGTGATATGCGAGCTAACCAATGTATTACTCAGAGCATTATTCAACAAAGGGTCCAAATAAACAGTGGCTCCGAGTGTCTTTTTCTATGCTTGTGCACGCTGGTCTAAAAATGGCACCAAGCTTTGCATTTCATTAGCCCTTGGTAACTACTTCTTGCAGAGATTCAGAGCGCTTGGGGAGCGATTTGGTTCTCGAAAGAGTTCTACACAAACAACTTATTATTGTTATTACTATTCAGACATACGAGCAATCCAATCAGCTCTACATAAGAAAATGTCATGTTTTCATATTTCAATGCAGTAAATTGAAAGTGCAGAATGACAGGCGATCGTCTGCTTTAACTGAGACTAAAACTGTTTACGTCGAGTGAGAATGACCTTGAAACCTCAGGCTTTGGTGCCGAGCTGCAGCCACTCGTCTGCCTCGTTGTCGGCTGTCGGTAGTTTAAGGCCGGTGGGGATAACTATACTCACCGGCCTTTGCTATCCGGTCAGACACTATTGCTAGGCACGCTCGATTGACCGAATCAGTTGAATACCTGAGGAAATGCTGATGTTAAGGGCCACGAGCTCAAATGGCAGGGGAGCTGGAGCTCAAATGACTTATCCTGGATGACCTTATGACCTAATGACCTAACCTGGAGCTCAAATGACTTATGACAGAAGACTGGGAAGCTAGAAGTATGTGCCCCCCCCCCCCCGTGGCTGAGAGAGGGGTATCTAAAGGCTTGAACTCCCTAGCCGATTATAAAACAAAAGCATGGATATAAGAGTAGCTAAGCACTCGAGCACACCAGTGGGCCGTTTGAGAATGACGACGATACAAGAAGCGTGCAGCCCTGCTGCTAATGGGGCAGCAGCATTCACGATAAGAATGATTTAATGAACCAGCGCTTTCGTTTTGCATACCTCGAATATGACCTTTGCCAGCCTCACTACTGCTTAGGAACTTCATGCAGCCGACAGCCAATGCCTCCTTGATCGGACTGGCTGCACTTTACATGCCACACGCTGGCATTGGCCACACAGCTGGCATTGGCCATTGCTAATGTTTATCCGATTGATGCTGGGCCAGCATTCACTGAGACGACTCGGCCAAAGGTCCGATCTTGCTGACTAGCATATGCAGTATACCCGGTGTTTTGGAGGAATAAAAACTACAAAGCTGCCCAGCTAAAGTAACTAACCAGAGCACAGTCATAGAGAGTGATTACACTGATTTGGCTAGCTCAAAGCGTGCACCAGCAAGTCATCGTCAACACAGAGACAATGCAGTGCATGGCACTTACGCCACACACTGTCAATTAACAGCAGAGGTCAAGTGCCCGGTCCACTTGCTTCATTCCACGGGGCACATCACTAAATACATTGCGGCTGAAAGTACTCACATCATTATCAATGTATTTAAACACCGGAAGGGCAAGGGTTGCAGCGGCAACATCATCGTCGCCCTTGTCTACCGCATCCAGAAGTTGAAGGGCGGCCATGCCATCGTCGCTGGCAGCAAAGCCACGGCACCTAGGACCCAGGCGACATTGGTGAGATCAGCTGGCTCTCAAAGTGTGCTCTGCGGAAAAAATGAATTCCGCAATCGGGTGCTGCCGATCAGAGATCGTCCACTACTCACTCGACGCTTGCCTCGTTGTAGGCTCGACGTGCAGCGACGTAATCGTCAAGATAGAGATTCAGTAGAATCAAGCCCACGACGGATTTGCCAACCACCTGACTGTTGTCACCAGCATCGTTATCAACGTAATAACGAATCTCCTTCCGCAGCGATGCGACTGCATCCTCGTGCCTAAGCAATAATGAATACCACCTGCCTGGGCATCGCCAACACAAAATGCAGCCAGGCGACTGCGGTTGCAGTACCAGCAACCAGGAATGCAAGTAAGACCCTCAAGGACCCTTGCGGCGATGGCCCCTTCAGTAAGCACCGACACACCGGTGGGGCAGGGCATGTCCAATTACCTTAAGGAGTGCAAACCATCCACCGTGAAGCCAATCACTGGACTAATGCACAAGTCGGGTCAAGCGCCTGTCATATGGCCTAACCATGCATATACATGCCAGAGCCAGTGCCATTTCGAGCTATCATCCTCAACTACACTTCGAAATTATCTCCGTGTACTTCATTCGTAACCCAGATTTCTGCTCCCCCCCCTCTCTCTCTCTCTCTCTCTCTCTCTCTCTCTCTCTCTCTCTCTCTCTCTCTCTCTCTCTCTCTCTCTCTCTCTCTCTCTCTCTCTCTCTCTCTCTCTCTCTCTCTCTCTCTCTCTCTCTCTCTCTCTCTCTCTCTCTCTCTCTCTCTCTCTCTCTCTCTCTCTCTCTCTCTCTCTCTCGAGGTTCGTCTCTCTCTCTCTCTCTCTCTCTCTCTCTCTCTCTCTCTCTCTCTCTCTCTCTCTCTCTCTCTCTCTCTCTCTCTCTCTCTCTCTCTCTCTCTCTCTCTCTCTCTTACAACTCAAGTTCATGGCACAATCAGCCACAGCAATTATTTCACGGTTGTGATAAATTTATAATTTTTTCTGATTACTACTTGCTCTTGGCTTCTCGTCTAACAGTAATACCCTCCCACTCGTAGGCATTCTCTTCCCGGAAATAAGCACGGCTCACAGATTAGTCAAATGGCAGCCAGCCCTTCATCAGCAAGCAAGTACAAGCTAGGTCATTTATGGGCTTTCGTGATCACGCTGGATCGCTTGTTTTTTACTCCACTGCCCAAGCAAGCTACACCGTATGTGTTGCACATAAATCCCGTGTATTGTACCCAGTTCTCGGGTGCATGTACGTGGTATGTCCTTACACGTAAACAAATTTAGTCAA
>WPIO01000007.1:9465000-9475000 GCA_009760855.2 Cristatella mucedo
TTCTATGGCTCCAGCCTATCTCTCCGACATACTCCCCCATCAGGCCAAGCATCGTACCACCCGCTTTTCGGAATCCAACAGTCTAGAAATACCTCGTACAAACCTCAAATTCTTTGGAGACCATGCATTTAGTTCGTATGCTCCCAAAGCTAGGAACTCCCTCCCGACCTGCGTCAGAACATCCCCTGACTTGACCACATTTAAAAGGAACTTAAAAACACACCTATTTAGGATAGCATTTAGTGAGTCCCTGTGATTCGTCCTTCACGTGCTTATGCGTGCTGACACTGTGCATGCTGCCACTAACCACATTTGCATGCTGACCCTGTGCATGTCACCCCTAACCATGTTATTCATTTTGTTTGTTTTTCAAGCATGATTTTACTTACCATTTAATTGCATTTCCCTTTGCAGCAAATGTAAAGCGCCTAGAAAGAGATTAAGTTCTGTGAGGGCGCTTTATCAAGTACATTATTATTATTATTATTATTATCGAACCAGCCCTACTTATTAGCTGATCCTAGATTGCTTGGTGTATTCACTAATCCCGAGCCATAGCCCAATCTCGTGATTACTGTGGCTTTGTTAATGCAGTGATATCCCTTGAATATACTGACTGTGGTGTTTCTGGCCTAGCATTGTTTAGCTACACTGTATATGTAGCCCATCCAGAAGTGAGGAAATGGGTGGACATAAGACTTATCCTGTAGCCACACAGCAGTGCCCAGAAATACCACGCAGGCTGGCGCTACAAAATTTAAGAAACCCCAAAATGGCGTTATGTTTAGCAAATGGTGAATCTGCCAGCTAAAGGGATCTGATTTGTATACAAGCCTCTAAGTAGGACTACTATAGAACCCTAGAAGATGCTACTGGAAACATCCTGGCTGAAGCCGAAGTTCCCATATGCTTTGCGGCCTTGGCTTGTGCTACGGCAAGCACGAACACGGAGAATTGAGGGGTGCAAGGATTTTTTGCGACTAAAGTGTACAGTGCAAACTACGAAATTAGGTAAATCAGTAAAGGTTAGCTGATGTAAGAGCCTCTCACTGTATAGCGGCAGAAGAGCCCTTTAATGGCTATCACCACCACTTGCAGTGGACAATAAAGGATCACCTACTGCAACACTCGAACCCACGAACTGGATCATGAAGTGCAAGTCCCAAGCTTGCGTACTGCCTTCAGTAGACAACGTAAACTATGCAGGCATCTTAGCCACGGCCACATTCCAAGAGAAATCCCGGCTGACAATCAGCAGTAGTGCCAAGCACGGGTGTCAGATGGCCCTGTTGGGGGGGGGGCACGGCAAAGCTCTGTGCGATGGCTTTGGGATGGGGCCAGGAGGAAGTGGTTGACAATGAGAGCACACAGCCCCAAGGAGCCCGTGAGGTTGAGATACCTCACAGCCTCTTGCCTAGACTGCACAACCAGCCGGCCAGCAGCGGCAGTGGCAGTCTCGCACGCGCGCATACGGGCTTTCCCTTGAAGCAGACACGAAGAGCTCACACTGTTTTCTCCGCTCATCTCACGATAGCCGGCAACAGGCAAGCAGCTCGAGCAGTTCCGGCATTTCGTAAACCCTTTTGTGCAGCTACCGGAAGCCTAACTTTTGCAATCCTACACCAGGAAAGAGTCGACTTATGCTATCCTCCTCCTACCATTGTAAGCACAGGAAGGAACACATTACAGCTGACTCGGACACACTGAGAGGACACTGACTTGAGATTCAACCCATGAGTGCCACCAACAAGGACCAGCTGAAAGCTGCTTGCATGGTCGATTGGCCCTTATATGCAGGTTGAATTAAAAAGCCAATTCCGGGGTTCTAGACTGGTCGTCCAAATGAGCATATGGCCAGCAGCTGCTCGATCAGCCGGAAGTCGAGCTGATCAGGCACACTTCCAGATGGCAGGCAGCACGCCTGGGCAAGCAGCGGCAGAAGCAGTGCGCTGCACGGCACCTGCTTTGGTGTACGACGCGGCGGCGCTGTCGTAGTCGGGCTTCCACTTGAAGAAACCGGTTTTCAAGCTACAAAACGACAGCTGATCTAAATACAAGTGATCTGGCCAGGTGGGACTGACCCGAAGCAGCCACCAGCAGCACATTAGGTGAGACACCGTCGGTCCTGCATGTGTCAAGTGAAGCACGTGTCAAGTGAAGTGAAGCACGATAAGCCGGGCAGCACGCCTAATTCCTTGAAGCCCAGAACAAACTGCACGCTCCGCCCTCAGTCAGATGCTGCAACACGGGAGATCCTAGCCGAAAGACAAAGCTATGTGAGGCCAGGGGTGCATCAGAATAAAGCATTCGTGTCACATATGTGGATGTGTATCAACGCACGAATGCACACACATGCACTCACATATGCACACACGCATGGTCACACACACACACACACACACACACACACACACAAACACAAACACACACACACACAAAGACACACTCACGCACGTGCCCACACACTCACTCACGTGAGTGTAATAGTGCATGCTCACATATAGATGAGCAGACTGACGCACAAGTGTTGGTGCGTAATAGACATCCATTTGAAGTCAAACGCCTTGCAAAGAATTGGGCTACTGAAACAGTCAGACAGCCGGAGGTTCTGATGAGTTGTATATTTTACCAAAATGCCAACCACGGCCTTAGCTAATTGCAACATTTTCATCGCAGCTTGCTGTGCCAATGCAGCAGTGGCATGAACAGCTAAACATCTGTTTGAGTGAGGGCATTTGTTGAATCTTTTGCAGCATAGCTTGTGGCTTGCACACCAACACGGTCACCCTGCAGCACTCTCGTGATCCCACGGCAGAAATCGGCACTCTGTCACCGTGACGTCTGCACACAGCAGCACTGCTCTGTGACCTTGCATAAATGTGGTGCTCACATAACGGCTGGCAACTAATGCTTAAAGCTATAGGGACCTGTCTTGGCAGCAGCACACACATACAAACACACTCACACCCAGCAAATGTAGAGTGCCTAGAAAGAGATTGTATTCTCTGAGGGTGCTATATCAAATTTACTATTAGTATTGTTAAACTCGTACACTCGACACTTATACACACGAGAATGCACACACACACACACACACATACATATATTTTCACATTTAGTCACCACTCAGACACGGGTTTAGACCTCTATCCAGGTGTACCACAACTCGCTGCAGTGCAGGAGAATCAATCAATACCCGTAGGGTTTGTTATATGTAAGGTATCAAGCATGCAAAAGCAAACAAGTACAATGCTTAAGCCAGCATGCCAAAGTAAACATGCACACACTCATAGCCACTGGTTAGTAGGCAGAGTAAGAGCAGGCCTTGTTGAAAAAACACCTTTTTGAAAAAAAAACTAGTGACAGCGGCAGTCGTTAGGTGACGCAATACCCATAGATCCTCAGTCTCCGGACTCCTTCATAGATCCTCAGTCTCCTTCAGCCGACGAAACCGGCTATTGCCAATTGCCAAATTACGACTGCTGTCTTACTAGGGCTTATCACGTGTGGTGCTAATGAAGTCTTGCAGCACTGATTTCGCATAGCTGAAAGTGCTCACGTGGAGAAAATCGAATGGGTAGCGAGACCAGAGTCCGGTCTCGGCGCGAGTCACTAGGGCTCGCTATGTAGATGAAAGGCAATCGCTGCTTTGCTGCCAATCGCACGGCACAGGCATGTGCAAGGAGGAGGAGCCCCCCTCGAAGGAGGTAGGAACGTCCACAAGCGATGTGCTGTGTGAGACTCAAGTGTGTATCTGCAGCTTTGCTGACGTGTGGGCTGCCGGCAGTACAACTCGACTCAGACCTCTAACCTGGGAATCGCAAGGAGCCGCCAGATGTAATGTATCTCCGTCTGTAGCTCCACAAAGTCATAAAGACTATGTGGGTGTTACGCAGGAGAGCTTTGTATAGCCCACTCACAGCCTAAGCGGCTTTCGGTGCCCATTCGGTAGCCAACAGACTTCGTCTCACGCAGCAAAGAGAAAGTGTGAAGCATAGCAGAGTCAGGAGAGCAGTTGAGGTGGTGAGTAGCATGGAAGTAGCAGCTCAGGACCGCTGAAAAGGATGAGCCATAGTCGGCAGCAGGAGAGTAGTTGTCGTTGATTAGCATTAGCTAGCTGCTTTTGCATTAGCTGTTTTTACAAGCTGGACTACACGCCTGGCAGCATTTGATGGTGGGCTCTGCGCAGATAAAATTAGGAGACTGATGCACCGATAAACGTGGCGAAGAGTCGACCAACCGCAAACCGTGCCAAAACCACGCGCCGAAAGAGAGTGTAAACACGCACCCCAGCGAGTACTAACACTACCTCGACTGCGTTGCGAAATGTTAGCGGACTCTCAGTTTGTGGCGCACGGTGCTTAAATAACAAAATGATGCCCATGTCACTCAGATTCACGGACACTCACTGCTTTTCTGCCTCCGCGACGAGCGCTTTGGCCTCCGATATTTTGCTGCTGCCTTTCGCAGCCATACCGGATGCGGGCCACAAAGTGGGCGTGGTTGATCGGACCGTAGTCCGGTGAGTCAATTTGTCTTGGGCAGCACTGTATACGGACTTCAAAGGAAATAATAGCCTGTTTTTATTTTTCTTATTTTTAATTATATCGCATCCTAGCGACGGCAAGGCCTTATAAACATTTTCACAGCTAAGTCGTTGGAGTGATCGTGCCGACTAGCCCGTGGCGTAGGCCAAAGGCTGTAAGACGAACGAGTAACCACAGGGCGCTCGATCGCTTGGGCCCAGGCGCCCGTGGGGGCCCTCCGCCTACTGCAGCTAGCAGCCTACTCTAAGGACCGACTGATATTCCGACTCCGCTCATTTGGCTGCACCTCGTAACAGCCTAAAATCTTTTGGAGATCGTGGCTTTAGTCCGCATGCTTTCAAAGCCTGGAACTCACTCTCGACTGACATCGCTACTTCCTCTGACTTGATGACTTGAAAATATGTTGAAAACCCATCTTTTCCCCACAGCATTTGCTGCATTCATGCGAATTTTCCTTTGCACGCTTACGCCCGCCGATACGGTGGATGTTATCAAATAACAATTGACTTGCTTATGAAAGGGCGGTAATGGCCAAGGCAGGCAGCATAAAAGTCGAAGCCGTGAGGTAGGCAGTCAGTTGTGCTTCAGCATTTGGCATTGGTATTTGATCTGCGTTATGCTCTAAGTAATTCAGCCCTACGAGCGGAGCTATACGACGCGGCCGATGTTGAGCGCATATAACCCTTGGTCGCTGTCAAATGGACTTATCTCCGCTGCGGATACGGTCCCGGTGTAGGGGGCGCTCTTCGTGGCCGCCGAGTTCTTCTACTGTCGGCATATCTACGTGTATTGGTGTTGCACATACAACTCGCCGGATGCAAAATTTCATCGTTTCATCGGGATTCTTCGTGCGTCGGCTGAGACTAGCGCCGTTACGAGCGTTGCGTTTGGGGCCTAGTTCCGTCCGGATGTGGAAACCGCTACACCCGCTCGTAAAATTGTGCGTCAGAAGTTTTGAATAACTGCTGAGGACCCTTAGAATTTGTCTTGTGCTAGTCTCATTTCTTGCGACAAAATTGGCGAACGTTGAACGTGAAATGTGGATTTCTTTGTTTACGCCGTTGAATTACGTCCTGAGCGCGATATTGAGTCTTTGAACGTTGAAGCTCCTGCTCGCTATGCCGAACTTCGGGATTCAGAAAAATTCCTACTGAAAATCCCCAATTGCAGCCACCAGCCATTTCCTTGTTTTAGTTTTCTTTTTATTTATTTGCTTTTTATTCGGTCTCGGCCATCGATTATCGCGTAATCGATTTCAAGCCATTATAATTCAAGAACCGCAAATTTATTTCTGGGCGAGATCGATTGCAGTCGTGCTCAAAAGCTGCTGTCGGCTAAGCTGCTTGCGTGGGCTGAGCTGCTGCTCCTGCGATTTTTCATCAACCTTCAATGGTGAATCAGAGCTAAGAATTGAGCTCAATTCAGCAGCGTTCAGTCGCGCGTGTTTCTGGTCTAGTAACAGTCGGGGGTGTGATTTATTTTTTGTCTAACAAATCTTTTCCAGACTATTGACGTGAATGGACAAAGATCATCTGAGGTACCTCGGAAATATGGGGTACCTCAGGGCTCCGTGCTAGGTCCGGTTCTTTTCACGGTTTATACTCTCCCTCTTACTGATGTGATTGCCAAGTACAATCTAGGCTTTCACTTCTATGCAGATGACACTCAGTTGTACCTTTGCTTTGATCCCTCCCAGCCTTCGAGCACCTCAAATTCTCTCAACTCACTTGCTGCATGTATTGATGACATCCGCACATGGATTGCAGCAAATTTTCTAAAACTAAACGATGATAAAATTAACTTACTAGTTATGGACAAACCCAGTGTGATTCAGAAATTGGAAAGGATGATGCTCAAAAGTGGCTCTGCCAGCATACCTCCAGTTGAATCAGCTCAAAATGTAGGTGTCATGTTCCAAAGTGACCTCTTGTTAGACGACCACATCAGCTCCACAGTAAAATCTGCCTACTTTCAGCTTCATAACATTGCCATGAATTCGGGCTTGTTTAGATATGGATACCACGATTAAGTTGGTCGATACATTTGTGACATCCCGTCTCGACTTCTGTAACTCACTGCTTGGTGACCTACCGGCATATGCAATCAGGCGATTAGAGTTGGTGCAATACTCCGCAGCTAGGCTTGTCTGTCGTGAGCGTCGCAGTTGCCACATCACACCTCTTCTCGCCGACCTACACTGGCTACCAGTTAAGCAACGGATCGACTTCAAGGTTTTGTCACTCACTTTTAGGTCCCTTCATTCTTTGGCTCCAGCCTATCTCTCAGATCTATTCCCCCACCAGGCCAAGCATCGTACCACCTGCCTCTCGGAATCCAACAGTTTACGAATACCTCGTACAAACCTCAAATCCTTTGGAGACCGTGCATTTAGTTCGTATGCTCCTAAAGCCTGGAACTCCCTCCCGACTTGCGTCACAACATCTCCTGACTTGACCACATTTAAAAAGAACTTAAAAACACCCCTATTTAGGACAGCATTTAGTGTGTCCCTGTGATTCATCCTTCATGTGCTTATGCGTGCTCACACTGTGCATGCTGCTACTAACCACATCTGCATGCTGACCCTGTCCATGTCACCCCTAACCATGTTATTCATGTTTATCAAGCATGATATTACTCACCATTCAATCGCGCTTCCCTTTGCAGCAAATGTGAGAAAGAGATTGAGTTCTCTGAGGGCGCTTTATCAAGTGCATTATTATTATTACATTGAAATTGGTTCATGCATTTGTGACATCCTATCTCGACTTCTGTAACTCACTTGCTTGTAGGCCTACCGGCGTGTGCAATCAGGTGCTTGCAGTTGATGCAAAACTCGGCAGCTAGGCATGTCTTTCGTGAGCGTCACAGTCCGTTGCCATCACACCACTTTTCGCTGACCTGCACTAGCTCCCAATCCAGCAGCGAATTGTTCTAGGGACGTAAGCACAATTGACATTGTTCTGTCAATCATTTTTACGTCCCTTCATTCTCTGGCTCCAGCCTACCTATCAGAACTACTCCCCGCTAGCCTAAGCATGGTACCACCTGCTATTCTGACTCAAATAATTTAGCTACGCTTCGTAGAACCATAAAACCTTTGGAGACCGATTCTGTTGTTCGTTTGCTCCCAAAGCCTGGAAGTCACAACCGACTGACGTCAAGACATTCCCTGACTGGACGATATTTAAAAAGAAGCTTAAAACGCACCTGTTCATACAGCATTTAGTGGGTTCTTGTGATTCGTCCTTTGTGGGCTTGTGCTTGGTGTCATTGTGCATGCTACCACTAACCATGTTTTACATGTTGACACAGTGTACGTCACCTCTAGTCATGTTGCGCTTGTTGACTTTTCGCATGCTACCGCTAATTCTTTAATCGCGCTTTTGTTCACAGAATATGCAAGTGCCTAGAAAGAGATTAGTTTCTCTGAGGGCGCAATAAAAACGTATTAACATTATTTTTATTATCAATGAGTCGAAATGAAGCTGAGTAGCCTGGAAGTAGCAGAGCAAGACGGCCGGAAAGAATTGGTCAGCGGCGGTACCGGCAGAGAAGATGCCGTCGCGCTAGATGAATCTTGGCAGCGAGCTCCGCAGTCTAGAACCTGCAGAACAAAAGCTTCCGGCGCCAACTGCTTTCGAGTGAAAGAATGGAGCAGCAGATGTATCGTCAGTAGACGACCTGGAGGTGTGGGCGTGACACCGGTCGGCTCCCTGTCCCGCCACAAGCGGGACTCGCGAGCTCCGCCCACCCAATGAGTGCTCTGCACGCGAACACGCGTTGCGCCCAGCGATTGCGGTACTGTCACGTGACTACGCCAAATCGTGAGCGCCGGGTGCTGGCCTCGAACGCGCGGACGCGGACGCGCGCGAGCACCGACTGAGACGCACACGATTGCGAGGCTCAGAGCTTCACCGGCGTTCGTTGCGAGTCGGTTGGAACTAGCGCCACTACGAGTGCAGCGTTTGTGATCCATTCGGACGCCGAAGCCACAGCACCCGTTAGTAACACTTTTTCTTTCCAGCGCTTTCTTTGCGAGCAGTAGGAAGAGGCTCAGAACTGGTGCAGCTCAGCTCAGCCGTGTACGAAGGAGCCGAACCGGCGGAGAGGTGGGGCCTCGCGCATCGGAGCAGAGAGAGTCGGCCCGCAAAGCCAGCGTCGATGGCTGGCGCGCTGCCCGGCTCGGCAATGCTCCCGTAAAATGCTCCCGTAAAATGCTCCCGTAAAATGCTCCCGTAAAATGCTCCCGTAAAATGCTCCCGTAAAATGCTTCCGTAAAAGTCACGTAGCTTTTAAGAAGGAAAAATTGGCATCTCAAGGAAACAAGAGTTCTCGACACAAAGAGGCGCCGATGTGAGAAGCTCGCCAGCTGCCTGTTTTGGGAAAGACTGAATATCAGCACAGAAAGAGCCCCGCCCGGAAGCCTGGTCGGACGCCGTTTCTGGAAAGAGATGGCCATCCATTGCCCTCATTTGAATTGCCTGAAGCACCCCCATGGCTGCGCGCCAGACAGGCTGATGTAACACCGTTTAAAAATATTGTCAGCCTCCATCTGGAGAAATAGCCTACAGCGACGCGCGCAGCGGGTGCTACTCCCAGATCGAGGTCCCTCTTTGAAAAAGCCCCAAGTTACGCTTGCCGCTAGGCAGGCCTCTCTGCAACTCTACGATTGCCTCTTTAATCAATAATAATAGCCTCTCTTGATACGTACACTGAAATCGCATGCCGAATGAGCGCCGCGCTAGCATGCTTTTTAGCTCAGTCTAAGAAAAAATTGAGTCGTATTCTTTCTGGAGAAAAGTCTTCGCCCGACTAGTCTATTATCCGCTCTCTCTAATCCCGGCGGTTGCCTCCTCTTTCTCCTGGAAGTCGGCTAGCTACTCGGAAAGGGTTGTTGGACCTCCAAGGGGTTGGGGACTAATAAAATAGCGTAGGTAAAAGTTTGGACTCGAACGGCTGAAATGTTGGGCGGGGAAGCCCAGCCACGCGCCATCAGTCCGACATGAGGGGGAGGGGCTCTAGCCTCCACCCCGCCCCCTAGCCTCTTCGCCCCGCGATCTCACATCACGGAGCTTCGCTTTAGCGGGCAGCCACAACAGAATCTGTAAGCAAAGCGGCTCTTATCTATCCGCATGCTAGATAAGTATAGCTTCCCGGGTGCTCTGGAGTGCACGAAAAAATTGATCGCCTCCCCGTACGTTTAGCGTCAGCATCACCTCGAATGCAGGCTGCCGGCGAGGTCAAAGTACGAGGATAATCCTATCGACTGGCGGTTGCCCTGTGCGGTCACCCTGACGCAAGAGACTGACTGTTGCCTATTCGTGAGTGTTTACAAAAATGCAAAATGCTCCGCCATTCGGTGCATCTGTGGAACCTTTTGAAGTATCGGTACGGCTGCTCTACATTTCTGGCATTACGAATGGCTTAGCTAGGCGTCCGAAGTGAGTTTC
>WPIO01000007.1:9477500-9712500 GCA_009760855.2 Cristatella mucedo
CCTACTGCAGTTACTGGCGGACGCGGCCGAGCTGTAGTGCCATGGCTGCACGGCAGGCAGCTTGTGCATGGACTGCTGGTGGTAGAAGGCGGCGGCTGCCTGTGCCGCCGCTGAGGGCGGCGCCTGCAGCGCCGCCGCCGCGGCTGAGGCCGGAATCTGCTGCGATGAGTAGCCGCTGCTGTGAGAGCACGACTCGTGGGCGTCGTGCCACTGAGACGCGTACGAGGCGCTGCTGCCTGCCTGGGCGGCGGTAGAGAAGCTGTGATACATCGCTGCGGCCGCTGCTGCCGCGGCAGCGGCCGCTGCTGGGTGATTGCTTCCGTGATGGCCGAAAGCCGAGCTCGGGGATTCGAACAGCGTCGATTGGCCAGCGTGGTCACCGAGAACTACAACGACGGAACGGCCGGTAGGACGCCCTGCGATAATAACTCGCATTTGCGAGACAAAAAGCGTTAAAAAAGACAGACCATTCACTATTTCCTTGCGCGAGTTCGCTTAAAAACGGCTTGCTGCAAATGCTTTGCTGCCGTAGGATCCCAGAGTGCTCAGAACTCGCTCGAAATTTGTTTTCGCAATGCTGCCAACTCTCTGGCTGCCGATTCTCGCACTTCCTGTCCAGCAGCTGTTCGCTGGTATTTCGAGGCAGCTGGAGATTCCCACTCGTTCTCCTACTTCTGCTAATTCTGTCACTTTTTACTGTTGGAAACTTTGGGCGTTCGTTGCCCGCCTCATTTTCCACGGACATGGGCAGGGCCATGGGTCTTCGTGCGCTCGACAGAGCGAGACTCTCCCGCGGGGCGTGACGTCAGCGGCACCGGCGGGGCGAGGCGGCGGCTTCGAGATCGCTGCCAGAATGGGTGCCGACCGACTGAGCAACGATCATTTCCTTCGCGAGCTCAACATTTTTTTTAGTACAGGTGGAGAGAATCTGCGGATGATATAAACGGATGAGGCACGCTTGATAATCCCACTTTGCTGCTCGCAAGGAAGCATGAGTTTATGAACCGCTACCGACAAAGTCATTTCTGCTCCAGCTACGTTCCATTCAAGCTGCTCCTTCTTCCCGCCATTCGTCGTTGACTTAGTCGATGCACAGTACTTGCGCGCATGCGCTCTTACATGCCATTCCGTCAGCCAGACCTGAAAGCAACGACAGCTTAGCTGTTGCTTCGATTGTTTGTTTTCTCTCTCTGTCTCTGTCCGTCTCTGTCTGGTCCGTCTCTGTCTGGTCCGTCTCTGTCTGGTCCATCTCTGTCTGGTCCGTCTCTGTCTGGTCCGTCTCTGTCTGGTCCGTCTCTGTCTGGTCCGTCTCCGTCCGTCTCCGTCCGTCTCCGTCCGTCTCCGTCCGTCTCCGTCCGTCTCCGTCCGTCTCCGTCCGTCTCCGTCCGTCTCCGTCCGTCTCCGTCCGTCTCCGTCCGTCTCCGTCCGTCTCCGTCCGTCTCCGTCCGTCTATGTCCGTCTATGTCCGTCTATGTCCGTCTATGTCCGTCTATGTCCGTCTGTCCGTCCGTCCGTCCGTCCGTCTGTCCGTCCATCCGTCCGTCCGTCCGTCCGTCCGTCCGTCCGTCCGTCCGTCAGTCTGTCTCTCTCTCTCTTTCTCTCTCTCTCTCTCTCTTTCTCTCTCTCTCTCTCTCTCTCTCTCTCTCTCTCTCTCTCTCTCTCTCTCTCTCTCTCTCTCTCTCTCTCTCTCTCTCTCTCTCTCTCTCTCTCTCTCTCTCTCTCTCTCTCTCTCTCTCTAGTGTCAGCCACACCGAACGAGCGGCTCTTAGATTGCTAGATGCAATCGTCAACTCACCTTGCTGACGCGACAGGCCTGAGTCATAAGGAATCACCGGGTGGTGGTTGTTCGAGAGCAAACCATCCTGCCCGCAGGCAGTTCCGTCGTCTCTGCCATGCTCGCGCCTCCCGCTTCGCGCTGCAGCTCTTCGGCCTCTTGCCGCTTTTTTCTGCTTTTTCTTCCGGCCATGGCGTCGGCAAAGACAGACGATGCAAACGGCGAATAAAGCCAGGGCGGTGACTAGGGCGGCTGCGATGAGGACGCACACTGTCGCTCCGAGCGAGGTGAACTTGTCCCACAGTGTGTCGGCGTACGTGCTGCTCACCGAGGGCGCTACAAAAAAGAGCGAGTGTCCGGAGTTCTGAATTGCTTACAGCGACTTTCGATATTTTTCGCAATCCGATATTGTATCATCATCCCTTGGTTATTGCTGCCCTTTAGGACAGATCTTTGGTGTTTTTTTTCCTACAGCGCTAGGCAAAATACTTATCATTAAGATGATGATTATTATAATTGTCCAGTTAAAATACGGTTCAATGTTTAGCCTTCTCTGAATCTGCGAAGCTATGATGACCACCGGGGCTTTACGCTGGAATTTCCGGCAAAGTGCACCCTACGCAGGAGTAGCTAGTCCACAGAGCTCGTCTATTGCGCAACAAAGCTACGTCTAGTAGAATATTTTAAGAATTTGAATAGCTAAGAATGTAATAAGCAAAAGGGTCGCTGCAAAGGAAGGCTGGAAAAAGTGCTTGCATCGATGGTAGCAATCGATCCAGCCTCTTTGCGACGAATTTTGGATATCAGTTCATTCGCATGGACCTTCTTTGAAGTCCTCTCATCGCTAGATTTTATTCCAGGGACAGCAAAATTGGTACCCTAAAGGGACCCACGATAAACTGCTAAGGAACCCACGATAAACTGCTAAGGGACCCACTATAAACCGAGAGGCTGCTATCCGGAGGTGCCAAGTCGCGCCCGGACTGGAAACCCATGTCCAAGAATGCCGTCCTTGCGTCGGCGATCAGACTCAGCACCACGTTGTTAGTTTCTTTTCCTTTCCCACCTAGCGGCGACGCGCAGCTAGATTGTTTACTCTTAAAAATCAGTTAGACTATCTAGTTTCAGATGCGATGAATTGACGGCCGTGCCGCGACAGATTTGCATAAGCTCCAGGTGTGCTTTGCTGCCATCGGCATTTAGAAAGGGCTCAGCAATCCAAAGGGATATCGTAATGCGAGAAAAAGAGAATAATGTGTGATGCCGTAATCGGGAGGTAAACCACCGACCTTTTAAACCGGAGGCGATATTGTACCAACTCAGTCCTCCTACCGACATGAAAGCATACGTCGCGCACTGCAGCAAGCGAAATCAGTTCGATAGGACTCGCTCGAGGCCTGCACTCACCTGTTGACACACTACAACGAGTCTCGTCCGAAATGTCCCCACAATGCGGCACTCCGTCGCAGACCAGCTCACTGTCAATGCATCGCTCATTTTTGCACTCGAAGTCCAACCCGCATCCGCCGTCTTCGAAGGCGTATCCTGAAAACGTGTATTCGTGGCTTGCTATGGCTGAAATAAAATGCCTCTTCGCCATCCGCTGAGTCTCGACGGGTGTCAGTTTATTGCATTTGAGCGCGAACCGCACTCCTTTCGCTAGCCAGCCTTTTGACGCCATTGCGCTTATCGCTTGGCTTTCGCTGTCCGAGCTACTGCTTTTGCCAATGCATTGCCGCTAGAGCACCTTTTCTCGGGGTTTTCTGGAACTGTCGACTCCGCGTATAAGAATATCGGATGTAGGAATACTCCGCTTACAAGAATAGCAGTTCCGCGTCCCTGACTTACGCTATCTAAAGTATCGCTTCGCATATGGGAATACTCCGCCTGTAGCAACGGCCCTTTGCCGGCCCAAGCGTATTCTTATGAGCGGAGTCGACAGTATAAAAGATCGGCTTTTTTTAGAGACTTGCCAAGGTCCTAAATGACACCTTCCGTTCACAGGTATGCATTGAAGCCCGGTTGCTATATTTAACCTATCGCTACGACATCTTTGAACTCGACGCCTGTAAGATGGCGAATCTTAGCGGTGCATGCGAGTAAAGGCTGCTGCAAATACGCTGGAATTTAATTAAAAGAATCTTGAAGCCCCGCGGGCCACCTACCGGTGGCTTTTCTATCGTCAGCACTAGCATTGCTCGAACATTAAAGGAAAGAGCGGCTACGGCTTGCGCGTGCTGCGTGAGCCGTCGGACCATCGGATCCCGACCCCGGACACGACAAGACGACTCCCCCTCCCCTTGAGCCTACACCATCGTTCGCCGCTGCAAACAAATCGCTTCATCAATAAACCTTCGCTGCTCTCAGTGCCACTCCGGGCTTGCTGTGCGCGCAGTTGCAACGCTTAAACCTGCAGAACTTAGAAAGTCAACTCGTCCGTCACGGTTGGCCAGTTTGACAGTAGCTGCCGCCGCCACAGTGCACACCGCTAGCGACTTGAGTCGGACTCGCTTTTCCGCCGGAAGAGAAAAACACCCGAGGCGGCGGGGACGCGGCTTTGCGGGCCGTGTACTCTCCGTCGACTCACTCGCCTACTGTCCAGAGGCTGGCTAGCCTCTACTGGGTTTGCTTTGGCCTAGAATAAGAGTGGGCGCGCCTCGCTGCCTCGCTAGGCGAACCTCACTCCATGGCGGTGTTGAGAGTCCAGGCTTCGTATCGCTGTTTTGTCGCCAATGTCTTGCGTTTGAACGTGGACTACACCCGCTGCTTTCAGAAAGAACGGCAGCTCCCCCTCCCCATCGTTTGAACACCAGTCGACGCTGGAACTGATGCTTGCCGACCCAGCGGTTAAGGCGCTCGCCCCGACCAAGGCTTGTCCGAGGTCGTGTGCTCGAGCCCCCTTGGCATATGTGGAGCGCCTGAATAGAGATTAAGGTCTCTTAGGGCGCTTGACAAATGAATTATATTAGAATCACTTACTCGGGCCTCTGAGCTGTATTTGCCTGGATGGCTCGGCGGCGTGCAGTCGGGCAAGGGTCGGTCGGGACAGTGACAGTCTTCCGGGGGGGGGGGGCGCGGACGGCGTACGGGCCTCGGAGGCTCGTTGGCCCGGAGCGGTCGCAAGGTGGCCTTCGTAACACTCGCGACGACATCTTTCATACATCGCTATCGCCTCATCCCTTCGAAGCCGAAGGCGTGGCTTAAAAGGCCACGGGGCACGATCAGTAGCAAGACGTAGCTTCGCGGGCACGACCGATTTGAGCGGATGCAGCAGCCTCGCACCGGTCAATCGTGCACGCGACAGGCGACGATGAATCATCGGCGAGGGAAGCGCTCGAGCTGGCCCGGGTGTGACATGCCCAATTACCGCAAAACGTCGGCTGTCAACATGATTAGCGGTCCGTTAGCGGGCGCTAGTGAGGTTAAACTATTTAATTTGCCGGCACAAAGGAGGCCGCCTAGCTGACATCTGCGAGCCCCAAGATTGAGCGGCGGCAGGCGGCAGCAGAATGAGCACGGCCTGCGTCACGCGCTGGCCGCTGGTGGCCGCGCTCTGCGGCAGCTGGCTTCGGCCAGCCGCTCGGTCTCACAATACAATCGACAGCGCACTGTCGGTCTGCTGCGTCGTCGGCTGCGTGTGCAGACGCTTGTCTCTCTGAACGACGCAGAGAAGGCTGTAGAGAGGACGCACGCCAAAAACTGCCCGCTGAGCCTATGCGACGATAGGCCGGCTGCAGTTTGCTACAGCACTCGCACTTTCGGCTTCTTCTTTCGGCCGCCCGGGGCGGGATGACTGGAGGGAGGCTCGCAGCGGCCTGAGATTCGGAGCTGCATGCGATGCTGTCAGCCAGGAAAGTTTGCAGACGGAAAGGAAAGAAGCAATGAGTCGGCTGCTCGAGAGGATTCCAGCCCATTCTGCAGCGACTGCTAACTTCACGCGATTGTTAACTTACTAGCTGCTGGGGCACGCCTATGAAGACGATGCCGATGAAAGAACGGTTTTACAGTAGTTATAGCCAGTGGCTAGCAGAGGACGTGAGATGATGCCCGTCGGAGGGGAAACGGTGCGGTTAAGGCATTGCCGCAGCGCCGGCAGTGTGCTGCGGCAATCGTACGAGGTCCAGCAGCTTCAAGTGCCGCTGCTGTCCTCCGCGGTAACGCAGACCGCCCGAGTTGCTTGCTCTTCATGACTCGGGTCGTCGAATCCTGCAGTGGGCAACTTTTCTCGAGCACTGCAAGTGGCGGTCATTGCCTTCTAAGGCTCTTCTGCCTCTGCATAAATGAGGCTTTTAAGTCGGCCAACATTCGTCTAAGCGTCCGTCATCGCCGAGCAAATACAAAAAAGGGTCAGCTGATTTAACAGCCCCGTTTACGTAGCGTCAGAAGAGCCATAACGGCCGTCGCAACGTCTTGCACTGGACAATAAAGGATCGCTATCTTGCATATCACTCAAACCCGCGACCTGGGCCGTGGAGAAATAACACTTCGGATAGCTTGTGTCCAGACGCGTGTGCATTGAGTTGGCTCTCTAGCTGGGTAGTTGTATTTTAGGTGCCCCGTCAGATAATGTCTCATCCCAGCGCCACGACGGCGCTGGGGACTGCCAGGTTATTGAACGTATTGATTAACCGGCAAAATTTCTTAGTACTGGCACGACTCAAAGCCGATACGTCAGGGCGCATAACCTGTTATGCTAACCATGCCGGCCTCATCCCCCATCGAAAGACATTAGCTCTCGTTTGGACATACACACGATCTCGAAACATCATGAAAGCCAGTGATCGACCCAGATTTCATGACACATAAAAAGACTTTTGAGAATTAGTACGACTTTAATCAACTTAGTTTGCTGATGCCTGGGTTAGTTGCAGATGTACACAGAAGTTGCTGTTCTACGCTGTAGACACTCTCCAGTGAAGCCCTTGCTTAGTCCTTGTGGCTTTGCGAAGTTCCAGACTGAGATTCATTATGTTATGTTAATCATTGAGAAAATGCATCCCCCGGGTCTTAGCCTATGGGTAAGTTACTCGCTCTTCACGATCCAGGTTATGGATTAGAGTGGTGTAGCAGGCAATCCGTTGTTGTATACTACATATGGAGCGGGCAGCCAGTAAAGCTTCTCTTCCCCTATGGACACCTGTACATGAGGCTGTTAAATCAGCCGACCTTTTCTTTGACCTTACTGTAATGAGAAGTGATGTATAGAATAAATAAGTTCATTTATATAGCACCCTAAGAGAACTTAATCTCTATTCAGGTGCTTCCCATATGCCTCGGGGCTCGAGCTCACTGACTAGGTCATCAAATACATTCACCTTGACCCTAGGTTCGAGGCGAGCACCTTAACCACTGGGCCAAACTAGCGTGGCACCGCATCTGTTTCGTATGCCTAACAATATCTATACCTTTCGTGTATCTTACTTTAATCTACGTCCTAGCTTTGATTGGCCGAGGGATAAGTGCTCGCCTTCAACTACTGAGGTCGTTATCTCGAGTCTTAAGGAATATATTAAGTGCCTGAATATAAATTAGTAATAATAATAATAATAATGCACTTGATAAAGCGCCCTCACAGAACTCAATCTCTCTCTAGGCGCTTTACATTTGCTGCTAAGGGAAATGCAATTGAATGGTAAGTAAAATCATGCTTGAAAAACAAACAAAATGAATAACATGGTTGGGGGTGACATGCACAGGGTCAGCATGCAAATGTGGTTAGTGGCAGCATGCACAGTGTCAGCACGCATAAGCACGTGAAGGATGAATCACAGGGACCCAGTAAATGCTGTCTGTCCTAAATAGGTATGTTTTTAAGTTCTTTTTAAATGTGGTCAGGTCAGGGGATGTTCTGACGCAGGTCGGGAGGGAGTTCCAGGCTTTGGGAGCATACGAACTAAATGCACGGTCTCCAAAGGATTTGAGGTTTATACGGGGTATTTGTAGACTGTTTGATTCCGAAAAGCGGGTGGTACGATGCTTGGCCTTATGTGGGAGTATATCTGGTTCTCTTATGGTGTTATACAAGTACATATACGTATACATCATATATATATATATATATATGTGTGTGTGTGTGTGTGTGTGTGTGTGTGTGTGTGTGTGTGTGTGTGTGTGTGTGTGTGTGTGTGTGTGTGTGTGTGTGTGTGTGCGTTTGGGTGTGTTTGGGTGTGTGTGTGTGTGTGTGTGTGTGTGTGTGTGTGTACAGGTGTTTATATGTATATATTTATTTGTTTGTTTGTTTGTTTGCAACATCGTCGATTCTCTCTCGGCTAGACTATGGCAGCTCTGTATCATCAGGGCTGTCGAAAAGTGGCGTTCAGCTCATGCAGCTGCTGCCAGTAATGACCGGTAGGCAGGTCTTCAAATATCAGAAGTTTATTCGCTTGTCCATCTTGATGAAGGAGATGTGGTGGCTCCTGATTGTCTAGCGGACACAAACTAAATTTCTTCCTCTGACCTGCTGGTTTCAGCTTCACGGCTTGGCTCCTTCACGCACCTGGGTGAGCAGCTCCAGTCGCACTTATTTCCTCTCAGGAAAGTGTAAGGGGCTGCCCGCTTTATTCACGTATAGACTGCTGACTACTGGGACGTTTGTTCTTCGGATGTCTAGAGGGCGAAAGAATTCCTGCAAGACTTCCTTTTACGAATTGCCTGCCTTTTCTGCTCGTGTTCACTCAGACATTGCCTTGCCGTCAGTCCCGTGCTTTTCTTCTACGCGACTAACTGTTTTCTCGACTCGTGTCTGATTCAGCAATGCTTTTCACTTTTCCTTTGTTTCGTGAAATGAAAGTAGTGAGCTACCGAATGCGAACTGAAAGAAGCTCGGGATATGAGTGTGCCACGGAATAAGCTCCAAAATAACATGCACTTGTGACTGATGATTGAGTGGAGTTTCTAAAACGCAGGCGAGTCATTCGCATAACCGTCCCTGGTCGCAATCCTGCCGACGAAGTATATTCCTGCGGTGGTATAATCGCGAAGTATTCAGCACCGCATGTGTAATAATATTCGGCCATCGCGAATGTATTATAATGTAAGCTGAGATTATCTGGCCTGCAGAAGTTGAATAGAAACCCAAATGGTCTTGTGCAGGAGTTTCAATTGATGGGTCATGTACGAGCAATGGAAATTTATTTCGCGCACCGCTAGCGTCTGTTGCATGTATTTGATGGTGCCTGTATAGTGGTTCTGATCTCCCCAATATTGGCCAAGTAGCACTGGGGCCGAACGCCTATAACTTTCGCTGCTCGTGAGCCCAAATTATAACCTCGAGCCCTCGAACGTGTCTATGACATTATAGACCGAGACGTGGTCACACACAAGTCTGACAGGTTACTTTTTAGCATGGGATGTCTGCCCAGCCAATAGCTTTTGCTCAGCCCTTTCAGTGATGATGCTTGCATACAAAAGGGGCAGACGCGTGCTAGGTCTGTCATGTGTTCTTAGGAAGTCTAATTTCTCTCGCTGGAGGTCCCAAGTTCCATCGTTCTCGCTGTGGTGGAAGTCGCCGATAAGAACATGTACCCACACTAACTTGAGACGCCTTATTTTTAGTACCGGTAAAGCTGAGGAATGACGTGCTGCAGCTGAATAAGCCACAGACATCGCTTGACTAGCTTCAACTACTCAGCCGCATATCATTCGAAACTGATCTCTAAACGGACGATCTATGTCCGTAGCTCCACATTTCTTTTGCCAAATGTTTTCATTAAAGATTGCCAGTAGCTTTAAAACGCATCGATCGGTCTCCGTGGCAGCAATTGCAGCAGTAAGGATGCCAGTTGCTCTAAAATGCGTTGATTGGTCTCCGTGGTAGCGATTGCAGCAGTACACTGCTGCCATGTTGGGATACCGTCCACCTACCGGTCCTCGGCTTGGCTCGTACTTCTTAATTTGCAAAGCAATTCTTCTCTCGATCCTTCTACTGCTCGTTCGTATTTTTTTAGTGTTGCTTCTCCTCGCCATTTGCAGTGGCTCTTGCCCAATATCTCTCTCCACGATTGCTATCTCACTCTCTCGAATAGACAATAATTTTTACAGCATATAACAAGATATGCGATGAGTCGAATGACTGAAAAGTACTTAAAAGATGTGCTTGATTCACAGGATAGCCTATACGTTGACAGCTCAAGGGAAATCCACCAAGGGATGGCTTTCACAGCCTTTCCTTTAAACTATCGGAGCCAGGCGACACGAATGACGCCGTTTGGCGTCCTAGCGTAAAAATATATTCTGCTTTTCATCCTCATAATTAAAACTATCCTAAGGAAATTAAAGTGAGTGGAGTTCAATTTCACCTGCAGTCATTTCAAGTCATCCTTTTATTGTGCTTGAGAGGAGATGGATCATACTGCTCCTACGCCTCTATGGCTCTTGTCATCGGGCTCCATGGAGGCGTAGGATTATAAGCGATCTAATCGATGAGCTCATGTGACTCTAGCCTCTGATTCTGCGGCTCGTGGGTTCACTTTCCTAGGGAAAAAGGTAGTATAATATAATTTATCTCCTTCTGTAACTCCAAAAAGCCGCAAGGACTAAGTGGTTGTTAGGCTGACGATTTTCCACAGCACTATGTACTCAAAATCTAATCGGCTTTCTGCTCGCATGGGATAGCCAGAAGACTTCATCTCACACAACAAAGGGAAAGAAAGTAAGAAGCGTAAGTGAATCAGGGGCATTCGAGGGAGTGTGCAACATGGACTTGGCACTCAGGATGGCTGGAAAGGAAGTGCCTTCGTCGGCAGTAGGAGAATAGAGGATGTTGTGTAAGAGTTGTGGAATTGAGTTCCACAGTCTAGGACCTGCAGAGCAAAAGCTTCTGTGACCAACGATCTGAGAGCGTAGGGATAGAACAGAATGACTCATTCTTCATTCTTTTGAGCCATTAAATTGCATTTGGCACTGACGTCTCTCTCTCGCTCTCTCTCTCTCTCTCTCTCTCTCTCTCTCTCTCTCTCTCTCTCTCTCTCTCTCTCTCTCTCTCGTTCAGCAAAGTCGGGAAGCCGGCAGAAGTCAAGAGCGCCGACACATTTAATTGAATAGATTTTTAATGTGTAACTCTAATTTGGTCGTGATCTGTATCAAATTTAAGAGCATTTTCTAATTCTAATTCTCGCGATTTCTAGATCCGAGTCACGGTACGAGGACCAAATGCATTTCAAGATGCGCATCCCAGACTCAAGCTCAGAGATAAACCCGGTTCTATGCAGTAGCCAGATTATCCGAGGCTTCTAGCTAGAGCTCATTTTTTTCTCAGCTTCGGTGTTGTTATAATTAAGCGAGAAGGAAACTAGTCACCGGGTGCCCAGCTAATCAAAGCTGCTCTGCGGATCTTTGTGCTTGGCACTGTCGCTGCAGTGAGAGCCACAGCACCCGCCCGAGAAATTACTTGCGAGTCATCACTACCAAAGAAACTCAGGTGGTTCCCTTCCTGCAGCGAATGCAAGGTAGAGTGCGCGCTTAGACCTGCATTACATTTTACTTTCAAGGGGCTTCGTTCAGAAGTATCGTGCTCCTCGCGCCTTTCAGGGCAGCTGTATTGGCTACCATGTTTTCTCTTTGATGCAGCGGTACGTGCTTCACATCTGCCAGTCTGGAATTGATGCTGAATTTGAAGCTCACCTTCACTTCTCTCTGCAACGATGCTTTTACTTGGCTCCCCTGGCTGCTAATCGTAGCATTCTATGTTGAGCTGTTCATTTTTGTTCAATTTGTCGAACATATCGACCGTCATTCAACTGCTGAAAGGCCGCTCACATTGGCTGCATTGGAAGACAATTTTTAGAATGAATGGTGTGGCTCAATGCATCAGCGAATTTGCATCGTCCAATCAGGAACCTGACATTTTTTCGAGCTCCAGGTTAGAAGAGGAAGACGACATGCTATCGGTCTTTGAATTAAACCGGGACCTCTTGACGCCGTAGACAAACGCCTTAAACGCTCGTCAACCTAGCTCTATTGGATGTATTCCTCTCACCAAAACGTTTTGAGGCTTTAAGCACCCCGCAAAATACTGTTCAAGTAGAAAACCATTTATTCTCTATGTATTTATGTATTATATATGCTCTCCTTTGTTGTGCTCTGTTTCATTACTTAGCGATTATCAAAGCTACAGGCTCGACCATGCTGTTACTAGGCTCATAGCCTCTCCGCCAAGCATCGACTGCGCCGTGCTTTCTTTGCCCTGTGGCTAAGTCCTGATTTAATTTTTTCTGGCCTCCGTGATTAAAAGTAATCGATACGGTAGCTACCGAGCACTGGTTAGCGTTGGCACTGCAGTAACGTAATTAGCTGAGCGTCATAGCTTAGCGAGCGAGCTGCTCCCATACTGGTCACCTTTGTGGAAGGCTGTTACGATGAATTTGAAGCCTCGACCCCTGACGCCGCTGCCGTCAGTCCTACAACGTTAGCCATTCGTACGGTGTAGTCAGTCAATGCTTTAATCCGATCCTTACCTTCAAGGCGCGACTCCTACTCAGCAGCGCAACCAAGTCACTCGTATAGAAGCGGGTATATGAAACCTACGTAGTTGCACTTATTTAAGAGGAAGAGACTCATAAGACATTGCACTTGTGGTGACCTAAACTAGTGACACTCTACTTGGTTTTGTTCTTGCTAAGGGCTGTATAAAATGTCCAAGGGCTGAAAACGGGCGACATAGCCGCGCTTGGAGAACGTCTGCGGCAGTGAAAAGCAGCACACCTAAGACATAAGGACAGTAGCAGACAGTGACAGAAAGTGAGTGACCTGCATGCAAGTCATGTGCGACAGACTCGCTGGGACTAGCGGCAATGCTGGCTAAGGTAAGAGTGACCAACAAGGTTGTTGCAAAAGTATCTCTTTCGGTGCACATAATAGCAACGTATACTTTAGGCGATCAGCCAGATGCTATCCTGATGTTAAGGAAGTGAAAAGTGAATATAGTATGCTGATTTTACACGAATAAGCGCAATTAACTCCACTGAACGACTTTAGGAAGTCGTGTCTAGGCAGCATATGCTAGCTAGCTTACTGCAATAGCACAGTGAGGCAAGCTAAATTGGCCATTTTCGTTGGAGGCTCGCGCACTATAAGTTTCCCGAGTACGGAAGACTGAGACCTTTGCGAACTCTGACCTACCCTGTATGCTTTACAAATGCTAGAAATAAATTATTCGAAAGCGTGTGCTTGCAATTGCGGGATGACAAACCACATAATCTCTACTTTGTCCCGCAGTCACGGCCCGCTCCACGATAGAGCTGGTAAGAAAGGATTTCAACTTTGTGTCGTGCGTCACTGTTTAGATCCAATGTCCTCAATTGGCCAAGCAAGCAAGCATCAAAATGTCAGCTTTCCTCGTCACTCTTAATCAAGTGTAACGCATTGCAATCTAACGGCTTTAGGTTTATGGGCGGGCATGTCTGCTTGAGGACCGAAGCAGCACCAGCATCGTCAAGGTAACAGCTCCGGTGTGACTCCATCGATAACGTCATCCTTAACCCGAGGTCGTCAAGCACACCTCTTAGCACAGATGAAAATACACCATAGCTCTCGCGACGTGAATGCATCGCAATAGCATCGCGGTGAGACTAAGTGCGGGTTTTAAAGCAGGTCCAATCGGATCTTAAGTCATTTTGCGTTCATGCTGCAAACTACTTCCTGGAAAATGTCATATGCATGCAGCCAAGGTTCGCCCGACTTCGAGGCGAATCGAGCGCTGGATTAGCAGCAGTCTGATTACAGAAATACGCTCTTTCCAGGCCTACCTGAAGTAGACTGTCAGCTGTCTGCCGGTGGACGTTATCAGCGCCGGAACGTTGTGCCCACACAAACCCGAGTTTCCGCCTGCCGTTTTCTGGAAGCAAAAATGAAACCGAGGCGAATAAGCAGCTGGGGAGACCAAATGCCGTCAGCTAATGGCAGTGTTGTGCTCCCCAAATGCGCCTATAGAATCTGAGAGATGCGGACGATTCGATGAGTGCGGATTACACTGTACAAAGCGCCAAAATCCTCTCGAACGTCATCTCACAGTCTAAGAACACTGGGAGCCCCAGTGGTGGAGCCAGGGGCAGGGGGCAACTGCTCCCGCGTGGACAGACAGCGCGGAATACCTATATTCGGGGCCATATTTCCCCGGGCCTTGGAAGGATTCCTCAGAAGATAATAAGGATGCCTCAGCAGAACCCGAACGAGCCGCCAAGGCCTGAAAAAATCCTGGCTCCGCTCCTGAGCAGGCCCCAAGCACCCGTCATTTAATGTCATCCAGATGAGATGCCGAGATTTGCTGCTTCATTGCTTCATAACGAGCGTGATAAGTTGCCATCGGCTTCGCGCACTGTTTGTGCATCCCTCAAAGAGACTGCTGTAAGGCCACTGATTAAGAAACTCGCTTGCACCCGTGGAGAATCACGGAAAACTACAACTTGATTTTTTTAGGCGGGCCTGAGTGTCCACTGACCTACCTTATTAACCCACCCCACCGACTGCCAAGATTAGAGTTCTTAGTCAACGGAGACAAATCATTATTGGAGTACAGATGGAAATGTATTTCGAAATTATATTTCATTTTCTTATAACACGAAAATGAATATAATTTTATTAAATTTATTCGCCAACGGCAGGTAACGAATCGCCACTGAGTTGCGTATAGGGAGCGTTCAGACGTATTGACCATCCCAAAATTGATATTAACTATATAGGTAGCCCCCGTGAAGAACAAGGACAAATTCTATGCATGCATGTCCATCGCTTACCAAAGGCAGGCTCAACATGTTTAATTTCAACTACGCGAGTGCATGTTGCAGCCACATATGCAAAATTAGAAAATTGGCTTCCCCTTTCTAAGATGACACTCGTTATTGCTGTACTGTCCGAGCAGTTCTATAAATACCACAACGGGCAAAACGGAATCGTGACGTCAGTAACTGTGACGGACTAATTTACTTGCTAAATAACCTAGTTTATTATAGGGTTTGATGATCGACACTAGAATGGAACAGGTTAAATAGCATACGCTCAATCTCTCTTCTGCCTCTCCGATCAAAGGCACTTGAACGATTAATTGCGGAGCAGTTAAAGTTATATTAAGCATCGAACCTAGTTTGCAAATTGTGGTCAGGATTCGTAGGGGCCGTCGATGAGCTGTCGCTGATGGTGAGCTTTAAATCGCTCTGAAGGTGAGTATCCGATGAGGTTTGAGTAACGGCCCAACAGCGAGCGGATATCCTGCCGCCACCGCAGTGCAATGCGGGGACAACATTCTCAGAGACGGAAGACCCACTAAGACGCCTCGGCGAGCACTGCCTCCGAACGAAGCGGGACCAGCCAAACTGCCTCGGCTAGCCACTTCACCGGAAGTGACAGGCAGCGAGCAGACAGCGGAGGCTGGTGTGCAGAGCGAGCAGGCCGCTCTGCGCAGGCTGGCGATTGCGATTGCGAGCCGGGCATCGCTACGAACCGTCGCCCAGCTGAAGCGCGCGGCAGAGGCCGAAGCCGCTCGGGCTCGCTCGGCGCATGCACTGCGCACTGCGAGTGTCTGGGGGACACTGGGCAGCCTGCCGCTCGAGACTCACCCGCGCGCCGCCGCGCTCGCTTCGGGCATGCAGACGGGTCGCGGCCGTTCGAAGGTCACGCGCCATCGCTGGCCGGGCCGCTGACTGCAGCGCCCGTCGCAAACGGCCCGTGCAGCTCTCTCTCTCTCTCTCTCTCTCTCTCTCTCTGAGCACCGAGAGCTTCAGAAGTCCGACTTTGCGTGCCTGGCGACCACAAATCGTGTCCCGCTGGACCATACCGCACGCGAGATCCGAGCAGGAATGCCCAGCTTGCAAAGCTAGGAGCCACCGACGTCCTAATCCGTAGGCACTAGCTCTCCATGGTGAAGTCAAGATCGAAATCTACCATCTGCTTTGGAAGCCCGGGACAGACTGCTGAAAGTACGCAAACTGGAGCCGAGCTGGTTTTAGGCTGAGGTCAAACTTCACGGATGCGCTCTTACCCCGGCGGTTAGCTTTGACGACATCGAAAAAACAGTCAACATTTTTTTACCCAACTGTGGCAACTTTTTTCTGGAAAAGCATCACAAAGATTAGAAATTACATTGCTATACGAGTATAGCTAACGCTCTGGCGAAATTTCCGTGATAATCTTGTCTGCCGTTTTTCGGTCAACCCAGTGGGATCCAAACAAATTGCCGCTGCCAGACCTACCTAGTTACAAGACCGAAAGTGCATCAAATTAGGTCATGCAGCCAGCTTCGGGCTTTTGGTGGTATCAGTACACACATGGTATTTAAGTGAAGGAGCAAGCCACAGCCCAAGCTTGACCTTTCCCTGCGAAGCCAGTTATGGGAAGGCAGACGAGACACGTTGGGCGGCTAAGCCAGTCAACACATCCCTTCATGTTGGTTCAAGTGGAGACCAGGAGCCCGCTTGCCCCACCCTACTCCCTACTCATGTGATTATTATACTGACCCCCTGTAATAATAATAATAATAATAATAGTGCACTTGATAAAGCGCTCTCAGACAACTCAATCTCTCTCTGGGCGCTTTACATTTGCTGCCAAGGGAAATGCAATTGAATGGTAAGTAAAATCATGCTTGAAGAACAAACAAAACGAATAACATAGTTAGGGGTGACATGCACAGGGTCAGCATGCAGATGTGGTTAGTGGCAGCATGCACAGTGTCAGCACGCATAAGCATGTGAAGGACGAATCACAGGGACCTACTAAGTGCTGTCCTACATAATTGTGTTTTTAAGTTCCTTTTAAATGTGGTCAGGTCAGGGGATGTTCTGGCGCAGGTCGGGAGAGAGTTCCAGGCTTTGGGAGCATACGAACTAAATGCACGGTCTCCAAAGGATTTGAGGTTTGTACGAGGTAGAATTTCAATCCTCTTAGCTCTCGCAGATCTTCACCCAGGACACTCGCGCAGACGCGCCAGCACACATATATATACACACACACACACACACACACACACACACACACACACACACATACGCTCGTGCGAACACACACGCGCAGACGAGCGGCACACATACGCATACACACACACACACACACACACACACACACACAAACACACACACACACACACACACACACACATATACACTCTCTCTTTCTCTCCCTCACTGTAGCTCGGGCAGATCTGCTGTGTTTTACTTAGCACCTCGCTTTCGTTTGAAGAGCCGTTCATTGCCTGGAGCAGTGATCCCCAATTTGTGCCATCTTTTGCATCGCTACGGCGCGGAGGCCAGTATTATCAGCAATACACAAATACATGTAAAATGTGCACCAACACTAGCTGTCATTCATTGTTCACTCTTCGGCAAGCCATTCTCACCTTCACCTACGGCTGCATCTGCTCATCGCTTCCCCGGCCCAGGGAGCGCTGCAACCCGATCCGCTCTGGATAGCGTGCAAGCCGTGGCCACTTGGCCGCGTTGAAAACGTCTCCCAGCAGTCCGACCGCGCGCGTGCGTGGCTTGAGCAGATGGATGAATGGGCGGATGGGCACGAATGGCGGACGAAGCGGGCGACCACCTAAGCCGGGGTCCGATGTAGGCAGGATTGAACGTTACGCAGAATCTGGCCATCGGCCCCCTCTCCCGCCGATGCTCAACGAGCCCCAATCGGCAAGAATCTCGTCTTGGCTAGATGGCCGTGCGAAACTCGCTGTCAATTAGGCTGAGGTGGCCTTATTAAGTAGCACTCCAGGTGCTCATCGCGACGCTCTCTCTCTATCTCTCTCTCTCCCTTCTCTCCCCTCCCTCTCCCTCTCTCTCACTCACTCACTCTCACTCTCGCTGAGCTGCCAGAGCTGTAGATAGGTGGTATATAAATTCGAAAGGGCTCGGCTAGCTGGCAATACGCCAACTACTACCTACTACTACGCCAATACCACCCACCGGTCTTCTTAAGATCGTCATTGCATTTCGAGAAAGCGACCGGTTCGGTACTCGGCCAGCCACCCACCCCCTACCCCAGCAGCGGTCAGAGCCAACTCGGCCAGACGACGACGCTCGAATGCCGAATGAGTAGCGCTCGCCCCGTTCGTAGCGCTCGCTCATACCAACGGAGCCGTTTAGCCGCAGCTGCGAGCGTGCGAGCGCACCCGCCGCTATATGGGGGACACCACGACGCGCATGACGTCGCATTTTCGAAGGGGGCGCTCGCAGCCTACCGCTGGCGTACGCCGCCGCCGCGCTCGGACAGCGAGCGCGGCGGCGAGCAGAAAGAAAGCGCCGACGGCTTACCACAGCTCGGCTGCCGACCGTGGCCGAGTCGTAAATGTAGAGGGCGTCCGTGCACAGGTCGCCTATAGTGCGATCGGGAATGTCGAGATACTCGAAGAGCAGCATCAGACGCCAGCCCTCGCGCCTCGCGTGAAAGACGATCTTGCACTCGACGTTGTGACGGTAGAGCGTCGGCGACGGGTGGTGCGGCGCCGGCGGCGCGTGCGAGACGACAGAAGCTCCGCTGACGAGCAGCTCGGTGTTGCAGCGATCGCCGTCCATGAAATCTGGCAAATGGCCGCGGGGCGTCTGAGCTACGTCGCGCGGCAAGAGCTGGCGGCAAATGGCTTCGTTGCAGTCGCGCCGGACTCGGGCCGGCTGCACGCATATAGCCTTCGCTGCGCCGCCGAGCAGCGCCATCCAACCCACCCACCGGCATCCCCCGCCCCGCCCCCTGAGACTGCCGCCGCTTCCTATTCCTGCGAAAGAAGCTAAGAAAGTTGCTCGTGCTGCAGATGCGATGTGAGTGCGGTGCAAGTGCAGAGCAAGTGCTCGCGACTCGAGTGCGAGGATCGCCTCATTCATTCGTTCGCCGTCGCTCGAGTTGTCGGCGGCGTAGCCGGATCGCATCGAGCGGCGCCCCCAATCCGATCGCAGCTATCAAAACGAACGTTTTGCCGCGCGCAGGCGAGCGACCGGCGGAGCAACTGTGAATCGGCTTAACTGCAGTACACCCTTCGCCGCCGACCCCCGGCTCAATATGCCTCCCGAACGGCCTCCCGGACGCCGCCCCGCGCAGCCGCTTACACGTTTCGTTGCCGGAGGAGGCGATGTTGCGGCTCTCCACTCGCGGTGGCGTCGCTGTCCACAGGGTACCGACCACGACCAAAGACCATCTCATCGCTAGCGACAGGCGCTCCATTGCTCGGCGAGTCCCCGGGCTCGACTCCGAGCTGCTGCGGCGGAGGTTCGCCCGCACGACAGCCCACTCGGGGGGCGGTGACCGATACCACCGCTCCGCCCCGCTCCTTAAAGGCGTTGCTGTCGTCAGATGCGGCGCTACGCAGCTCTCTTGCGCCTGAGGCTCTGGCGCGAGCCTCCGATGCCTTGCACTGCGCCTCCAATCGCCGACGGTACTGGCCGTACACGCCCGCCCAGATTCCGATAGCTGACCAACAGCGTGTGGGGGCTGCGGGAGCGGGGCGGAGAGCCTGCTGCCTTCCGACCAGGTCCTGAGAGCAACCGTCTCGGCAAAGTCTAGGTAGAGGCAGCGCCGGCCGAGCTCGCTGCGGCGCCGGTCGCCCGCAGGGCGGGCGGCGATTTCAATGGCCCCGCCCCTGCCTGTGCTTCGCCCCCCGTCGGGGGTACTTTACTGGCCATTACCGCCGTTATCTCCCCCGCTGCGTAGCCTTAGTGCCCGCAGATGCGGTCCGTGCGGCAGCCGGCCCGTCCGACAGTCCGCGGCGTACGCTGCAATGGTGTACGTAACGGTGTACGCATGCAACAGTGTACGCATCGATAGCCGCTAGCAGATGACCTTGCAGCTGCAGCCGCACGACGCGCGGAGTTGGCCCCGAGCGAAGGACCGTCCGCGGCCAAGACGCCGATAATAAGAAGAATAATATGTATATTAATTGTAAAACATTTGCACGGTACGCTAAAACTATACCTGTTTTAGGAAACGCCAGCTGGAAAGGAAACTTATCAATAGGTTAGTGCACAACGCGTGTGCACGTAATAAGTACGCAATGTACAACTCACACAGTCCGAGCCAAAGCAGTGAGAAACGGATATATTTCATTATATTTAGCTTCTTCGCAAATGTCAAGTCAGTGGTGTCGCGACTTCAGTCAGTAGTGAGTTCTTGGGAGCTTTGGGAGCGTATGAACTAAAAGTACGGTCTCCACAGGATTTCAGCTTATTAGAGGCACAGCTAAACGATTCGGTTCAGATGAGAGGTTGGCACGTCGCCAGCCTGATTAGAGCATTGCAAATTAATAGGCTGAGCAAGATGATAAAGGAACCTACAAATTAGCGTCAGATCCTTCAAGTCAATAAGTGCTTTGGGGGGGCTAGTGCAGTTCATTTCCCGGTCCTTACTCTGAATGGAAATCTGTTGATGATCGGGCCTTCAGTTCGTAAGCACCGAAAGTCGGAAGCTTCCAGCTTCTTTCACAGCCTGGATTGACTTCGCATCCTTTAAGCATCATCTCGACGTATCTCCTTCACGCAGCTCTATCTATCTCTATCTCTATCATCTATCTCTATCTCTATCATCTATCTCTATCATCTATCTCTATCATCTATCTCTATCTCTATCTCTATCTCCATCTCTATCTCTATCTCTATCTCTATCTCTATCTCTATCTATCTATCTCTCTCGCATTTTTGTCTAAGCATGATACTTGTGTGCTTCTGCATGCTTGTCTAAGCACGATCCTTTGCATGTCATTAACGCTTGATGGTTGCTGCTCTTGTAGGAAGATTTAACGAGCCTTGTTAGAGATGTGGTCTCTTAGGGTTCTCCACAAACGACTTATAATTATTAACGTCACAGTTGCAATGTTCACCGCATATATGAGTAGCTGCAGATTTTTGTATCAACTGTAATTATCTTATGGTATAGGCAAGAAAAGCTGAAAGTTACAAAAGTTCAGACTGGATGTCACAGATGAATGGACCGATGCGGAATTTGGCTTCGGTATCGTTATAAATCAAGCCGTTATTTCGCTAATGTTCCTTAGCTAAAAGTGCGAAAACTTGACTTTAGAGCTGATGCGGTCACTTAGTGAAAGGTCATGTTGGAGCACGCCCAGAATCCGTGCTGGGGCGAAAGGAGATTTTCTGGTCGAAGATGAGGCCAGAAGACTTCTGTGAGTGACACTAAGTCAGTGTAGCTAATTTTATCGTCACTCAATTTGAGCAGGTTTGTGGCTATCCAAGCACAAATTCCAAGATTACACGGTATTTGAGTAGTTGAGAGAGCTTGAGCTGATGGGAGACAGAGTAGGATTGAAGCCTAGGCCAAGCTGCCCAAGTCGTTTGCCAGTCTGCTTCAAACATAAAGAAGCGCGAAGGATATCCCGCTGAAACGACAATAGCTGCGAAGTGAGGCAGCACGATGAAGTGGAGCAGCTCGAGCGAAGGTTTCTTTCTTGAGGTTTTCTGTTGACATAGTAGACGGTCATGGTCACGTAAGTGGTCTTTTGATATAATTTTTTTTTATTCAGTTGATTCAATGTGTTCGTCTGTGAACTTGCAATACGGCGGTTTGCTAGTATTTCGAGACAACCTTTGTGCAGCTACGCGCTTTTAAAATACTTCCAGAACCCGAGCATACGGTTACAACTAATCGAAAAATCAGCAGTGCATTCTAGCACTGTCTATCTTTGAGGTGCGGTTTTGCCGCTAGCGCCTCTTGTTTAGCCAGTATTGCGATTCGCCAATATGGTCGTCTAGCTTAAATTTCGCCGACAAATCAGGCGCCGCCCATCAGCCGACGGCCACTATCGTCAGCCAATAATCGGATTGTGGGTTTGGCGACACCGTTGCTCGCCTGCACTACATTTCCAGGTTCTTCATGTCGTATACCTTACCTGGAGCTTTGCGTTTAAGGCCTGATAGGCCATCGAAGTAACGCATGAGCATTAGCATGTCAATGTGTCAGTGTAGTCGATAGTACGTCAATGTAGTGCGATATTGCTGGCGGAACGCATTTTACAAAGTCATGATGCTATGCGAATGTTGCACTGGGGTATTTGCTCGTATGCTGCCTTGCTATATGGAAAACACCACAAAGTTGACAAGCGGTGGTGTACTCGATTGCAAATAAAAATTGGCGGCGCACTCCAGCGGGAGAGATGCGTGTACAACGAGGCAGGGGGGACAGACATTTCGTTCGTATGGTACACAAGACGTCTGAAGAAGTAAATGCTACGATCAAGGACAAGTAGTCAGCAGCCTTCTCAGCAAAGGAATGCGTAAGATGGATGCATTTTTCTCAGAGTTACCGGAGAGAAGCTGGACCTGCTGTGACATCACGGCTAGCAAGGAGCAGCCAAGCAATGCTGGCCGCGAAAGACGTGTGACAATTTGAGATCGTGTCCATTTGTACTGCTGGAGGCGGCTCCTTCAACCAAGAATGGCTGGCGCAATCGATTGCACAATCGCTGAGCTACAAATTAAGGAATAAATGAACCGTTCTCGTAAATATCAATCTTAACCCAGCTGTCCGTCAGAGTGCTGTTGCTCAACGGAGTAAAATGGAGCAAACGGGCAGAAATAAAAGACCGGCTAAAAACTTCACAAGAAACGAACGCAACCCTTACTACTCCTATGAGCGGGCATGGCTTCAAATAGGTGAGACCTATCAGGTAGCCTCGGTGAGCCTTGCCTAATAGGTTTAGCGAGTCGATTTATCTCGGCTTTTATTCGCTCTTTGCTCTTTGGGAGTGAGCACGTCAAACCGGTCCAAACACTGGCTCGCACCGGTGCTTGGACGTGCGTGGTAGTTGGTAACAGGCCAACGCCGGCCACCTAGCACACAGGTAGCTGGCGCGACCGGGGAATTTTTCTGCGACACTACTTGCAAGCATTGTCACGTCGGGAGTAATCGTCGCCTCGAGGCGCGGTCAAAGTACAAGGACTGCAAGCCGCCATCAGCAAAATAGACAAATCGTCCTCCAAAGGAATTTAAGTTGTCCAATCTAATAAGCACCAGAATCCCTTCGCAGCAAATGTAAAGCGCCTAGAAAGAGATTGAGTTCTATGAGGGCGCTTTATCAAGTGCGTTATTATTATTATTAACATTGACACCTAAATAGTGACAAACAAGCTATATATATATATATATATATATATATATGTGTGTGTGTGTGTGTGTGTGTGTGTGTGTGTGTGTGTGTGTGTGTGTGTGTGTGTGTGTGTGTGTGTGTGTGTGTGTGTGTGTGTGTGTGTGTGTGTGTGTGTGTGTGTGTGTGTGTGTGTGTGTGTGTGTGTTGAGGTACTGTGCATGATTCGTGATTTTAGCAACGAAACGCTTATAATGACTGAGAGTTGTATCTGTCATTTGGACTTTCAATCGAAATCTACACAATAGTACTATTAGTATACTATACGTAGATTATACTATACCACGAACACTTTAATCAATAACGCATCCTGCTTACATAATTAGAGAAAGCCATTAACCTAGTCTTGGCTTCTTATTCGTAACTATGCTAAGCCGTCAGGTAAGGTTAGTGAGTAAGAAAAGCACGGAACAAGCGAGCAGAGACCTACTTTCTTTACATATTTACCTTTTCAAACGCTCAATAGAGCCAGATTTATTCTGAGAAAAAAGTACAAAAATCAGAAAATCGGTGAAAAATCAAAATCTATGGACATCTTTTAACATGTCCGAGTGGTAGAATTAAAAGTTTCAAATAATTTTATTACTAACGTGTAACTTGATAAATACACCCTTTTCCTTTCAATATACTTTTTCCTTTACATCCAAATACATTCTTTTCTTTTAATTTCCTGTCTTGATTCCAAGCAGCTCAGTGCAATTTGGGTAGAATTAAGAAGTAATTACTGCGACTGTAATGTGCACCTTTCGTCGGTTGAAACCTGATGGATGTCATCTAACGATACATACTTAAGTCACCCGAACTTTGCACTTGTATCTGAGCTGAGACATATTTATATATTTCATATTCAATTACCTTTTAGGGAAAAAAACTCTTGCTACGGATAGAAAAGCCCTAAAATGGTGCTGCGTTGTGCTCTTGACTAATTAGCAACAGCTGTAATTTGACTTTGTGGCTACAATATTTCTGTTTGACTTGCTTAAGTTCGCAGGCAAATGCTTCTCTGGGTCAGGGCAATTTTGAAACAGTGGCTGTGCTTATGTATTATTTCTTTTTACCCCAGATTCGGCTACTGAATCAAATTGAAACCGTAGAGCAATTAAAATATAGAGAGGGCCAAGGAACGAACGGGCAGCTGACATAACGCATTCCCACTGCAGAGCAAGTTTCGTTTGTACGTCTCATTATATCAACTGTAAGATTTGAAGTACAAGATAACTCTGAAAGTCGAAAACCAGAAGGTAATTTAAACATTAATTGACATCAAATAGTTTATGAGAACCATACTTTAGATAAACCGAGGCCTGGAATAAACGGAATGCTGGCGGATGGCCTCTTTGCGGTCTCACGTTCACCATGAAATTTAAACTTTGAATACTAAGACCTTAAACTTAAACTCTAATGCAATTGCTAATCCTAAACACTAAGTGCTAAACCCTAAACCAGTCAGTGACCCCAAGAGCATGGTCTGGCAGATGAGACACTGGCGTAGTTTAAATCGTACTTGTCCGATCGTGTTCAATCCGCATTGTGTGTGGGTCAGGTATCATCGATTAAACCAGTCACCTGTGGAGTCCCTCAAGGGTCCGTCCTCGGTTCCTTGCTGTTATCCAACTATACTCAACCTTTGGGAAAAGTGATTCAGGTCCATGGAATATGATATCACTTTTATGTTGACGATACTCAGCTGTATTTGTCATCTAAACCATCGGAATATGCTTCAGTGACTGATAAACTGAATGCTTGCCTTGCTGACATTTGATCATGGAAGTGGTCAAATTTCCTTAAACTAAACGACGATAAAACGGAATGTCTGCTCATAAGAAACCACAAGCGTGTGGCTGGACTGGAAAGCTTGGCTCTTCAAATAAGTAATGCTGTTGTGCGACTATCTCCATGTACTCGGAATTTAGATATCGTCTTCAACAGCTGCCTAAATTTTGAAAGTTTCATTCAGAAGACTGCTTCCACAGCTAGCCATCACGTCGGATCCCTATCTTAGGTTAGTAACTTGCCTTCCACGGTGGCTTGCAAAGAACTTAACTAGCTCCTTAGTTCTGTCTCAGCTAGATTATTGTAATTCCTCTTTGGCTGGGCTACCGAAAAAAGCCACTAGGCCACTGCAGCTAGTGATGAACATGGCTGCAAGGCTAGTTTAAAAATCCCAGAATGTTGAAAATTGGTCTCCTTTGCTAAAAGAGCTAGAATGGATGCCGGTTGATCAACGGATACAGAGCAAAGTTCTTATGGCCCTTATGGCCCACTAAGGCTGGCCCCTTCATACCTTGCTGAACTGCTGAACCAGTTTCAGCTTCTTCGTGCCCTCAGGTCCTGTATGGAAAATAAATTAGCTGCTCCATACCTACGCTTAAAGACCGTTGCAGGTCCTTGACTGTGGAACTCAGTTCCACGATTCGTATGCAACGAAATCTCTCACTCTCTCTCTCTCTCTCTCTCTCTCTCTCTCTCTCTCTCTCTCTCTCTCTCTCTCTCTCTCTCTCTCTCTCTCTCTCTCTCTCTCTCTCTCTCTCTCTCTCTCTCTCTCTCTCTCTCTCTCTCTCTCTCTCTCTCTCTCTCTCTCTCTCTCTCTCTCATCTCACTCTTGCTGCCGACTGCAGCACATCCAGGCCTTCCTGAGCTGCTACATCATGCCACTCACTTCCTCAACTGCGCTCTAGAATCAGCTATTATAATAATAATAATAATAATACAATTGTGTAACGCCCTCAGAGAACGTAATTACTGTCAAGGCATTTTACATTTGCTGCAAAGAAAGCAGCATAGTCGACTGGTTAGTGGTAGCATGCTCAATGACAACAACCATAACATGGTTAGAGGGGACCAGCTATGCGTCTCCCTTTCTCTTTGTTGTGTGAGATGAAGTCTGTTGGCTACCGTGTGCTCACCAAAAGTCGCTTAGGCTTTGAGTGCACCATAGAACTTCTCCATTTAACATTCTCACTTATTTCTTAAGAAATTACAGGTGGAAATACATTACATTACACATAAGCTCCCAGTCAAGCCTGCCTAACCTTGTAGCTACGTAACATAGCAAAACTTCAGGTTTTCTTAGACAGGGAAGCCACATCTAACTTTGTCCATGCATTTGAGGAATTCCGTCTCGAATTCTGCAACACTACTCACAGGTCTGACAGGTCTGTCATCCTGTGTAATAAGGCACTTGCATTTGGTGACAAAGTCAGCAGCTAAACCTGTCTGTCGTGAACGTCACAGTTACCACAGTACACCACTTCTCATAGGTAGCTTTGAATTTAGCATCCAGCTGAAAACGTGAGCCACGCCTTTCATCTAGCCTGTGCAGGCCTATACTATTCGGAGGTATACCAAGTGCTGCCAGTTTTTGGGGGGTTTTCTGGGTCTTCTAGCTTGAGTCTTCCTTAATCCGCTTGATTTTTTCAGGAAACCGCACGCATTCCCTTGTGCTAGTCTCGGAAATTGTGGAGAGTGCCCGATTTGTCGTAGGGAGTGAAGAAATGAAAGATGTAACCAAAAATATCTGTATACACCTGTATATGCCTGCAGTCGAACCTCTCTGTAGGCATACCATCCGTTGGAGGATTTTTTTCTATGCTCGCATGGTGGTTATGCTTACAGGGAGATTCGACTGTAATAGTGTCTATGACTCCTGCCACCCCACCCTCTACTTACAGGGATAGCAAATGTACTGATAAGTGCAAATGCTGCACAAATACTGAGCAAAAAAGTGCTGCCAATTTTGGGCACAGGATTCTTAAGCAGTCATGCGCAGAGATAGTTTTGCCGTTCAGCATGATTCAGTTAGAATAGGGGAAGCTGCAGCCGGATCCCTTGCAGCTGACCTGAAATGACACTCAAATTTAAAGTCGTTATGCATAATTACAGCCATTACAGCCGTTTTTTTCTGCATTCTAAAAATATTTTTTATTCTAGAATAACTATATTGAACAAACGCAGATAGTGCGCCGTCCTCCCCCGCGGGCTGTGCGTCACCGTGCTGAACGACAGCACGGTTGCTTCCCTCCGCGGAGAACTGGGCCCACACCTTGGCGCTGCCACACACCGCGTCGGTTACACATAGTTTTCGGATGAGCTTCCTGTACGCAACAAGGACACTAAGGCACCACTAATACCCGCGTACCAAGACCCGAGTGCTCCTACGACGAATGGTAGAACAGGCGCTGACGCCCGACCCTGGGACCGGGAGTCCCGTGCTATGCCTGCGTATTTTGTGATCTTCCGACCCGCGGATTTTGTCATGGCATCCTCGACGTTGTCTAGCGGGACCACTGCGCCAATCGTGGACGTCGACAGTTGTCCAAACCCTAAACCGCAATGGTAAAAATCTCCGGTTCTGACTAGCCTTCGTTTTCGCTGAGAAGTGCAGTGATTCTAGAGTTCACTAAAAAGTGTTTCCTAAAGCAAGCCCGTGTAAGTTTACACGTATCGTAATAATGCAAGCGCAGACACACGCAGACCACCTGACAGCCTGACAACGAACGCTAATAGCCCACATCGAGCATCTTTATCGGAATAAGATAATTAGTCTAATTATGTGAAAATGATTTTAGAAACACCAATGGGAGGGGCCCTACTGCATGACTGCCAGAAAGGCGACGTTCCACCAATTTCAGAAGCACGCGCGGGCTGGTCACCATGCTCGGCAAAACAAGTTGATTTTTCGCAGAAATGTATGGTTTCGACGTAGAAATAACTACCGATTAATGCTATGTGCTATACGAAACTCAAATTTGTAAGAAAGTTTAGATGTGCTGATTTTTGCCAACTGAAACCACACGTAAACGCTTCCGCCCGACATTCGCCTTATTCCGAGTTGCTCGTTCGTCGGGGCTGGCCGCCAGCGCCGGTTTGGATCGAAAATAGCGCGCTAGCCGTCGCATGGCCGTGCTATCCTCGTAAACGGGCCGTGGTTTGATTTGATAGTTCGATTTGCGTGTAAACAGTGGACTGTGGGTGCAGTTCAATGTATAATTATATGTATATTGACATGCAATAGCTTTCATCATTTTAAACATCTGTATCGTTGCTTTAAGTGGTTAGCAGCTCCCCTGGGCTGCAAGGTACCAACTCTGACCCACTTTGTGTGTGCTTTTCATGCCTTTGTCATTTATGACTTACGAAGTCTTCTCCGTCAGCGAACCATGCGTGTGTTCATGTGCTTTGTGCGGTAATGTGTGCGAGCGTGCGTTAGCATGTGCACGTTTATGCGAGTTCGTATGTTTGTTTGCGGAAGTAATTTTTATTTTTGATGTTTGTGTAGGCGGGCAAAAAGACGTTCAAACTTTTACAAGGAGCTGTGCAGCTAGTCATGGCCTGTCGCGATCGCACCTATTGCTACACAACTTCTCGCCGAGCATCACTGGTTTTCTTTCTAGAAGCGAGTCAACTTAAAAGTGCTTTCACTTACTTTCAGGTCCCTTCGTTCTCTTGCTCCGGCAGCAACCTATATAACTCTTGCAACCTATCCAAACTACTTCCCAGCCAGCCTAGGCATCTTAACAACAATTCATGTGACTCGAGTTGTTCAGCCATTCCTCGAACCAACCTCAAATCCTTTATAGACCATAACTTTAGTTTGTATACTGCAACTCGTTCCCTACTCACTACGCAATGCCCGGACGTGGCATTTAAAGGGAGCTAAAAACCGCTTACCCTTAGCATTTGCGGGATACCTGTGAATTGTCTGTAGCGTTTCTGTGAGCTGACAGTGTGCATGTTATCACTAACCAATTGGCATGCTTCCTATCAGTAGAAAGAGATTGACTTTTCTTAGGGCACTATGCAAAATTCTTGTTATTATCTTCCTTATTCACATTATAATGTTATTTTGTCTCAGTTTGTTGCAAGAATGTGAGGCTGTGGGTGTCACTGGGGTCACTATGTCGACTTGTGAGCCACGGTGTATAGTTTGTCATTGTGGAAACCGCAGGGCTATTTGATGGCTCATCTGTATATATGGTTGTCTTCAAAAGATAGCTTGAAAACCCTTTTGTGCTACCACAATTATAACATAATGAAGTACGTAATGATAGTATCAAGTATATGACGTTGCTTAATTATTGAAGGAAGTTGCTGTGAATGTCTTAACAGCACTAATAATTTCGTAATGATTTCTATACAGCATCTGTAAAGTGCCTGGAAAGAGATCGTTCTGAGGGCACAAATGTAATATTATTATTATTACTAATGGTACATATGGTGTATTTTTGCATGGTTATGTAAGCAGGATAATTATCATATAATCAACTTGTGGTTATTGTTTCTCTTTCAGCTACCTGTGAAGTCGTAGCTTTCTTTACTCATTATTAACCATCAGACATCTCAGTGGTTGCTGGGTTACTTAGCATCTCCAAAGATTTCTGACTGTCCTATTACATATCATTAGTTGTGCATGCAAGCTTATGTTCAACCATTTGCCGCCTCGTAAGCAATCTGCTATTAAATCGAAACCACAGTAATGTCTGTCCGAAGCAACTCAATTGACGTTTAATCTTTCTCTCGTATCATGCAGCAATCTGCTATGCCGGAAAACGTAAATGCCAGAAATAAAGGGCTATTGTATCTTGCCACTTGATTTACACGTCGGTTGCTGGAGCGAAAAGTGACCCTTCGGTATTTTTATTTCCCAACCCAAGTGCATTTGACTCGTGCATAAAGGCAAGAGCTGGTTCTTCAGGAGCCAGCGATACACATAACCAGCCATTTAGACATGAAATCCTGTCAAGGTGATAAAGTGCTACGGCCCATATTACAGGTTCAATAAATTATATTGTGAACAGATATGTGTCGAAAAGAAGCCATATGAGAACCTTATGCACTACTCAGTGCTGCGCTTCAGTGCATCAGTACAAACTTCTGTCTCAATTTAAAGCGTTTTAAAGTGGATACCAACGGCAGGTAGTTCTTGAGCTTCACGAAAGTATCCATCACAGCTCTTACGCATAGCCAGACTTGTGCAATTTACCAGTTGTCATGGTCGACACGTGTCATAGAAGTGTCATGACCGAACATGGCAGAAGTTTTGTCACTTTCAGGTACGAAAGGCCTGCTAACAACACTTGACTAACACAAAGCACAATCAATGCTGGTACAAAAGCACACGCCGAGCATGTGAATGCATGCTGCTTTAACTTTACTTCTTGCATAGTCTCGAACCCAGTTCTGGCCTACATGCATGCAAGCTTAATACCGGACGTCTTAAACTTGGACCACTCCTGACGGACCACTCCTGACGGTGTGCTCAACACAGTCGTTGGCACAGCGGATTTTTTCGAGAGGGGGATACTTTTGCACAACAAAAGATTCTAGCTTCGCCGTGTTCTGAATTAATGTACTCAGACACACACATGCACGCTCACAGACATATATGCATGTAAACAGGCACACATACACATATGCACGAGAACAAGATATACACACACACACACACACACGCGTGCACACACGCACAGACACACACCAACACCAACGGAGTATAACCATCACACAGCTGCAGCTGAACAAAAAAGACCCACCAGATTGATGCTAGTTCACATTCACCCACATAACTCACAGGCATATGTGAAAGTGCACGCAAACCTTCACATATAAGCACACACACAACATAAGTGTACACCAGAAACATTCAGATACAAAAGCATGTGAACGAACACAGAGCCAACACCACATACATTCACACAGTGCGTAAACATGAACACACACATAAACACATGCATATTATGACAAACAAAATAGAACGCACCTACAAGCACAATAGCAGGAAAACGAATCCACATGGTCATGCACAATACAGGATTTAGCAGTTATGAAAAAAATTACAATGGCTATCCTGTTGATTCTTGTAAAGGTATGTTAACTTTTGGGTGGATCCTATAGCCTAACTTTATGTTAGCTATATAACCAAACCGAGCAAGACCTTTGCATGCTTTGAATTAGTACAGCTATTATCCAGCTTGTTCAGCGATACCACACCAATACTGGCCTGGCAAAGAAGGCACCGCACATCGATCAGATAAGTTGGCTCAGCATAACCTTACTGGTCGCTGAGTAATTGCCTGTACATGGCAAGCTAAACTGCCGATACTAGAAACATTAGCTCGTTTTGCATATGATCATATATAGTGTGATATAAACCAACGTCTTCAGCACACGGAAAAAAGTATTCCAGGTGCACCACATGTTTGCTGATTTTTGCCTTTAGCTGTTAGGTTAGGTGCACGAGATCACCGAAGACCATGTATTAAACTATACAAAAAATTGTGAGCAGCGTAGCATCAGGCAGAAAAAATGAGCTCGTTGAGTCCCTGCGTGCTATGTGCCCGCCCCCTACCAGCAGCTCATGCACTCGTGGGAGAGACCTGGCTAAGACGCACATGTCTGGCAAGCTAGACGTGTCATTCACGAACACCCAAAAGGATAACATACTGAATTGCTCTAGAGGCCAACTTGGCATACACTGCACCAGAGGCTTGAGTGCAGCATACACAACAATTAACGAACGACTGTGCCGCTCACGTTTGACAAGTCTGCTCACAACTGCACACAAGCAGACACAATAGGAAAAGCATAAACTTTAAAAAAAAACGTGCACGTACCTAAGAGTTCACGGCTTGTGTATGCTCGTGGTTTTGTATGTGCATGGTTATGTTTATGCAGATGTGTCCAAGTATGCACAAGCACACACCAGCACACGAATGTGCGAACAACAGATGAGCTACCAACATCTTCAGTGACAGTTACATGGGATGTAGCCTGGGATAAATGAAATGAGATATATAGCCTGAAATTCGTTGGCACTTCGCTGTTCTCAAGGATTATCTCGGATGGAAGAAACGATTCCAAAATTTACAATGGTAACAGTAGCTATAGCTGTGTGGACTGCACTGCACCATAGCCCATCCACCGATACCGGCATTCCAACATCAAGTATCGAATTAAGTTAAGCAACAAAATCTAACGCCTTGTCACATTGCTAATTTTGTGCACGTTGACTGATGGTGGCGGTTGGTAATTCTCAACAGTCAGATAAATGGGCTGAGAGCTGCGAGCAACCCCTCGCAAAACAATAGAGGGAGCTTCAGCACTGTGGGGAAAAAATGGTCCTAATGATGCCGCCTGGGCAAGAACGCAAAGCCCAAACCGAAGAATAAAAGAGCAATGCATAACCAACTAAGCTAACTGCTAAACCGATCGGACTACTGCGGCTCTTCAGAGTAAAACGAGGCTGAACAAACTAATCTTTTAAAATGCTGCTCCATACGAATCTTATTAGTATTCTGACGAGTAAAACAAAGCCATGCAACGGCTAGCGAGCTCATTTCTATCCATACCGGCGCTGGCTGCCACCCCGGGAAGACTGAAGCCCTGAATAAGGCGAAGGTCGGGCGGAAGGGTTTACATGCGGTTTCAGTTGACAAAAATAAGCACATCTCAACTTTCTCCAGAATTTGAGTTTCCCATAGCACATAATACTAATCATTAGTCATTTATTCTACGTGCATTTCTGCGTAACATCAACATGTTTTGCGGTCATGGCGACCGTCCCGCGCGCTGCTGAAATCAGTGGTGCGTCGCCTTTCTGGCAGTTAAGTCTTGCAATAGGGCTCTTCCCATTGGTGTTTCTAAATATATTTTCAGATAATTAAAATAATTATCGTATTCCAATAAAGATGCTCGATGTGGGATATTAGCGTTCGTTGTCAGGCGGTCTGCGTGCTCCAGCTCGAGTAATTACGATACATGTAAACTTATACGATCTAGCTTTCAGAAGCACTTTTTATTTAATAAACTCTAGAATCATTGCACTGCGTTGACGAAAGCTAGCCAGAACCGGATTTTTTAACTTCCGGATTTTGGCCGGCGCAACCCGTCCCTTGGGATAAATTACCGTTTACTGCGTCGGTCAGCGCAGCATCCACCATTCATTTCCCGTTCAGCTCGCTAGCAGTGCACAACTTTGATAGTCTGAAAAACAATTAATCAATGGGTAGATATTTATTAATTAACTGGCAAAACAGAAACTATCGCTCGCCAGCAAAGCTCACGGAGATAGGATATATACCCTTACAGCGATGCGTCAGCGAGCCACCCCCTATCCCCCCCACCCGCTGGCAATGTAAACGCTTACCAAGACTCAATGTCGGTTGACGAAAGTGTTTGAATGGTAAACTACCATAATTATATTGTTAAAATTGCTCTGAACATGCAGTTACTACCTCGGGTTCGACCTGGCGCGCATAGCTTCTGATCGTGAATAATAATAATAAGAATAATAATAACGCACTTGATAAAGCGCCCTCAGAGAACTCAATCTCTTTGTACGCGCTTTACTCCTGCTGCAAAGGGAAACACGATTGAATGGTGAGTAATATGATGCTTGATAGACAACATGAATAACACAGTTAGGGGTAACATGCACAGTGTCAGCATGCAAATGGTGGTTAGTGGCAGCAGCATGCACAGTGTCAGCACACATGAACACGTGAAGGACGAATCACAGGGACCCACTAAATGCTGTCCTAAATAGCTGTGTTTTTAAGTTCTTTTTAAATGTGGTCAAGTCAGGGGATGTTCTGACGCAAGTCGGGAGGGAGTTCCAGACTTTTGGAGCATACGAACTAAATGCACGGTCCCCAGAGGATTTGAGGTTTGTACGAGGTATTTGTAGACTGTTGGATTCCGAAAAGCGGGTGGTACGATGCTTGCTTGGCCTGGTAGGGCAGTAGATCTGAGAGATAGGCTGGGGCCATAGAATGAAGTCCATCCGTTGCTTGACTGGTAGCCAGTGCAGGTCGGCGAGAAGTGGTATGATGTGGCAACTGCGACGCTCACGACAGACAAGCCAAGCTGCAGAGTTTTGCACCAGCATCAATCGCCTGATCGCGCATGCCGGTAGGCCAGTAAGCAGTGAGTTGCAGAAGTCGATACGGGATGTCACGAATGCATGGACTAACTTAGACGTGGTATCCTTATCTCAACAAGCCCGAATTTTAGCAATGTTATGAAGCTGAAAATAGGCAGATTTGACTGTCGAGCTGATGTGGTCGTTTAACGAGTGGTCACTTTGGAACACGACACCTAGATTTCCAACTGATTCAACAGGAGATAGGCTGGCACAGCCAATTTTGAGCGTCAGCCTTTCCCATTTCTGAATGACACTGGGTTTGCCCATAACTAGCAAGTAGACCGTTCACGGATGCCGCCGTATTGGAACTCGCCTCCGCAGTTCTTACGGAACGACAACTACTCTCCTACGACCCGGGTGTGACGCCAAGCGCAGGCCTGTTGGTTTGAATTTCAACCGGTCCACTGCTATCGCTTCATTCCTAGATCTCCTTTACGGTATCAAATTCTCGATTTCCTTACCTCTAAAAACACTAGCTAATGATGAATAAGTTAAAATAAAACATATTCCGTTTGCAAAAATTGTTCATTTACGCTACCTTAGCTCTTTCACAATAGAGCAGATGCTGGTGCTCGTTTATTCGATGCGTCGCTTTTTGGCTAGGAAGGGTGAACGAAGGGTCATAAACCAATGCTGTCAAATACTCACTTGCGATGCCGAGCCACGTGCGGAGATCGCAAGGGAAACTGGAAACTAGCGCTTTTGTGTACGGCAACTAGATCTCCGCGCGCTAGAACCAACTCTTCACGCACGCATGAAACGGCATGCCAAGCACTACCACGTGAGAAAAGCTAGCCTCGGCTCAACGGCGAGGTTCGCACGTCGTTTTGTACTTTCACTTTGTGGGAAGACCAGACTTCGCCTTAGCAGCAGAACGGGACTGCAGACAGTACGATCATATCTCTCGGCTCACCTATATTCCTTGACTGTATAGCAAGTTGTGCTGTGACTGTCACTTCGCGTCATTCTGCGATAAATTCTGGTGCTCACTGAAGTCGTCGTGGAAATCGTGCGCCTTCTTGGACAACGAAAGTTGGACCCTAGCGTACATTCTTGGTGAGACCATCCAGCGGCTAAAGAAAAAGGTCGTAGAATGCGATTCTCTCGACTCTCGGCCTGTCTGTCCTTGTACTTGTCCCCGATGGGCGCCCGACGTACCGACACCGCAGACCGGTAATTTGAATGAGAAGCGTGCGGAGACAGACTTCCGATAGCCAAAAAGCATTCAGCGTGCACCTACTCTCACCATACATTTTTCTACCGCTCTTTTAACGAACCGTATGGAGTCAGAGCCGCGGTCTCTTCCTTAATTTTGCGGCGGCCACGTGCGTATCTCTTTTTTAAAGACAGCGCCAGCTAATTTGCTCCGCAGGAATTGCGTCGGCCGGCAATTAAAGGCAGCCAAGCGAGAAGACTACAGTACCGGCGTCTCCGACGCTACGAGCTGCGCTAGGCGCTCATGCGGAGTGACATTTTCGATATCCCGAAACTTACCCGGGCACGCTAAACCTCAGAACTAATTAATTTTAGCGTTGCCGAGTGCGCCACTCGATAAGACCGGTGTCGCGAGATAAGTTTGTGCATGCGCGCGCCCGTGCAAGTTTTTGTGCATGGGAGTGTGGGGGCGTGCTTGTGTACGTGCGCCTGTACATCGCGTGTAGTACGCACACGCGTCAGCGATCGCGTAACCGATGCATTAGCTCACAGCCAACATTAATTGTTAGGGACGCGTCGCTAATCGCTCACAGTTTAAGGACAATGTGCGTTTGAGCCGGGGCTCTCTAGATGAATTGCTTATTCTAGACGAACGCCCGTCATTCCCAGCCTGTGTAAGCGATCGAACGTCATTAAGCTACTATCTCTAGGGTTGCCAGATTGCGTAGCTGGTTCGTACAGCTGGGTACTTCATTCGCTGGTTTTGCAATGCAGCTGCACTCACAAGATGTGCGAACCTGCATCTGATCTCTAACTACACAGCTTGGCGCCAGCAGACGACCGAGGCATTGCTGGAACGGATCGTTTTGCTAGAGGTTTTGCTCCGCCGGCCGTCCGAACCGCATGCAGGCAAAGAAATCAACTAACCATTCTAAAGCGCAGGACAAACCTGAATTTCAAATCAGAAAACCCGGCTACTATAGACGAGACCTCGTTTGAGGGTCTTTCGCCAATGCAATCGCTCAAATTACGCGGCGGTGGCTAATTGGCTGAATTATTTCGGCAGCTACGCTTGCTGCATCTATTCGAGGGCGCTTCGAGTTGTTTGGAATTGGTACTTTTAGCTTTGGCAATGCCTTAGGCGAACGTTTCACTCGGCGTTTGTTCTACATCTGGCAGCTCCAACTCAGTACCGGAATTAATCCGTTGACGATGTCTGACCGTCGCCTCGGACGTCAGTTGGCTTGGACTGACTTTTGATTTGTGCTTACCAGCCTCCCTGATGACTTTTCTTACGGGAATAAATTCCTGTAGTCGTTCTAAAGTGAGCAAGGAACACGTGGTGTGACTCAGTACTGGCTCAGCTTTCGCTACTAATAACAGACACTGCACAAGATTGCACGGCTTGCATTGATCGGTTGCTTCGAACATTAATCAAATTCCTTCAGGCTCCGAATATTTCCGCTCTAGCGAAGGACGGTCAACGAACATTTGCCACAACAGACATTTGACCAACAAGTTCGCTGGATGTATTGGAAGAGAGAGAGAGAGAGAGAGAGAGAGAGAGAGAGAGAGAGAGAGAGAGAGAGAGAGAGAGAGAGAGAGAGAGAGAGAGAGAGAGTCGGCGGCGTCCACTAGAGGGGCAGTGGCCTACCATGCAGCGAAAGCCATGAAGGCGACGTTGGCCTGCGACCAACCGGTGTGCTGTGACGCGGCGCAGGCCGGAAAGTGTGTGCAGACCGAAGAGTGTGCACAGGCCGGAGAGTCCGAGCGGGCCGGAGAGTCTGTGCAGCCCGGTGGTCTGCTCGGGACGGAGAGCCTGTGCAGGCCGGAGATTCTGCGAAGGCTGGAGAGACTTCGCAGGCTGTGCAGGCCGAATCTTCGCAGGACGGAGAGTCTGTGCAGGCCGGAGAAGCAGCTGCGAAGGTCGGAGACGTGACGGCGAGGGTCGGAGACGCGGCGGTAGGGTCGGTAGAAGCGGATGGAGCGACGGTGGCCGAGGTCTGCAAAACGATGGCTGTTGAAGTCAGCTCGATGGCAATGGCCGGTGACCCACGCTGTCGGCTGGTCCCGAAAGGCCGTGCACCTTCGCGCCTCCTGCAAACAGCTGTAAGGTAGCCAGCATGCCTGTGAGGTCAGCTGTTGATGTACGCTGCTATGCTGATACGGCACTGGATGTGTAGTGTCGCATTTGTAGAGGCTAGGCTCGCTCAATCCTGCCCTGTACATTGCAGCTACATGTATTGCTGCTGGGAACTTGTGATCTTAAGGTTGGGTTATATGCAGGCGGTGCTGCTCCTCTGCTAAAACCGCTGGCGAACAGCAGTTAGGAGCATCATCGAGAGGGGCTGGTCCACAGCTGTGGTCCGCCTGTAATGTGGCGTGGACACAGGCTGGTTACCAATTGATGAACAAAAGGTGGATTTACCATCAGGGTCGGCCGATGCACATCTGTGTCCGCCTCGGATGAACCATCAGGGTCGGCCAGCGGACAGCTAGTCGAGGAGAGGAGAGTCGAGTGTGGGAAGGGGCGAAGGGAGCCGTGCGTCCCTCGGCTCCGTGCGTCGTATAATAAACTGTTGGTGTTGGTCATCGGGTGGCTCTCTTCGTGTGCGAACCGAAGAACAACATGGAAGCGTGGCCGTAGTCAGCACGACTTGAGTTCACGCCCATCGAATGGGGCAGAGTAACCGTTTAGAACACAGTAGCAGAAGTGACAGAGTAGCCTTCTCAGGCCGCCAATCGAGTAGCTTTACTGCAATCGGCTGGGTGCAGGAGGCGCTCACAGGTGCGGGATAATAATAAAATAGTAATTATAAGACATTCGTAAAGCGCCCTCAGAGAACTTAATCTCTGTCAAGGCTCTTTACACGTGCTCTAGGGGAAGCATGTCAATATGATAAGTGATAGCAAGCACTGCGTCAGCACGAAAAGGACAATTCAAGTGCAACAAGCATAAGCACAAAAAGGACAATTCACGTGGACATGGCAAATGATATGAGTAATGAGGGCACTTTTAGCTTGTCTTGAAATGTCAAGGGTTTTGTAATGTCAAGTTAGGGGTTCTCGTGACGTCAGTGTTTTGTGACAGCGACTCCGGCGGCGGCTGTTCTTGTGGAGTCTCACGGGGACACAGCGCGGACGTGAGCGGTGAACGAGACTCAATCTTTATTCCTTCAACGGGTACACATACGAGCAGGCTGACTCATCGCATATGGGGGAGTGCATCCCTGGCGAGCCACATCCTTACATCAAAGGCCGGACGCTGCACCGAGCCAATGGCCCAACCATCTGCTAAGTGGGGCACACATTATTGGCCGATGCCACTGCACTAATTACAATAGAAGAAGCAGCAGGCGCAGACAGCATCAGTCAGGAGTGAGTTTCAGGCTTTAGGATCTTACTAACAGACGGTACGGTCTCCAATGGATTTGAAGTTGGTTAGAGGGACAGTCAAACGACATGAGTCCGAAGATCGGGTGGTACGATGCCTGGCGGCTGATTAGTCCAGATAAGTAAGCTGGAGCGAGATAATGAGTGGTGAATGACAAAAAACCTCAATATCACAAATTTTTGCAATGCTAATTAGCTGAGACTAGGCAGATTTTCTTGTAAAGCTAATGCGGTAGTATAGAGAAAGTTCAGTCTTGATCAGGACACGTAGGTTTCGTGCAGATGCTACAGAAAATATAATAATAATAATAATACACTTGATAAAGCACTCTCAGAAAACTCAATCTCTTTCTAGGCAGTTTACATTTGCTGCAAAGGAAGCACGATAGAAAGTATTTTTAGTGTTAGCATGCTCAATAAACAACAAGAATAACGTGGTTAGGGTGGCATGCACAGGGTCAGCATGTTAGTATGGTTAGTAACAGCATGCACAGCGTCAGTACGCATAAGCACATAAAGGTCGACTCACAGGGACCCACTAAATGCTGTGATAAATAGATGCGCTTTTGGTTTCTTTTTAAATGTGGTCAAGTCAGGAGATGCCGTGACGCACGTCGGGAGTGAGTTCCAGACTTTTGGAGAAATATACTGGCAGAGCCCATTTTGAGGGTTAGGTTTTACAAATTTTCAGTGACGCTTGGTTTGCCCCTAACTTCCATCAACTCTCCGTACTACTAATCCTATCAAAGACTCTAGAACGAGTTGTGGCAGACATCATCTGAACTCTTAAATTGAAACTTCAAGCCTAGCAAGTAAGTTCCAGTCTGGTTTTAGAGCTAATCACTCCACAGAGTCAGCATTGCTTAGGGTGCATGACAATCTTTTCAGGAATTCTGACTTAGATTAAATGTCTCTGCATTTTTTGCTTGATCTTTTGGCAGCGTTTAATAGTATTGATATCCACGTTGTTCTCGAGCGTCTCTCATCTCGTCTGGACATCACCGGTACTGCACTGCAATAGTTTAGGACCTATTTCAGTAGGACATTCTAGAGTAGAGGACGGAAAACTTCGGCCTTTAAGCCAGATATGGCCTAGCTAGTACTCCGGTCCGGCCTAACGCCCCCATAGTTATTTTTTATTGGATCTGGCGTCAAGAAAATCGTCGCGGTTTTGTTCCCCTTCATTATTGCTGGCTGTAGCTCAAGTTGTGGCCCATGTTAATTTTAAGAACTGATTTCAGACGTCTGTACAAAACAGAAGCGCCTAACCGGGAGGAATGATACGTGTCTGCCCCTACGATTGCTGTGCGTGTCTGTGCCTCTGTTTTACTTCTCTCTAAGAAGAAGCAACATCATATTTCCCATTGATATCGTAGTGTATTTTTTAATAAAAAAAAACTTTCCGTAGACACCTTGTTTTTTCTGGCCTGTGTACCTTCTTGACCACCTGAAATAACGTAATAGTCGTAACAAAATTTGCCCACCCCTGTGCGAGAGCATTGATTTCAACGAAAAACAATCATTCGAGAAACCACTAAAATACGGTGCACTTCGGTTCGGGGCTCTGCTATTGGTCCACAGCTTGTCATAAAGTGTGCTCTCCCTTTTTCCAACGTGATCGCCAAGCACAATCTAAGCTTTCACTAATGCCGATGGCTGGCGAGCAACTGTGCCTTTGCTCAGATTCCTCCCAGCCTTCAAGCAAGTCAAACTCTCTACGTATTGCTGACATTCACACGTGTATGGCAGCAAACTTTCTCAAACTGAATGACAATAAAACAAGCTTAATAATTGAGGGAAAGCCAAGTGTAACTCGGAAATTAGAAATTTTAACGATCAAAATCGGCGCTGTCAGCATATCTCCTCAAGAATATGCACGAAATCTTGATGCCCTATCTTTAAGTAACCTTTCTGAAGGCAACCACCAGCTCCGCAATCAAGTCTGCCTACTACAGCTAAGTTCTATTGGAAAAGTTCGAGCCTGCTACGATAGGGATACCACATCCAAGATGGTCCATGCATTTATGACATCCATCTCGACTTCTTAACTCACAACTTGCAGGTCCATCGGCCTATGTAATCAGGCGCTTTCAGTTGGTGCAATACTCCTAACTAAATTTATCTGATGTGTTGCAGTTGACACGTTACAACATTTCTCTCTAACCTGCACTAGCTCCCAGCACTAAGCAGCGCATCGACTTCAAGGTATTGCAAAGTCACTTTTTGATCCCTTCATTCTCTGGCTCCAATCTCTCTATCAAAACTTCTCCCCTAACCCGCCTAGGCATCGTGCCTCTCGCTCTTCTGACTCAAATCGTACAGCTATACCTCGAACCAACCTCGAATCCTGTGGAGACCGTGATTCATGTTCGTATGGTTCGAAAGCCTGGAACTGACTCCCGAATGACAGCAGGACATTTCGTAACATGAAGACATTTAGCAAAAGGTTACAAAACGCCCCAATTCCTCTCAGCATGTTCTAGGTCCTTGTAATTAGTTCTTAGCGAGCTTATGCGAGCTGACGTTGTGCATGTTACTATTAACCATATTTTGCATGCTGAAACTGCGAATATTACTACTAATCTTTTGAGTGTATTGTCTTTACAACATATGTAAAGTGCCTAGAGAGAGATTAGGTTATCTGAGGGTGCTATGCAAATGTGTTACATTATTGATATTATTCTTTACCGTCATTCGATGTAAAAAATTGTGCTGCAATCCAAGTGGGAATGTCAGTAATACATGCAGTATAGGTGATCAGTGCCTTGCTTAGCAGGCCCAGCAGGCGTGTTGACCCAAGTAATGCGGCGTGAGTCAACCTTGGTGGTTCAATGACGTACCGGAAAGATATCCGCTGTCTATCAGCCAGTGAAGCACTCAGCTTTTAATGCACACTGATCTGTTGACCGCTTTGAATTTGGGCATCAGAAATGGGCGCTCCGCGTGCAATATACCGTAAGTTACATTAAGAACGATACTTGACGATGCTCTTGAAGATTCCTCTGACAGGAACCTGGTTGGAATTGACGAACTTTGTGGCTGTCACCGCGGCGTACTCTCAAATGTTTCACCTTTTTCATACTCTGATATCGCTGACACCAAGGGTTGAAGCTTGTCACCAGCCAAACTCAGCGTTCGCAATGCAGCTATTAAATTATAAAGCAGTATATATAGCGTTCCGAATGATCTGTCGGCGTCCCGATGGGTTCAATCAAAATTAACAATCCTAATAACATTTATATTGCCCCATAAGAGAACTAAATCTGTCTAGGCACTTTACATATGTTGTAAAGATAGTACGACTATCAGGTCAGTAGTAATATGCATATCTTCAACATGTTGTGCACTATATTAAACACTCAAATGTCGCCAGAATCAGATTATACATAACTAAGATGAAAAAGGTCTATTGGTGTTATATATTCGATGGTTCCTGTGTTCGACGAGGACCGATAAAGTTCAATTCGGAAAGCGATTGGCTGAAAATTGCATGAATGGAACTACAGCACCAGTGCACCAGAAGTGCTCATGAACTTCGGTTTCCGCCGATTTTTGCCTGCATCATTGGCTCAGATGATTTTAGACATAATTAATAACAGGTTTTCAACAGGCACTCTGAAAGATATCTAAAGAAAATGGCAGTTCAAATGGCGCAAGATAAAAGCCGTGCATCTCTGGGGTAATACAGTTATGGGTATATTTTTATAACGCTAAATACAAAAAACGTTAATTTCTACCGTCCTGCTTTTTATCAGCAAGGGGTCTCGCGAATAACTACGATACGCTGCGATACACCACGAGACACTGCGATGCGCTGCCATTTCCACAATAAAACGTCACAAAACAGTGGTTTATATTCCAAATTAGAGAGAGTGGTATTTTTAGTTAACCCGCCAAATTTTATACCATTGCACTCGCGCGTCCTCATGCTATGGCCTCGAGTGGTCCGGCCAAACGGCTGCCGAAAACATTCGAACTGTAATAACGCTGTCATTTTTAAAAAAGCTTTCACGAAACTGTGGTTTTTATTTTTAATTATTAAAAAAAAAACAATGTTGCACGTTAGCCCGCTATACTTCATGCGACTGCACCGGCGTGTTCTCCCGGTATGGCCTCCAGTGCCCGACCCAGATGGCAGCCCTAAATCATGGAACTGTGATACAGCTACCATTTCTATAAAAATTGGGCATGTTTAGATAAAGATACCACATCTAAGTTGGTCTATGCATTTGTGACATCCCATCTTGACTTCTGTAACTCACTGCTTGCTGGCCTACTGGTATGTGCAATCAGGTGCTTACAGCTGGTGCAAAACTCCGCAGCTAGGCTTGTCTGTCGTGAGCGTCGCAGTTGCCACATCACACCACTTCTCGCCGACCTGCACTGGCTACCAGTCAAGCAACTGATCGACTTCAAGGTTTTGTCTCTCACTTTTAGGTCACTTCATGCTTTGGCTCCAGCCTATCTCTGATCTACTCCCCCACCAGGCCAAGCATCGTACCGCCCGCTTTTCGGAATCCAACAGCCTACAAATACCTCGTACAAACCTCAAATCCTTTGGAGACCGTGCATTTAGTTCGCATGCTCCCAAAGCCTGGAACTCTATCCAGACTTGCGTCAGAATATCCCCTGACTTGACCACATTTCAAAAGAACTTAAAAACTCACCTATTTAGGACAGCATTTAGTGGGTCCTGTGATTCGTCCTTCACGTGCTTATGCGTGCTGACACTGTGCATGCTGCCACTAACCACATCTGCATGCTGACCCTGTGCATGTCACCCCTAACCATGTTTTTCATGTTGTTTATCAAGCATGATACTACTTACCATTTGATCGCGTTTCCTTTGCAGTAAATGTAAAGCGCCCAGAAAGAGATTGAGTTCTCTGTGGGCACTTTATCAAGTGTATCATTATTATTATTATTATTATAAAAAGCGTTAATCAAATAACTGCGGTTTTCATTTCAAATGATTGATAATAGTATTTCAAGGTTGCCCACCAAATTTCATAGATCACACTTGCATGTTCTGATGCGGTGGCCTCAGAGTCGCCGGGCCAGCCAGCCTCCCTGCATAATCGAACTGCGATACAGCTGCCATTTCCGCTATCGGAATTGTGCAGCCACGGTTTTGATTACACACTATTGAAAACGGTGTTTTGGTTTCACCTTTAAATTCCGTGCAGCTGTGCATGTGCGTTGTCATGCTATGGCCTCCATTTGTCCGGGCCAGCCAACCTCTGCAGATAATCGAACTGTGATAAAACTGCTATTTACACAGTAGACGTCACGCAACTGTGGTTTTGATTCAGTCATGCGCAATCTATTTCCGAACTGTTCGTTGCTTACAAATTCAAGTTGACAGTTTCGAAATGAGTCTAATATTTGCACCATATAACCACGATTTTTATGTAAACCCTCTTAGCTACAGTAACAGTAATGTATGCCGGAATTGCAAGGCAGGATCTTTTAAAGCTACACGGGTGCCCAAGTCTAATCTTTCCCACGGAAATTACTCATGCAATATTTCTTGTCCGCAGGAGGCAAAAATCTGGATTGCGTGTGAAAATAAAATTTAGTCAAAGTTAATGCAGTAAAATAAAATAAAATACGCAACGATCGTCAAGGGATAATCGTAGTATTAGCAACAATGGTTCCTCAAAAAGGTCGACGGGCGAATAACTAATTTGCCCTTAGACGTCGCGTGAACTCAAATGTTATCGTCCAATCGCATTTAAGATATTTGGAAAATTGAGACACGTGGTGTAGTAATAGCGACTTCAAATTGAAACTGGGGGTCGCTTTTATTAGATGCAGCAGCTGCATAGCAGCCTTAAAGCTAAGAGCGCCCACACACAGACGAGCCGTTGGAAGCGATTTCAACAAGAACGCCCATGCCCAACGGCCGGATTATTAGCGTGTAAACCGTAACAGTGTTTCTATAATGTGGTATCAAAACCGTTGTTGCTTGAATAACAGATTTAGCAGCTGTATTTTAGTTAAAAAATTAAGGACGGGTTGGACAAGTGAAGGTTATTTTAGCGTAAAACGCACGGAAAATCGCATTAAATTTAATTCCTACAGCTATAGCACTTTTTTCTACTATGTAGTATCTTAACCTCGCAGTTGCACTATGCCTATTGTGGCAAGACCAACTGTATCGCAGTTCGAATGTGAGTGTGGCCCAGGCCATCAGAGGCCGTTTCGTGAGAACGCACAGGCGCATTCGTACGAAATGTTCTGGGTAAACCCGGAACACTGTTTTCTATAGTATGGAATCTAAACTGCACGTGCGTGATGTCTGTTGTGGAGTGGCAGTTCATGGTGGCTAAAAATCAAAGAATGGGCCATACCATTGGAAGCCATAGCCTGAGAACGCCCATGCGCTATGCTATGAATTTGATTGGTAAACTTGGAACACTTTTTCTATATTTTCGAATCTGTACCGAAGTTGCGCTACGCTTATTGCGGAAATTTCAGCTCTAACGCAGTCTAATTATGCAAGGAGGTCGCTGGCCCGGGCCTTCGAAGACCATACCATAAGAACACCCTGTGCTGTGACATGAAATTTGGTTGGGCAAAATAAATCATCATTGGCTATAATGTAGAATCCAAACCGAAGTTGCATAAAACTTACCATGGAAACCTCAGCCGTAATGCAGTTCAATAATGCGGCCCGGGCCATTGGAGTCTATTGCGTGAAAACGCGGATGTGCAATGGCACGAAATTTCGCAGGTATACTCGGAAAATACTTTTTACATTTATTTTTAAATTAACTCTGCATTTTTGCACCGCTTATTGTGAAAATGGCAGCTGTATTGGAGTTCGATTATGCAGGGAGGCTGGCTGGCCGCGGCCCTCCGAGGCCACAGCGTGAGAACGCGAAAGAGCGGTCACGTGAAATTTGGTATGTAAAGCTAGAGCACTATTCTCTATCATTTGAAACAAAACCCGCACTTGATTTTAGCTTTTTTAGAAATGGCAGCTATATCGAAGTTCTATTATTTAGAGCTGCTATCTGGGTCGGGTCACCAGAGGCCATAGTGGGAGAACGCGCCAGCAAAATCGCATGAAAGCTAGTGGTTAACGTGCAGCATTCTAAAAGTATAAATATAAATCAAAATCACACTTTTGCAAAGCTTTTTGTGGCAATGGCAACTCTTTTGCAGTTTGAATTTTTTGTCCTGCCGTTTGTGCCGGGCACCTGAGGTTAAAGCATGAGAAAGCGAAAGCGAATTGCCATTAGAATTGGTGGATAAACGTGGCATAATGTTCACCATAATTTGGAATCAAAATAGCGGTCGCACGAAATATCTTTTGGAAAAGGCAGCTGCTCCACCGTTCGAATGTGCAAAAAGGCTGGCTGGAGCAGGCCATTGCTGGTCATAGCACGCTAACAGGCAAGCGCAATTGCAATAAGTTTAGTGGATAAGCCAATAACAAAATTCTCTCTAATTTGGAATCAGAGGCGCTGTTTTGCGGCTGTTATTTTGGAGATGGCAGCTGTATCGCAGTTATTCGCGCGACCCGTCGTGGGGCGCATTTGCCGCATATGTCCGTGGTGGCCTCGGGCCCTACACCGCAGCCAACGACCGGTAACCGAGCTGCCTGTCGTACGGAAATATGCCAATACAGAAATCTACCACAATCACCCCAACGACGGCCGTGAGACAGTAGGTTTATTATATTATACTTACATCTTTTTAACACTTGAGCGATCTGCGAGGGGGTCATATGTGACTCTTGGACGGATTCCGACGTTACCCGTCGCCTAACAGAAGTTCCCTCTCTGAGCGCATACATATAATGTTTTTACAGATTTGCGCTTACGGCAACCCGTTATTACCACTTGCTCGATACATATTTCGCATATCAAATTGCATCATAGATTGAGCACCTAATCGACGATGTGAGATACTATTCGCAACTAGAGACTCGAGGGGGCAATTACGTCCACAGATACCCGAATGTTTACTTCTACCGGGAGAGGTCACGGTTTCCGATCAAACTTCCGGTTATGTTAGGTTCTATGTAATTAATAGCTTAAAAGGCTAGAATAGCAAGATTTTACTAAATATAATTTCTTTTAACCATTCATAAATTGTATTAATAAAATGTTCTTCACTAGTCGCGCCGTTAGATATCCCACAATACCCTCCGCCATATTTGACTGGTGTTGCGGTAGTTCCAGCGATCTACGAGTTGAAATCGAACCAAACTTGCTGCCTATCCTTTAATAGTAGTACCAAATTTGAGAAGTAAGCCCGTACATGTAAGTACTACTTTCACGTCTTGTGACCCCTCTAATCTCGTACACTGTCCTGTTGCTTAACATGGCCGTTGTTAACGACTAGTCGAGGCGCCTAAATCGTGGTTTGACGGTGTACAATGTTGAACAATGCTCGCGGACTGCATAGCCAAATGAAGCTGTAGCTGTTGACCGTATCACAAAGCTGCGTTTTTGATGGTGTAGCTCCCCAATCTTTGTTTGGTACAGTGCTTCTACCTACTCTTGTTTCTATTGGTTGATTTAGGCTTGGCGCACATCCCTGCCGGACGCGCCGCCATTTCGCCGGTGCGGCGTGGACATTCCAGTATATGGTTTAATTTTATTTGATTTCACTGAGGTGTCGATAAAAAAAGGAGAGGCCAAGGTTTGCTTCTGTTGCAAAAGATACCATAGTGGCCTCGATATCAGCCGAAAATCCTGTTAAACTTCGTTTGCAGTAAATAACCCAGGTAGCTTATTATTGTCAGCCTCAGTGCCCCACTATATGACGGCAGGTGGCCGAGAAAGGTTATAGCTAAACTCTTAGGCTGCAGTGAATTGTATTTGTTGTGTTTGTTTCTAGGATGTCGCTCAATGGTGAAGGCTCTGACCAAGACATTTGTCGCGATTTCCTGCGAAATGCCTGCACCCGTGGCAGTGGCTGCAAGTTTAAACATCCTGCCCCGACAGATTTGAAGAAGTACGCGACGGATGTCGGCCTGCCGTTTTGTCATGACTACCAGAACAGGGTATGCAATAGCGCATTTCATTTGCCTAAGTTGCAGTACAAGCCTGGTGCGGTCAAAACCTTAAAAACGCCGACTTGTGAAGATGTAGCACGCTGTAGGCATAAGTAGCCTGTGCAGTAACTCGAATGCTGCACTTTATTCTTCTCTAGATGTGATTTCGTTTAATTTTCGTTAGGGTTGCGAGCGACCTAACTGTCGGTACATGCATATCAGCAGAGAGGAGGAGAAACAGATAAAGGAAACAGGAATAATTCCACAACATCTGATTAGTGAGACAAGCAAGAATATTTTGCATGCGTCAGACGTAGGTGTGATGCCGGGAGAGGTATGTCAGCATTAGTATCTGATGCACTCTGCTGCCACATAGCAGTGCTAGTTATGGACCGATGGTCACCTGCAGCATACTCGTTGGCAAGCCTTTGCTGAACTCAAAAGGCTCCAGGAATGTTAACTTATCTGTTTCACCGCCATGGGCCATTAAGGTCTTAAGCCGAGTTGCTGGCAGTCGATCGCGCCTGATTACCTTAGTGGCCTAATGCATCTCTTCAATTTGCTCTTCAATTGCAGACGCCCTTGTGCAAAGACTACCAAAAAGGTACCTGCAATAGAGGAATGATGTGCAAGTTTCGCCACGTTGACCTCACACAGGATTATTCTGCAGCTGTTGCTGCTGCTGCAGCAACCGGTTACGCACAGTATGGGACAACAGCAGAGACACAGTATTATGAAGGCGCTGTAGCTCCACCTCAAAAGCGCCAGATGTATGATGCAGACTACTATAATCGAATAGGGTATGTCGACATTAGCTGTGTGCTGTAAGGCTCATTAGTAAATCAGCTGGTCACTGGTGTGAACTAACGTGGCTATTTTTTGCAAGCCCTAAGCTACTCTATACTGTAATGGTTAACTGATGTATCTGAACCCCTTATGTGTTGTTTGTAGTGGTACAGCAACAGCATCGTATTACAGACCAACTACGACAACAGACTACTACAGTAGCTACTACCGACTTCCTGGTGCTACAGCAGCAGCCACTACTGCTACTACTGCTCCGGTTGCCGCAACTGCAACAACCACCTCACTTGCCGATGAGAACAAGGCACTCAAAGAAGAGGCAAGCAGGCCCTGCCTTTCATCTCTACTGCTGCTGACTGACTACGTGATTTTGCCCAATCGTTTTGCTTTACAATTTCCAGGTGGAGCGGATGAAGCTGCAGTTGGCGGAGCTTCGGGCTGCTAACGACTTGTTGCTTGAGCAAAACGCTCGACTTCGTGTGACAAAGGAACAGGCAGGAGCCAGCACTGGATCAGCAGCACTTACATCGGTTGCACCGGTAGCTGAACAGACCCCTGTGGCAACTCAGGTAATAGCTAGTGGGTACCAGGCGAATATGGTAGTACCTGGGTACTACAACTGGTACCAGTAATGCGATAGAAGACATGCAGGCTTTTATTTTGTTTAGTGCTCGCGCCCGAGGCAGTGCGCTGTTTTAACTATTACCAACTTGTCATTTTAATACAGTCACAAAGGACAGATCGAAGCTTGTTGATTCAGTAGGTTATGGGGTCATCACGGTTTTTCGATCGAGGTTTCCTGCTTGTTTGCAGAACCCTTGTGAGGATCTGCTGTGTGGCATGAGTTTTGGCTGATCGCAGGTGTTTTACTTGCAGGCATATTCTGCACTATGAGCGCTGAACAGCGAGCTTGCGCAAGAGGCAGCTTGCGCACGAGGCATAGCAGCAGCGGCAGCAGCAGCGGCAGCAGTGCACCCGCGACTACCATAAGCTCGTTATGCCTGGACATCATATATAGCAGCCTAGTTTGTAGCCAGGCCCATCTGGTCGTTGTTCAGCCAACATCTGGTGTGGTGACCACTCAAGCTGAATTTCAAACGAGTACTATTATATAAGTTGGAAAATGCTTACTGTACATGGTTCAACATGCATCTTATTCTTGATTACCACGTATGGCTGAGAAGAAATTTGCCTCTTAGAACTGTGAAACTTGGTTTTTTCCTCGTTCGTGAATGTTGCACTTTTATGGGCCTCTGTTTCCGGCGAAATTAAAGGAATCTGAATATTAACCATTCTGTCTTTTCATGCACCAATGTCATTTTCGGTTTGTGAACATACGTTGTTGTGGACGAAGGTAATGCCATAGTTATTTGTGTGTAGCTCAAGGTTTGCTTGGATGCTTGCATCCAGAGCTGCAATAAAACTGTTAACCAATTTCCAAGAGTTATCAGATCAGTGTAGCTATGTACACGAGTTATGTAAGTTGACTTACCGCTATGACAGCAACCTCAAGTCGGGAAATGCTTTTCAAGAAGCTTTTGAAATAAGACCATTTGGAAAGTGAGAGCTTAAGCTCACACTGAACTTATGTTTTATTGCAGTTTGTGAGATGTGCATATAGCGCTACTGTACCCTTTGGAAAGCACTTCCATATGTTATGCCTATTTATGCGTTAAATATGCTGGTTCCCATTGTTTAAATCAGGCTTGTTGGTTGAGTGTGGGTGTGATCGAAAGTCTGCTGCTGAAGCTGTTATTTCGAGACTTCAGTACCTTGGTAACTTTACGAACTGGTGTTAGCTAATCTCGATTTTGCAAACAACTGGGTGCAGTGTTCAGTTGCAAGGCACACGCATCCACTGTTCTTGCTGCTCATTACAAGGTACAGTTTCTGTCGGGGTTCCTCCACCATTAGTTTCATAAAATGCTAACTTGTTCAAGCATGTAAATGCTGTGGCTGCCTTTAATGTTTGTGGCATCGTTTTGGTATGTGGCAGCTGCTCCTTATACTGTTAAATTATGTTGCGAGTATTATCCGAGTTTGTAAAGACAATAACTGAGCTACTATCATACATCTGATTTAGGTCATGTCTAGAAAATAGAAATTTCAAGATCTCCAGTTTGGTAATGGCCATCGATCTTAACAATTGTCCTAAATGACAGAAAGCAGAGCATGATTGGCTAATCAAGTTTTACTTGTTCTGGCCACAAAGTTTGGGTAATCCCCATCAGATGTAAATATGTTGGACTCAGCAGTAAGTGTGCTGGCCTCGGCAACACGTGCCATGCAAAATGCTAGATTTCTGTACGTGATACTGCTGTATTTGTAGGACCCCAATCCAGAAAGTTCATCGGCCTCTGGTGACTGCAGTGGCACTGAAGTAGGTGGAAGTAACCAAGCAGTCACTGATAGCTCTACAGCACAGACCGGTGCTGTAGCTGGGGGGTCAAGCGAAATTCCTTATATCGGCAGCCAAAGCACTTCTGATGCAGCAACTGAAAGTGAACAGACCAGTGAAGCTCCGGTCTCAAGCCTTGCATCCGACTCTGCAAGTTGCATCGCATCCTCTGGAACACTTGGCAATGCTAGTAATGGCGATACTAACGAGTCTGTTGCTGGCGAATCAGCACTGTCTAGTGCTTACAATGAGGCAACAGCATAATGGCTGCTGAGCCAATGGACTGAGTTGTGAATAGACCTGTAGTGTAAATGATTGGCGTTGCGTGCCATCACATCGATATACATATTTCCATCCAGCAGTGAGCATGGCTGAATGTTCAGCTAGATGTTGCCCATTCACATACATGAGCAAGTTGTTAATTGTATGTACAATAGAATTGTGTATTTTTTCTATGTTACGACCTCGGGTTGCCCGAGTGTTGGCCATTTGCCCTCCTGCTGCTCAGTGATAATAGCTGCAACATGGGTTCGGTGTCAGCCATTGTGTGGTTCGCAGGCGATTAAAATAATCTTTCATGCATGTACAATGCATACTTCGTAATTGCCTTTAGATAGAGATAGACATGGTAGAAATTGGGACTGGAACTATATAAATCGTGAATGATATCAGGCAAGCCTGACATCTTGTGAAAGTCGAGACTATTGAAATTAATTTTATCAAACGAGGATTGTAGCATGTCGCAGCTGTGGCTATGTGTTACATAAATCTTGGGGATTAAATAGCAGTTAATCAAAAGATCCCGATAGATGCAACGTGGCAGGCGTTCTAGTGCGCACTGTCAAGTAGATATCGCAGCTGTGACTTTCGAAGCTCTAAGATTGAGGAGGCTGTATATAAAGCATGTCTTGACACATCACAAGTGCACTCTTTTGCTGCACATTTGCAAGGCTGCTATTGCGGATTCGGCGGTTATGGTTGGCGATGACGTGAGACAACAGGATCCAAAAGAATTTTAAGCGTATAAACCTGTCTACTAAGATAAAGAGACCTCTAAGATAACGGTGCGGTCATTTAACCGACGTGATTTGTTTCCTTAAAGCATGTCGGGAACATAAACGCTAACGGTTTACAATGTGGTGAAGGTACTTGACGCCATTTAAAATAAGTAAAAAGAATCATTCGGAGTGCAGTCATGAGCGCCGGTCAAGTCGTGAAAGCCGGACGAAGTTACCTACTCGGCCTGCTAAGTTTGGACGGCAGAATTAATTTTGTGGTGTCACTGGCTACAATTGTTTGTTATATACAGTATAAGAATATCGGATAATAAAATACTCCGCTTATAAGATAAGCAGTTCAGCGTCCCAGATTTACTCAATAGCAAAGTCTCACTCCGCATACGGGAATACTCCGCCTACAAGAAGGCAATTTGCATTATTACGTATTATTATGGGGCCATTTGCCTGCCCGAGCCTATTATGCGCGGAGTCGAGACTTAATTCGCGAAGCGACAGTGCGCATTTCTCCGAGGACGCATTAGCTTTGACGTCACGACTAGCTGACGTTTGAGCGTAATAAACAGCGCACCAATTTAAATCATTGGAGAAGGTCATGGACGACGGCGAACGCGGGATTTTTGAGGTATGCTTCTCAGTTCGCTTGCACCCCTGGCGCGGGCCAGTTTTTCTTTTCAGCCTTCTGTCTAGACTCCGTAGCTGCATTTGCAGCGGTCATTAAACGCGGCGTCCTAGGTAAGCTGCGGTTAGTATCACGTTCGGGCGATCGCCCGCGTATTTGTTGGGAGCATGTGTTTCTGCTGCTGGTGGAATTAAAAAGGGGGAGGGTTAATGTGCCGCTTAGTCTTTCGACTGTAAGGAGTGCCACGCACGCCGAGCATGGTTGGTGTCGCTTATTTGGCGAAAGATTAGGTTCGTTATCTTAGCTGCTTTGGAACAGCATTCCGAGTATGCTAACAGTAACAGATCGCTGGCGCATGAAACGTGACTGTAGCGTCAGCTTTTGAAAGTAGTGGTCCCATTTGGCTGACATGCGCTTGTGAAAACTACGGCTGATAGTGGAGCAGGGGTTCCCTTGTGTTACCAGCAATCAGTTATACGCATGTACTCATTGACAGTGTTTCGCAATGATGGTACAACAAACAGAGTATTTAGTATTTTGATTTTTAGCCCTGCTGTGACTGCTGAGTTTGGACGCATGAGCCTGATACCGTTTCCTAGTCTTTTCTTTCTAGCTTTAGTAGTCATTCCGCCGTTGAAGTAAGTGACTTGCTCACCTTCAGGGCTAAAGCTGATTTTAATAAATTTGTTCATCGAATTCTCGGAGATTGCCTTTTAGTTGATCTGGTCGTTTAGTGCGTCCGCATGTCTAGATCGTCAAAACGAAATTAATTGAGCCGGCAGAGATATGCTCGACTTCTGCCTCCCATGGGCTGCTGCAGACTACTCTGCAGCTGAGAGTTGTCATTCAATAGAATTCTTCGAAATGGACACCAGTTGCTAGCTTTGACATGCCACCGTAGTTTTACCTCCGCAGACGGCACGACTGCAGGCAGCGTCGCGAAAGTGTGGATGCTCCAGCGGTCTGCAATTGCTGCTGAGCACCTGCAGCTATGTACCGGCTGGTTGACAAGGCAGCCTAAGTCCAGCCTTCGCCAAATGAGCATCGCTGGTGGAGCTTTGTTCTGAGTTAATGCAAATGGCCTTGTCACACACGCCCCATTACTGCATTGCTCCATAGGCAACGCACCGTTTAAGAGGAACGAACCGTTGTATGTATAGCTAATATCGGCTGCTCAGCATGTAACTGCTGGCATCCAGGTCGCCTGATCGTATTAGTGTGAAGACAAGATACCTGGCATGGCTCGGCCTGGCTGTGGCTGTTGGTATAGCCGTACTGTCTCTTTGTGAGATTAGAGGCAACCCTTTTCCCACCCGACGGTCTAAAATCTTGAGTCTAATCATTCTTACCAACTTGCCGATGCTGCTGTCTGGTATGCAGCCCTTCAGCTGCCCCGAAAGTCTGGATGGCAGCTCACAAAGTTGCAAAATCCGACTGCAGTAACTGCTTGGCGAGGTCTGATTGCAAGGCCTGGCAGCTGTGGTCGGCATGCTGTTGCAGAGGATAATAATAATAATAATATGACAAGCAAAGTGCTCTAGAGCTAATCTCTCTCCAGGTACTACATATGCTCGAAAAGATTGACATGAGAGAGAGAGAGAGAGAGAGAGAGAGAGAGAGTTGGGGCAGACAGACGGAGGGCTGAGTTAAACAGCAAAGTAAACAGTGTAAAGACAAAGTACACAATAGTGCAAAAGTGCTCTGCACCTGGTTTGGCTGTGCCGTCAGACGATGCTCGATTTAAGCTTCGGGTGGGGGAGCAGCCATTGCATTGACTGGCCTGTCTTTTGAGCTGTTGAGACCAGATTTTGCTCAAGCCTCTTTCGGTGCTGCTGAACCCAACCCGGTATCTCGTGGAACATAGTCAAGGTGCATGATCGTGCTGGCAGCACAACCTTATGCTTGCATAGCTGGTCAGGCTTAAGAAGTTACAGTATCAGAGGAGCCAAGCTGCCATAGCATTCGTTAGTGGCTCGTGTCCACTCTCTCACGTGTCTTTGCTTTTGTGTTTACAATTTGTTTCTAATATTGATCGTAAATGCGTTCGTCATAGAAGGTTTTGTCGATTGGTGCAAGGTGCATTTGCATCGTTTATCGGGCTACCACAGTTTGGCTAACTCCTTTCAGGCCTTTGTCACGCCGTTAGCATAGCTGCTTGGTCACTTGCTGGTGCTGACTGAGTAGCGATTGTGCAAGTATGCACGATCCAAAACTCTCCTGCGTAACACCCACGTGGTCTTTATGACTTTGTGGAGTTACTGACGGAGATACATACATACATACGATCGTTCGTTGCTTGCAGGTGGAGAAAATCCTTGCCGTCAGAAAGCGTGCACAGACTTCCGAGTACCTCGTCCACTGGGCAGGTTACTCGTCTGACGATGATACGTGGGAGCCCGAGTCTAATCTGGTGAACTGCAAGGAGCTGCTTCGAGAATTTCTGGCAGATGTAAGCACGAACACGAGTCCAGATGTTATTTCGGTCACGCTTCTTGCTGGGTTTTTCCGTGGGAGCGTGGATTCGAGATCCACCTGGCCTACTGTGCCGTGGCTTTCAGGTTAGAGCAGTCGCTGCACCCGGATGGCTGGAGAAAATGTGCAAAATGAACATTTGAATGCACTCAAAGCGTCTTCACTTCACTGAAGCTTGATTCATTAGAGTTTTCCCTTCGCGATCCCAAAAGCAACAGGTGGCCCGATGTGGGCAAGATAGATGAAGGGACGGATATACCCTTGTGAGGCTTTGGGACTAGCCAGCACACACCAGAGGCAGCTGCTGAAATTATGCTACAAAATACAAATCCTAGCTGATTAAACATCCTCCTTTTGTATAGCGACAGAAGAGCCTTTACGGCTATCACCACCACTTGCAGTGGCGATAAAGAATCGCCCACCGCAGGAATCGAACCCACGACCTCGGGACCAAGGTTGTGAAAGCAACCGCCTTACCTAGTGTGCCATGTTCTACCTCCGTGTGCTGAATGTGCATGTAGTGTTGTTCGCAATGGTTTGATGGTGGTTCGATTGTGCTGCTGATTTGATTGCATCAGTTTGTGGAAATACGAGTGGCTTCTATCAACTTCTGCTGCTGGAGCCGGCCCCCTCAGAAACCACACGAGTTAACGGCTTGCTCGACACGAACTCCAGCGTGACCACTGGCTGACTGACTGCTGCCAATAGTTCGTGTCTGCTGACGTCTAAGGCAAGTTTAGTTTAGCAATCATAGTCGTCGAAGTGGATTTTCTTCTGATTCGTGCTCACACGGCCTGCCGTTTGCTGTAGTGAGCACGCCCAGTAGCTTTTGATGTTATGAATAACTCGTTTTGCCCGACCCCTCGCAGGGAGGCAGAATGAGCAGCACACGGCAGCTCTTGCTGTTGCAACTCTTTGCTGTCCCATGGGGCTAGGCAGTGCAATCGTGCAGCCTTGCTGGGCCATTGGAAAATTGCATACAGTCTCAGACCCCACGAGATGGCATGTCTACGATCTGGTTTGGCCCAGTTGTTAACGTGTTCACCCCAACCAAGTTCTGGCTGAGGTCGTGGGCTCGAGCCCCATGGCATATGTGAAGCACCTGAATAGAGATTAAGTTATCTTATGGCGCTATACAAGTGAATTATATATATGTATATACGATGGAATGACGAGTGTATGGTATGGTGTGAAACTGCCGGATCTTAGCAACTTTGGTTGCTCTGCTATGGAGTTGCTCGAACCAGCAACCAACCATCGATTTATTTACAGAGCCTCCACTGTGTGTCTGCTGCTTGCCTAGGGTCTGCCAGTGCTCGTGCACGTGACTCATGCTGTTGCACGATAATGCATTCTTTAGCAGTCCATTCGGTTGTCGAAGCACGTTTTTATTTTTTTGCTTGTACCTCAAGCAGGCTTGCTTTCAAACCTCCATGCAGTTTTATAAAGTACACCAAGAGCCCTTGCCACCCCTCCTCTCCCCTGCCGTCCGGCTACCGTCGGTTGTTGTCGGTGCCACTCGGTGCACTCACTGCAGTGCTTGCGATGCTCCTGCAGCTGCGTGAGAGCTCGGGTGTGGTGTGGCAGAAAGCCCGCGCCGCCACTACCTAAAGCGAGGCTAAACGTTTCGAGGATCGACACGTTGGATGGGCTGCCGAACCGAACTCTAATTGTACTGGTGTGGGAGTTTTGCATAGAGACTCAAACGTTCAATGAATTGTGATCGATGACTAGCCAATGATCTACCGTCCTGCCAAGGACTAGCCGATAGACTTGACTCAGCCGGCAATGCCCTGAGGTTTCACTTCCTATTTTATTTCATACTTTGGGTGCAAAAGTAGGTAGGCAAGTTACATTTATGGATGAACTTCAAAGAGTGGCAGTTTACCGTTTCAATCCTTTCTACTTTAGTAGCTAGTTTACAGTAGATTTCTCTGCAGTCGTCGATAAGCAAAATTCTTTGCCTCTCTACTGCAGAGGTTGATCAGAATTCGACTTCATGTGCCTCTGTCAGTGCTTTCTGCCAGAGCAGTTTGTTCTGTTTTTGCCAGATAATACAGCATCGCATGGACCCAGCTGACTTCCTGCTATGGGCACCGTGCCCATTGCAGGAAGTGAGCTAGGTCTATGAACAAACGACCAATATTAGTTGGTTTTTGCATGTTTGTTTGTTGATATCCTACACAACCTGCTACAAATTATGGCCTGCACATGGGTCTCACGAGTGACTGCAATCCGGTGCAGATCGATGCTCAAATAACGATTGCATGCTACACTGCACTGTGTTTAGAGTGCATCTGCCAAATTTCATGGCATTTACTTGGCACATTCTCAAGACCATAGACTGCCAAGTTCTTCCTAACCGGGCTTGCTAACATCCACTTGCTAAGCTAAACATGAGCTGTACCAAACTTAATATATCAGGAAATGAGAAAAGCTGGCCTGCGCGATCAGCTGGAATCTTATTCCATATTTTCAATAGTGAGCAAGTGCGAGGTTGTGAAATTGGACAAACACACTGTAGATGCAGTGCTGTGTAATATGCAATCTCTAATCTCTCTTTTCTTCGGCAGCCGGGAGCTCTGTTGAAATGGATTGTCAGTTGACATTCAGTCGTGCACATCAGCGATGGTAAACCTCTCTGCCAATCAATCTGGCCGTGAATCGGCTGCCGTGCAAGGTTATGCAGTCTGTCTCTCTGTCACTCCTGTTGACCTTTCTCCAAACATGCATGCCCCTCTGCTGTCCCACCCCCACTCAGTAGCAATATTGCCATTACTGGTGCCGGTACGTTTCGATTGGGCAACTGCTTGCTTTATTACACATGGGGCATCCTTCGCCCCGATACCAGCCGCTGTGAAGGATGCCGTACGCAACCGATGTACTATTTACTGCAGCGGGGTTCTCAACCTGTGGGTCGCGACCCCTTTGGGGGTCGAATGACCCTTACACAGGGGTCGCCTAAGACCATCAGGAAACACGCATTTCGACATTTTGCACACAAATAATTTTATGGTTGGGGTCGCCACAACACGAGGAACTGGATTAAAGGGTCGCGGCATTAGGAATGTTGAGAACCACTAATTTAGTGGGTCCATGTGATTCGTTCTTTATGTGCTTATGCGTGGTGACACTGTGCATGCTGCCACTAACTATATTTGGATATAATGCAAAGTTGAGCCTGTGCATGTCACCCCCTAACCATGCTATGCTTGTTGTCATTGAGCATGCTAGCACTAACCGTTAGATCGTGCTTTCTTTGCAGCAAATGTTAAGTGCCTGGAGAGAGAGATGGCATTATCTGGGGTGCTATATCAAATGTGTTATTGTTATTATTAATCGTTAGTCTTAACTTTGTAAAGCTGATGTATTGGTAATTACGGTCATTCTTGGGGACCCCTGTGCACAGCAGGCCAATCGGCTCTGTGGCGTGGTCGTGTTGCACATATGGTGTATGCGTGTGGATCGTGCTGTATCATGATTCGTTATTGTTCGTAGCACTTACCGGCAAACAATGGCACACCTAGGGGTGTGGCCCGAAGATCAAGATCGAGATCTAAATCGAGGTCGCATGGATGGCCCCCTGTTGTAAGTTGTTCCTTGGTTAGTGTTTCACTAGTATGTCCTTGGGATTATTTGCAGGTGCAGCATATTCAGTTTGCAAATTAAATGTCGCACATATAAGTTTATCGCTGTGCTCATTGCTAAGACTGTTCCAGCCAGGCTCTTCATTTTATTCCTTTCACAGAGATCATCTCCACAGGATTTACATGTGTAGCTACATAACGATGATTAAAAGCTTGCTCATTACTATTTCATAATTAAATGCAGTTCAAATATAATTCAATTTACAATGCAATTATCATAATTCAATTTCAACTATGAGAGTACGTGATGTAACTGCATTTGCAAATTAATAAAATCTGATATTTTGTGTTGCTCTTATCATTGCTGTAGCATCGTAGTCGTACCATAAATATCAGAAAGAGCGTAACGTAGGTAAGTGTGACATCGGTAAAACCTAATCCGTTCTAGGACTGGGTTGGTAACACAAGTCGCTCGTTACCCGATCGAATTTTCCCCTTGGGTACTAATGGAAATTTTCAATCATCCTAAGCCATACGAACAATGGCAAAAAATAGTTCCTGCAGGAAAATGAGTAGGAAAATAACTCTCAGCAATGTTTAAATGCAAACGATTAGGAGATGATGTAGAGAAAGGTTAGGCAGATTTGGAGGAGGATTAGGAGGATTGACACTTTATATTACTTGGTATAGGTTATTCGTAGCTTTTTACTGGCTCAGTTTTTTAGTCGTTGAAGTCTTCGGGGATTTCTTCTGCTGGACATGGACGTGAGAGACTCGACTGTCTTTCAGCCTTTGTTTCTTTGGCAGGTGCAGGTTTGAAGCAGCTGTCAAAAGTGCTGTGCCTCTATCTCTTCTTTAAAGTGGTCCTGAAGTGGTGCATGGTGTTGTCTTCGCGGAGATCTGCCGATCTGTTTACCTCAGCTCGATCAGGGTGCTGGATGTCGACTGTGCGTCAGAACTTCTCCCCACTTCTTCAGAGGATCCTTGATGACTGCCTTAGAGATTGGTCTTTTGGCTTGCTCCTCCTTCTCGTGCCCGGACCAAGCTTCTGTCTGTGTTTCCTCCTCCTGTTCTTGCTCCAGGAGGGCTTGCAGTTGTTCTGTGGTGACGTGTCATAGTGTTCTTGTAGCAGCCCCTCTGCTTCTTCCGCCTTCAGGTCCAGCTCCTCTGTTGCAGAAGCAGTGTCCTCCACTTGTTCGCTGTCTTCTGCTGGTTCTTCCCGTATCGTATTCCAAGAGTCAGCATTTTCCAGGCTGATTTGATGGTACTTTGAGTGACTTCTTATTAGGCCGTCTGGATAAACCTGACGACTTCGACGTTGTCGAATTTTTCCTTCCAGAATATGCAGATAGTCATATCGAACGAAAGCCGGCAGACTTCTGAGACCTTTATGAAGAGTGCGTGGTGTGGCGTTTCTTGAAGTTAAATAATAATAATAATAATAATTCATTTGTATAGTGCCCCAAGAGAACTAAATCTCTATCCAGGCGCTTCACATATGCCTCAGGGCTCGAGCCCACGACCTCAGCCAGACCTTGGTCGGGGCGAGCACCTTGAACCAACCCAGCTCGGACAAGCTGGACCAACCCAGCTCGGCAAGTTGGCGATCACCTGCTGGTCCGTTGGCTGAATGATGGAAATTATGTTGGGCGTTAGGTACTGGACCTTAATGAAGTCAAAGTCGTCCTCCAGGTTCCTCTCCGGGTCTATTGGGCCGTTGGCCTGCAGCAGCCGAGCTTGGAGTGGCAGTCTTTTCTCTCCAGCAGTTATTTTATTTTTTATGCTCGCAAAGGTTTCCAGGATTCACTTTTTGAAGACGACTTTGAAACTCTCAGCCGCTTCTTATCAGTGCTGCTAGCCCCACCTAATCTGTTACAACAACACTTTTGATCTCACTTCTTTTCCTGAACTTGTCAAACCTCCCCCTGCTGACTTTGAACTTTTCTCACTCTTGTTTTAAGCTTGTTCCTGGCTTACAGAGAGGATGTCACTCTGGGTTACATCGCCTTTCAGCGTTTCTGTCGTTGATCGAAACAAGCAGCAACCTCTCCCACTTTGTCATGATTTGAATTCTTCTGAATTCCTCACGAGCAGCTTCCACCCCGGTCTCCCTGTCCTATCAAACACACTGAAACTAGTTGTGGCAGACCAGTTGATCTCTTACATTGAAACTTCAAGCTTTAGCAAGCAAGTTCCAGTCTGGTTTTAGAGCTAATCACTCCACTGAGTCAGCATTGCTTAGGGTGTATAACAGCCTTTTCACGAATGCAGACTTGGGTAAAGTTTCTGCTTGTTTTGCTTGATTTTTCGGCAGCTTTTGATACTATTGATCAAGTCCTTCTCGAGTGCCTCCCATCTCGTTTGGGCATCACTGTTATTGCACCACAATGGTTCAAGCCCTATCTCACTGGGAAGCTCCAAAGTATTGATGTGAATGGACACCGGTCATCCAAGGAAACACTGAAGTATGGGGTACCCCAGGGCTTTGTGCTTGGTCTGATTCCTTTCACGGTTTATACTCTACCTCTTGCCGATGTGATTGCCAGGCACAATCTAGGCTTTTACTTCTATACACTAAAAATATAGCTGAATAACACACAACACAATTAAAAATAAGAAATGCCAAAACACTAGACTTTTTTGTCCAACTTGTTTGTTGGCTAAATAACAAGAAGCAGCCATTTTTGCTCCTGTGATCGATTTTGTTACCAAGCAAACGCTCGCAAACAAATGTTTCTTTCTGTCGGAAGGATTGGCCAGCCCAGGAGGTGACTTTGTTAGCCAGTGTATTTCCTCAGAGAAAAATCTTCCCAACAAATTCTGGTGGGTATTCAGTATCTGAGGGTGTGCAATTCAACTTATGCTGGGGAAGTATGGGTTTCCTTCATGTGGAGGTTTTACCGTGCACTCATTCCATCCCAAATGTTCTAGTGGCACCTTGCTTGCACCTTCGAGCCTCAGTTTGGCCCTGAATAAATTGGTATGAGTTATTTTGCCATCCTATACTTTTTTGGAAACCTGTAAAAAGCCGATCCATTCAAAAGCTTTATTACACGCCTGGATAATTGCAGCTTAAAAGCCTGTTCTGTTCGGTTCATAACCCGGAACCGGATTTGTAACTGGAGCCATCGTTTGCCAACCTGTGTGTTCATAATCCGGACTATTCGTTAGCCAGTGCGTCGGTAGCCCAGGACTCCGTTGCATTGCTGCCTGCAATAATATCTTATGAATAGCACCCGTGAGAACATATGCTTTACGTGGGCTCTATGCAACTTTCTGCAAGAGAAGCAATCGGCAAGTGTTAGTGACAAGCAAGATGGCACGCTGAGACGAGCATGCAAAATGCACGCATGTATCATGCTCAGGCAATCATAGATCACCGTGCAGTGTAGCTGTGCGGTCACTCGCTTGAAACAAATGCCATCGGTAGCAACTGCAACCTGCTGCAGGTGGCTTAGTCCCGTGTCATGTCACGCAGTATCGCATACACACTCGCATTCCTATCTCTTATGCAGTCGCTTGAGCCGAAAGCCGAAAGTCCCAGCCTTAAGTTAGGCGATGTGATGTCTGGCCTCAGTCGCACGAGGCCAAGCTCCTCGAATGATCTTGCTTATGTTAAAGACCTATCGCCGGTTGAGCGGTCGTCGGTGCATCGAAGAACTCCGTCGCTGGGAGTGGGCCCCGAGGTGAGTGCGGTGTGCTCCGGGCGACCGGTGCTGGCTGCTGCTGCTGCTGCTGCTGCTGCTGCTGCTGCTGCTGCTGCTGCTGCTGCTGCTGCTGCTGCTGCTGCTGCTGCTGCTGCTGCTGCTGCTGCTGCTGCTGCTGCTGCTGCTGCTGCTGCTGCTGCTGCTGTGTTTCACCTCTGCGCTCGTTTCGTTGCAGGAAGTGCTGCAACGTGGTTCGCTGTCTCGTTCAAAGCAAGAGCAGCCGGCGGCGGCCGTGGTGCCACGTCGCTCACTCTCAGCCACGACTTGCAGTGCTGAGCACTTCTGGAGCAGCTTGTGTCGCGCACTTTTCTTACTCTTCATCCCGGTGCCCGTGCTGATAGCATGGCTGTGCTCGACCGAGAGCTGATAGCAACGACCCGGTACCACCCGATGTGTTGTTGCACTATGCTCAGTATAGCTAGCTTTAATTAGTCGTACATATTTTTCTAACGTGACCGTGCCGCATCTATGGTTTTTGAAGGTGTAATACGACAGGTTTTCTTTTTCAATATTGCAATCGAAACAGGGCTGTGCTGTTGCACCTGTGATACCATATTTGTTTGCTTGGCTCCAAGCTGCCGGGATGGTAGCTGCATGCACCTGGTGCTCTCAGTAATGGTTATCTTAAATGGTATCGACCATTGTAAATAGGCATCGAATGCTCAGTGCCCGTTGCCTCTGATGCTTTACTTCCGTCGTTGCTTGCCGATCACGTGCCGACGGTTGAGGAGATGGAAAGCGTTTCGAAGCATGTATTGCATGACTTGCACCTAGGACTGTTGCAATTTCTTGGTAAATGTCTGGTTGTCTCGTAACTAGCCGAGAATTGTATAAATGATCTGATGTTTAGTAAGCCAGTGGCTCGTCCATGCTGAAGCCATTCACCATGACAACCTGGCTTGGTGCTCATGCCTCCTACCCGATCTTTTTGTCGCTAGCCTGTCGTTAGCTCGTTATTCTGTTGACGTGTCCTGTGTGCAGTCAAAGACGTTGGCTGAGCCAGTGCTACGTTTGCCGTGAGGCAAGGCATATGGCTAATTTGTGAGTCAATTCATCTTCAGATTGTGGTGGGCTCGGCGTCTGATGTGTTCGTCTGATTTGGCTCAGGTGTCTAGGTGCTCGCCTTTTACGAACGAGGTCGTGGGCACACGATCCTGCAGTATATGTGAAGCACCTGGATAGAGAGAGGTTCACCTCTGTTACGGTTTAGTTATATTTGCTTAGTGCATGGCAAAGAAACGTGTCCGAAATACCGGTTGTGGTGGCCAAGAATTCTTTCTGCCGATTTGCCCATGTTGGAAACCGGAAGTGTGGAGTCGGTGAGCAGCATGAGGCTGTTGGCTGAGTGAACTCGACCAGGAACTACACTTGTATAGCCTCTCAGTACCTGATGTTTGTGCTATTAGAACTTGGTAAAACAAACTGGTTGAATGTGCACTCGGTAGGTCAACGAATATTACCTTAATAATACCCGAATATTAATTAGATTTTCTCATACAACTGCACTTTGTCATCACCATTTTTCACCAAATCCTGCTTATCTGACCACATGCAGATCTCATTCAATCTACAGTGTGTGCCCACCTCTAAAATTACTTGTGAATCGCGAAACCTCAAGACCCCTGATATCGATGCTGTTCGTGCGAGAATATCTGCTTCATCTCTGCTGCATCAGTCCACCCTCCGATCATTGGTATCATTGGTAGATAGCTACAACACGACACTAGCTGACATGCTCGACGAGTTTGCACGTCTGACAAAGCGCACTGTGCGCCCCGCCCAGACGGCCTATGGTTTACCACAGACATTAAACTAGCCAGGTCTACTAAACGAAAGCTTGAAAAAGCATACAAAAGATCCGGACTAACTGTCCATCGCCAGGTATATGAATACTACTGTAGGTCGTACCAATCGATCCTAGCAAAGGCCAAGTCTAGCTTCTATAGAAACATTGTTGAATCACAGATGCACAATCCAAAAATGCTGATGTCGACAATAAACCATCTCCTCAACCGTTACCAGATTAGCTCCTTACCTGATGATCCTTGTGATGATCTAGCCGATCGTTTCTCTCGATTCTTTGTACAGAAGATAGACCAGATCAGGGAGTCCATCCCCGCGATGACAACATCCCCCTAGAATGCTGTTGCCTGGTTCCTGGCTGCACCTCAACGTCTACATTTAAGCAGGTCACTAGTGATCTAGTCCTGAAGTTCGTATCCCAATCAACGAAGACAAGTCCTCTGGACCCTATTCCCACTGTCCTGCTCCTACGTTGCCTTGATCTGCTGCTACCATGCATAACTAACATTAATATGTTATTAGCCTCAGGTCATGCCCCAGCACCTTTCAAAAAAGCTGAAGTCAGGCCACTTCTCAAGAAAGTGACACTAGACCAAGAGAACTTGAGCAACTACCGCCCAGTCTCCCTTCTACCATTCCTATCAGACACTGGAACTGGTCGTGGCAGACCAGCTGAACTCATACATCGAAACTTCACACCTTGCTAGTTAGTTCTAGTCTGGCTGTAGAGCTAATCACTCCAGAGTCAGCATTGCTTAGGGTATACAACGACCTGCTTAGGAATGCAGACATGGGTAGAGTGTCTGCCTGTTGTGCTCCATCTTTCGGCAGCTTTTAATACCATCGATTTTTCTAGAACGCCTCTCATCTCGCCTGGGCATCACTGGCACTGCTCTGCAGTGGTTCAGGTCCTATCTCAGTGGGAGACTCCAGAGTATTGACGTGAATGGACAAAGATCATCTGAGCTACCTCTGAGATATGGCGTACCTCGGGACTCCGTGCTAGGTCCGGTTCTTTTCTTGGTTTATACTCTCCCTCTTGCTGATGTGATTGCCAAGCACAATCTAGGCTTTCACTTCTATGCGGCTGCGATTATCCATGAATTAAAGTGGTGTAGTGTGACGATTTGTAGGATATGGCACACAGCTTGTAAGGTAATGTATCTCCTAAATGGTATCTAAATAATATATATATATATATATATAATAATAATAATAAATCTAGTAAATGAAGAGAACAGCAAGGAACCGAGGACGGACCCTTGCGGGACTCCACAGGTGACTGGTCTGGTGGATGAGACCTAACCCCCAAACTACACGATCGGATAAGTCCGATTTAAACCACGCCAGTGCCTCGTCTTATCTCAGTGTCCGGCACGGCATCAATGGTAGCCTCAAAAAGGCATGCAAGTGTAAGTACTCAACCTCCTCGCTCGCTTTATCGTCGTAAATTAGCACGAGGAACATGGCAGACCGCAGTTTTTCGTTTTCGAACTCGCTTGTCTAACTCGTGTCTAGTTGCCTCTGTGCTTTTGTAACCGCGAAGAGAAGCTCGTCCCCAGCTCTCTACCGGTGGACTGCGTGATGCAGTGCTGCGGTGCGGTTAAAACACAGGCGGCCACAAATGGGTGCCGAAAGCAACAGTATTGCGGGCCTGTTAGTAGCGGTTACGCGCCGGCGCAAGCGCTTTACGCAGCGCGCACCGGACCGACGGAGTTAACTGCGTGAGAACTTCCGAAGCCCGACTACAATAAGCCACCACACGCCTGCGTCGCTAGCAGTGGTCCCGTCCCCGAAGGCGGACCGCTACAGCACCTCAAGATACGAGCAGCTAACTGAGTAGCTGGCAGAACACCACTGCGCAGTGTAGGTTCGTCTCTCGTGCTCTCGAAGCGTAGTCTCGCATCGACTCCCCAAGCTGCAGCCCTCTTTCTCTTTCTCTTTCTTTCTCTCTCTCTCTCTCTCTCTCTCTCTCTCTCTCTCTCTCTCTCTCTCTCTCTCTCTCTCTCTCTCTCTCTCTCTCTCTCTCTCTCTCTCTCTCTCTCTCTCTCTCTCTCTCTCTCTCTCTCTCTCTCTCTCTCTCTCTCTCTCTCTCTCTCTCTCTCTCTCTCTCTCTCTCTCTCTCTCTCTCTCTCTCTCTCTCTGCCCTCTTGACCTTGAGCTTAGCTGCTATTGTTTTGTCGGACCCTAGCTCTTGGTGTCCGTCCTCGGCCTAATTCTTCTTGGCTAGTCTAGTCCTTGGCTAGTCCGCCCGCTACGGTTGCTCTAGGTGCCCTAGTCAGACCAACTAAGGCAAGGGCTAATATCGCGGCTAGCCTGAGAGCTGCCCCAGTGCACTTTTGGACGCTGAAGTATACGGACCATCGACAAGAGTCAGTAAGCGCTAGGGTGATTTCAATCCTAGATTGATACGTATCAAATGTGGGAGCCGAGCTTTTGTGGAGGGAGCTCCTGTATTTACGTATATTTTTGTTGTTAGGCGACGGTTTAATTGCCACGCAATGGAGAACTAGGCGATGGACCATAAAGCCTTTCGTCGCAGCACCAGCTTGCACGCGCCAGTCGATGACCTTGACGACAGAGCGCCGCTTTGAAATCGCGGCCTGTCCGTGTTTACTCGTCGCTTGCGGTAGGGACTGGGTGGCGCCACGCTCGTCTCAGGGGGGAGAGAGAGAGAGAGAGAGAGGGCCGGTCGCAGCAAAGCACCGGAAGGGACGGCCGCGCTGCGGCGATAAAAACCGAATACGAGCGCCGCAGCTCCCTGCATTTGCGGGCTATTTTCTCTTGAAGTTCGGAATTCCGAACTGCTGCGTCGCTCTCGCGAACCCGACCGGCTTTCCGGTCGACGAGGCCAGGTCTCGCAGTATGACCGCCACCAGCTCGTCTTTGCACATCCGGTGAGGGCGAAAAGACGACGCGAAAGCGACCTCCTCGGCCGGGCAGCCCGACGCCGCCGCTGCCTCGCTATCTGACGCCGGGCCGCAGGAGGCGGCGGCGTCGGCAGCAGCGGTATCGCTGCCGCTACTGCCACCACAGCCTCGGAAGTCCGCTCGGTTGGAGCCGCCGTCGAAGTCACTCCCGCTCGCCCTGCGCTTGCGGCCGGCCGCCGCCGATGCCTGCGGCGGTTTCGCCGCAACGTCGTCAGCCGAGCCGAGTCTGGCGGGGCAACGGTAGCGCGGCGCCGATGCCGACAACAATCCGTCCGAGCCGAGCCTCCGGTCGCCGCCGCCTTGGCTGTCGGCGAGCCTGGGCGCGAGCGATCGCGGAGCGAGCAAGCAGGTGAGCGGGCGTCGTCTGCGGCTCCGGGTCGGCGCCGATTGGAGCGAAGGCCGCCGCAAGCTAGCCGGCGCCTACCGGTGGCCTCGCTCCTCCTCCGACCGCGGGATCTGGACGGCGAGACCGCTCAGTCGACCCGTCCGTCGCTGGCTCTCTGTCTGCGGCCCTGCGTCAGCCGCCGCGGAGGCGCTCGAACCGCCTGCAACCGTCCATTGCACGGCCATTCGAGTCGCAATCCGAGCAACGGCAAAGACGGCGGGGACGCGGGAGAGCGGAGAGGCGGGCAAACAGCGAGCAGTCGGAACAGCGGTAAGCCGAGACCGAGGCTCGAGCCGACCGCCGTCTCGCCGCCGCCGCCGCTGCTAGTACGATGAAATGAATGGACACTGGATGCCGAAGTCATAGATATCCGCAAGCCCGATGTACACGTCGAAGCCGTGGCGTTTTAAATAAGCCAGGTTTCGGCAGCGCTCGCGATTAATAAGGGTGCAGACCTTAGGGCATGTGCGTCGTAGGTTAGTCAGCTGCAAGTCATGGTGGGCACCGCACACGCGTAAGCCCTCTAGCGCTGTTTCGAAATATCCAGCCTTACATCAACGATGTAGAGTAAAGATTACCTGATTCAACAGCTCGTTTAAATAGGGATGCGGCTATCCGCGCTTGCAGCAGGCAACGCAGGATTGTTTGCCGAAGAACTCGAACCCACGAACTGGATAGAGAAGTGCGAGCACCTTGTACCTCTAGGCTAAGAAGGTGCATTTATTTTGCATAGTATTTATTTGTGTGCGGCTTTGCCCGCTTCGCGAAACACGCGCCTTTGAATAGAGGGGCAGAATGCGGTGGAAGTGAGTCTCGTCCAGTCTTCTCGCGAAGCGGCCGCCGTGCTTCGCCATAGTGCGATGGCGGCCTGGGGAGAGCTAAGGTGAGGGGCGCCATGCCGACTGAGCACCTCTGGAGTTCGCACGCGAGGCGATCTCGCAGGGCGATCAAGTCTTGCGCAGCCCGCCGCCACCTTAAGTCGCGTACCTGGCGTCGAGCAGATTTCTGCCCGCCGGGTTTTGCCGCAATTTGCACAATGCGCGATCTTCGAAGGGCAGACGGTTTCAAGACACTTAAAGAGGAAACTTTGCTCTCGAAGGGCGTGACTCATCGCGAGACTCGACGCAGACTGGCGCAGTCGTTACCTGCGCACAACGATCGAGGTACAGGCGGCTGCGCGTCCACTGTGTGTCGATCGCACGACGAAAACTCCGGGCTCTCAGTGCCAGCTCTTCTTCCTGACGAAATTAAAAGGGCGGCAAAAGTTACCTTCGTCGGGCGCAATAGCTCCCCACTGCGAACAGCCACGAAGGTCAAGCAGGTGTTAAGCAAGAGCGTTTCGCGAGGCGCACGAAAAGCCTTTTTCGCTTCAGGCATGCACACGTAGCGTTGAGCTGTGGCGAGCGTAACGATTCGTGCTGCGCCTTACTGGCGGTCGCGCCGCAGCATCCGCTGTGCAGCCGCCTGCCGCCGCCACCGCCGCTGAGAAACCCGGCGCTCCACGCCGGAGAAACGTCGTGGGCGGCGGAGCCGCCTCGGCCCGCTGCTGCCGCCGCGCCGGCGGCGTCCTCGGCGTCTCGCCGGGGCGACACGCCGCCGCCGCCGCTGCTGGCCTGCGCTCCGCGAGCGCCTCTCGCCGCCGCCGCCCTTCTTTCCGCCCTGGCGCTGCAAGCGTCGTCGGCCGAATGCTGTCGCAGCCTCGCAGCCGCAGCCTGGAGACCGCCGCCGCCAACCCTGGCGCTTCCTCTCCGCTCCGTCTCGGGCACCGTCGAGGACAAGGCGCGAACGAGGACGGCAAAGTCCACCGAGTTGATGGAGAAGTACTCGAGGGCGTGGTGTCCGGCGGCGTGGCGCTTGAGCAAGTTCAGCCTGTTGGCAAGCCAGTTGCACCAGGGGCACGCGAACGACGCGTCGGACGCGCCACGAGGTCGCGTCGAGCCGCCCGCCGGCCGATCGCGCCTCTCCCGAAGAGCGATCCCGCCGCCGCTGCCGCCGCCGCCGCCGCCGTCGTTCGCGAAGCTTCCGTCGGTAGCTGGCGGCTGCTGCGGAGCTGCTCTCTTCCTTCTCGTCGCAGTAGCAGGGGCGTAGTAGACGGCAGTCCGAGCCGCTGCTTCGGGGACATCCGCAGCGGCGGCGGCGGCGGACGAGCCGCCGCCTCGGGTGCCCTGCTCCGCTGCGAAGCTACCGGCACCGCGCAGATTCGACGGGGAAGGCGCCCAGTCGGATTCGCGATCCTCGTCGGGAGCCGGAATTTCGCGGCAGCAGCTCCCGAAGGGTTCACAATCGGCGGGCGCTTCGGGGAGTTCGAACGCTTGTTGTTGTTGCCGGGAGTCCGGTCGTGTGTCAGCGTCAGCTGGCGCGCGATCGGCAATGTCGACGACGCCGCTGGCTTCAGCCGCCGCCGACGATGCGGTTGCGGCAGCGGCCGCGCCCGTCGCGTCCGGCGACGCGTCGGACACGTTGACGATGTAGACGTCCGGCTCCTCGCGCAGCTCTTTGACGATCGCTCGGTCGCCACTTTGGACAGCGACAGCGCACTCGCTCTGGCCGAACGCCGTCTCGGTCGATGCGGCTGAGCTCGCCGGGCTGTAGCACGTGCATAGGGTTGCGCTCTGGCGCGAAGCCGCCGCGGCGTCCGACGAGCGAATCGCGCATCCGCATGGGCGCTTCGGCTCGTCGTGCCATCGCTCGAATCTAGGACTGGCCACACAGCCCGCCGCCGCCGACGTCGTTCTCGCGTCGAAGCGAGGTTTCGCCGCATCGGCGTCGGCGACGTCCGCTTGCACAGCTGAGCCTTCGGTCGTCGACCGGTTCCCGAGGGTGGCGGCGGCGGCTCGCGGATACGGCTTCAGGTCGACGACGGCGGAGGCCATCCTGCCGCAGACCAATTGGGCGCCGACCCTGGACGCCGGCGACGTCGCGGTCCAGCTCTGTCGCTGGATCGCGGTCGACGAGCCGCGGCAGCGGTAGCAGGCGGCAGAATGGATCGCTGCCGCCGCCGCCTCAGCGCATCTCTCGGGACGCGCCGCGGCCGCAGCCCCTGCGACGGCGAAGGCGAACGTGCTAGGCTCGGCGACCGCTCGGCGACCGCTCGGTGAGGTCGCGGGCGGCGAGCTAAGGTCGGCAGAGGCGGTACACCTAAACTGGCTGCGGCAAAAGCCGAGATTCGCTAAGGAGGCGCGAGGCGGCCTGGCGCTTGGGTGGCGGAGGAGGCATTTTTGGGGGGAGGAGGGTGGGGTGTGCGGAGCATCGGGATAACGGAACGCACGGGCGAAACCTTCGAGCTCGGCCGCCCGATCGCCGGCCGCGTCTCCTCCGGCCGAGAGAGCACCGATGAAGATAGCTGCCGACGCGGCGGCAGCGACGGCGTCGGCAGCTTCGGCGCCTCCAGCGTTCGGCTCCTGCAGCAAACGGCTACGGGCTTGAGAGAGCGCCACTCGTTTAGCGACCGGCGCGACGGGAGCATCACCCGGGCGTGGCTCCCAACCTCGCATAGGGAGGAGCCGACTGGCGCGAGCTCGCGCAGACGACCGACGCACACGAAGCGGACTTGAGCGCGGTACGCGACGGCGCGCTCGACCGTTGTCGCCACCCGCCGCCTATTCACGTTTAAGAAACACTTTTTTGGTTATCTTTTTAGCCTAGGGTTTAGGATTTTGGGTTTAGTATTTAATGGTTTCATGTTTTGGGGTTAACGGCTTATGGCTCATCAGTTAGATTCTGTATTTTTTCGGGTTTACAGTTTAGATCTTAGGGTTTAGGGTTTAGTATAGAGAGAGAGAGAGAGAGGGAGAGAGAGAGAGAGACTCTAAATGGAAAAAATAAACTAAAACATGTACATTTAACGTAATTGTAAACATACACTGGCGACCATGTTGAACAGCCTGCTATGAGCACGATGCCAATAGCGGATCTCACGTTTCTGTTCGAACACACGACGCCATATTAGCGGCGCCGCGCCGCAGCGCCGTCACCCACCGCCACCACCACTGCCGCTGCAAGACGCCCAGTCTTCAGCCGAACCGAGTGCCGAGGGGCGTGGCCTGCTGCCTCGCGTTCTCGTGGGTTAAAGCGATAGCTTAGCTTAGCCGGTCGAGTGCGACCGCGTCAGAAGCGGATTCGTTCCCGTTTCTCTGCACTGCTCTGGGTCGTAATAAAGCTAAGACTAATACAAAAAATTCGAAGACCCTCCTTTGCAATAGGGCAAAAAGAGCGGCGAGCATGGAAATCGTCCGCGTACTTTGAAGGAAGCTTCGTCGCAAAGTCTATCGGGCAGCACGACTCGCTCGCCCCTTGTACGTACCGCAGCCTCGGCCCGAACACTGGCGACGTACTGTCGGTAGTTGGACGTCGTCTGCTGTCGACAGCTGACGAGCGACGCTTTCGACGACAGATCCAGCGGCGATTCTTGCTCGCACCGGAAGCATTGCAGAGCATCGCCGTAAGACGCTCGGTATTCGTTTGTCTTGGTGTGCGATAAGTTGTAGGCGTGCGGCGCCGAGCGTCTGCTAACTGAAAGCGCGATTGTCGGTGGGCTGGCGCGCGCGAACGTGACTAGCCGGTCGCAGCGCAGCGGCCCTTCGCAATCGCACTTACGCTCCTCCAACGACGAACGAGGAGGCGGCGCTGCGTCCAGGAGGTCTGCGACGCCGGCCCAGTCGTCACCGTACGACGACCTGTCGTCCGGACTCTCCGGCAGCCTTCAAGAAACGACCGCCACCTCGAGAGGCGCGGCGCCGCCGAGCGCCGCCAGCGCCGCCTCCGGTCGAGCGGAAGCGCTCGATGGGGCAAAGCCGATCCGCGACAGACCGATCGCCGCACGAATGACGAGAAGACGCGACGAGCGCGCCTCACCATTGTCCTTCGTCCACCGGCGCGCTGAATCCGTCCGAGGCCCTGCTGCCGCCGCGACGCGGCAGCTGCGACGGCGGCGACGGGTGACCTCGCTTGTCGGCCTCGCATCTAGCGGCAAAAAACTCTCTGCGCATCGTTTCAGCCAGATTTCTCCTCGCGTAGGCGGCGGCGGCCGGCATCAGGGAAATCTGAACCGTTTCTTTAGCATCGAAAGCAAGAGAACGGCGGCTTTTTCCACAGCAAGCTCGGGAGCGCCGGACTCGGACTGCATGCGCCGATCAGCGCCCTCGAAGATGCGAGACGCGCCGCGTTCACGAGCTCCTTTGCAATTACTGGATCGGCATGCAGCGGAAGCATGAGAAAAAGAGTCGTCGTCCGGCGGCGGCGAGCTCGGCTAGCCGAGTCCACGGCAGTCCACCTACGGCACGCAGAGAGAGAGAGAGAGAGAGAGAGAGGGAGAGTGAGAGACAGAGATAGAGAGATCGAGAGACAGCGAGAGAGAGAGAGACAGCGAGAGAGAGACGGAGACGGACGGAGACGGACAGAGAGGAAGTTCGAAAAGGGGCCCGCTATAACCCCTCCCCACCTTCACCTCTCACGCCGAGGAGTGAACTCCGATGTGGCCAGCCCGCACAATGCTTACCGGAAACTCTCCCACAGACACCGAAAAAAGCACGAAAGCTTTGGCGGTGTCGCGAACGAGTCGCGGTGAGAACGTTATCTCTATCTGACAGATGATTGCGAGGACGCGCTACGGGAGGCTATACGCTACGATGCGAGCCTGAGCCCCTGCAATAAGAGGCTCGCAGTTGGCTGTGAAAAACTCCTTTGTAGCTAGGCTTTTTGGTCGTGAACGTCGAAACTCCTCTATTACACACTTCTCACCGATCTATACTGGCTTTCCGACAAGCAGCGTATCGAATTCAAGGTTTTGTTACTCACTCTTTTATCTTCCTTCCGTCTCTTGCTCCAACCTACCTATCCAACCGGTCTTTATTCATAGACCACCAGCTCTCCTGACTTAAGTCGCTTAGCCACTAATCGACCTCAGCACGCGTTCAGTTTTTATACTCCTAAAGCCTGGGAGTCACTCCCGACTGGAGTCGCGACATTCTCTGACTTGATGACATTTTTATTGAAGCTAAAAATGTGCTGTTTCTTGCAACAAATGCTGGGACCGTGTGAAAAGTCCTTTGCGTGCTTAAAAAGAGTTGACGCTGTGTATGTTATCTCTAAGCTACTGGTACGCTTCCCTCACAGCATTTAGAAAGTGTCTAGAAAAAAGAGATCTAGTTCTCTTATAGGGTTATACAAATTTCTTCTATTTATTATTATTATTATAACTGTGCATAGCATACAGCGTATTCGTATTCAAATCATAAGCGTAAAGGCCTTCGGGCGGCCTCCTGTCAGCCTCGGGCGACTAGGATTTTTGCGGGAGATAATGTTTTCCTCTTTCAGTTTTTTCTTATGTCGTCGTTACCCCCAAATCCGTTACGACACTGATCCATTATAATTTAAACGTTTTAGCGATTTACAGTCCTGTCCTGTCTGGTCAGCCGCTTAGCATAAATAGTTTATAACCTGGGTTGGAGTTTTCCTTTAGCGTCACTGCTTTACCTTTGATTGATTCCTGATCTTAAGGGAGCTTGAACATATAAACGTGTGAGTGACGCTGATGATGCAACTTTGGACTTGCAAGAAAGAGTGCATTTGTTAGTTTTCAAAAAACAGCACTTTTGAGATTATTAGTGACCTGGACATTGACCTGACCTTTGAGAAAAATGACGGATCATTGAGCCCAATATCAAGATTGGTTCTCCCGCAATAATTTTTGCACCAGGTCTCCCGATAGTGGTTGCTACACATTTTGACCTCGGCACGAAAGAAAGTTTGAACTTCTATATTTCACTTAACGTGACCTCTCTAATCGCATGTGCGGTTGAATTAATCAGAATTGTGTTCCAAATCGTTGAGTGGAAGCTGGCCAATAGGATAGTGTAAAATTAAAATAAAAAGGTTTACGCTTCGCGCTCTTAATAGTTTCCTCTTCATTACTAAATGCTTGCTTTAAGTGATGCGACTACAAGCTGTTGGTAATCCTTACTCGTTGGCCTGCCGTGTCCAGTCTCCACGTGGCTTTTCATCTTTTCTTCCAAGTGAGTCGTGTAATCGCACTCATCGCACTGGAAGACTTGAAAGTCGTTGGCATGCTGAATTACCTGCAGCGGTTCCATGGCAAATGCTAAGTGAATCGTTTTCAGTCGTAAGCCGCGTGCCGCACATCTACGGCAGATTTTGAATTAGTTCTTCATACACTAATCGGCGGCAATTCATAATGCTGACCTTTGAAAAGTAACGCAATTTAATCGCTCTCCGTCTGTAAGTCAACAAAGCCATAAAGACTAGGAGGCTGCTACGCATGAGAGCTTTCTATGGTGAACTCAAAGCCTAAGCTTTGCCTTTCGGTACGTATGCGATAGCCAGCAGACTTCATCACACGCGGTTAAGAGAAAGTGGGAAGCATAGTTGAGTCAGCAGGGCAACCGAGGAAGTGAGTAGCATGGAAGTCACGACTTAGGATGGCTGGAAAGGATGTGGCCCAATCAGCATCAGGAGTTTAGATGTCGCTTCATAAGAATTGTAGAAGTGAGCTCCATGTCTAGGCTCTGCCGAGCAGACGCTTCGGTTGCCAACGGTCTGTAGAAGTAGGAATGGAGCAGCTAATAGAATTCTCAAAACAGGACCTGCGGGTACGGATAGCCTGAAACAGTTCAGCTAGCATGAAGGAGCCAAGCCACGGCGGGCCTTCTGGGTCAGTGCAAGAACTTAAATCTGTATCCGTCGATCAACCGGAAGCCATTGAAGCTCCTTCAGCCAAGGAGAACTATGGCAATTAGCTTTTTCGAAATTACCAAACGCGGCACTTACCAGAGAAATTCTGCACCATAAATTGCTTATAAAAAAGCACTATTTAAGAATAGTTCACTTTTTAGGCGATTAGACGAATATTATTTATAATTTTTACGATGCTGGTGCGGTCTCATACGCTCAGGCAGCATACAAGATGCATTGGCAGAGAGAACATTCTGCAATAAATAATAAATAAATCCCAGCTGATTAAACAGCCTCTTTTTGTATAGTGACAGAAGAGCCTTTATGGCTATCACCACCGCTTGCAGTGGCGATACAGAATCGCCCACCGCAGGAATCGAAAATGAAAGCAACAGCCTTACCTAGTGTGCCATCACAGCATACCACAGCCACTAAGCGAGTTTACATTTATGATTGTGTACTCACTGTTTCACGTTACAATGTCGCCGCCTCCCAAGTACAAAGGCCTCTGCTATTAGCATATCAGTTAAGAAAAGGAAAGATTACGGAAAGATTGAATTAGCATACTACACTTCATAAGGTATCCTAGGAAAAAATTTGTTTGAAATGCTAAAGAACAGCTCGCTAGCGTCTGGAGTCAGTATAGCTGTATGCTAACGCTTTTCCGAATTTCAAAGAAAAAGAGTGGTGAGTGCAAGTTTTCATTCCTGACTGCGAATGTCCAATCTAGCAGAATGACCTATCTAGCAGAAGACTGAGCAGTGCGAGCTCGTCTGACTTGGAATGCTGCCAGCTCATTTGCTAGCAGGACAAGCCTAGCGTAAGTGCCACTGCTGCTTTGCGGGTTGAAGCGGAGCGATTGAGATTGCTTGGATTATCGATTCTTTTTTTCTCTTGCAAAGAGATCGACTGGCGGAGGCGACTTGAGCGAAACGAACGCTTGCGAAAAAGCGTGATAACAAGAATCATAGCTGACCCAAGGAGCTAAAACTAAAAACTGCACGCGCCGCTCATGTAGCCTCTTCTTCGAATATCCTCGTACCAAGCTACGCTAGCATCTACTCTGGCGTCTCGACGCGGCTGCTGCGGCTCACTCACCTGATGACACAGGAACTCCTGCCGTGTACTGTGGATGCTACCGCAGCCACATCGATACCTCTTACTACGTGCGTACTCTCCATTTGCGAGAGACATCTCAAACTGCTCTATTCGGCGACGTTCTAGGCGTTTTCTGCGAAGAGGCTTAGCGACGTCCTGGGCCGCCGCTACCCGCCACGGATCCGCGAGAGCTTAGTTAGCTGGGCGCGCTTTTTCGCAGCCGACTGCAATTTTTTGTGCGAAACCTCCAAGCGGCTATTGAAGCACTGAAACGGAAGCCCGACATGACATGCGATGAGGCGTCGTTCTCGTTCTATTGCTATTAAAAACAATTAGGCCAACTAACGTTATATTGCCTTCACATTGCCGTATGCCGTGTAGTGCGCGATAATAATAATAATAATAATATTGCACTTGATAAAGCGCCCTCAGAGAACTCAATCTCTTTCTAGGCGCTTTACATTTGCTGCAAATTGAAATGCAATTGAATGGTAAGTTAAAAAAAATGCTTGAAAAACAAACAAAATGAATAACATGGTTAGGGGTTACATGCACTGGGTCAGCATGCAAATGTGGTTAGTGGCAGCATGAACAGTGTCAGCACGCATAAGCACGTGAAGGACGAATCACAGGGACCCACTAAATGCTGTCCTAAATAGGTATGTTTTTAAGTTTCTTTTAAATGTGGTCAGGTCAGTGGATGTTCTGACGCAGGTCGGGAGGGAGTTCCAGGCTTTGGGAGCGTACGAGCTAAATGCACGGTCTCCAAAGGATTTAAGGTTTGTATGAGGTATTTCTAGACTGTTGGATTCCGAAAAGCAGGTGGTACGATGCTTGGCCTGATGGGGTAGTATATCTGACAGATAGGCTGGAGCCATAGAATGAAGGGACCTAAAAGTGAGCGACAAAACCTTTGAAGACGCGTGTGTGCATGTTCTTTATTTTTCACTTGAATACCGTGTATATTTAAGCTCTATAAAACCAAATAGTGCGAGCCCTTTCTTCCAAAGCCACTCGCATAAAACTTTTAACAGTAAAATGTCTGACACTGCAAGACGCGTTAGACATTGTGATGGCTGCAGAACAGTTGCAAAATGAGGTCGAAGCGATCAAAAACGGTCGCTAGCATTCAGCTGCTGCAGCAGCCGCCGATGACAAGCGATGACATATAAAGCGTTGAACAGATACGACGTTGCATTGAGAAACTAATAGATTTTAAAAGGATTGACTTGTCCCAACGTATGTTTGCGATATAAGAATGGTAGTAAAAATAACTGTACCACATCAGTGGCGGTGCCAGGATTTTCATCTAGGGGGAGACCAGCAAGATTTCTGATTTGGGGCAAGATCCGCCAGGTTTTCATGTTGGCGGGGGAGGGGGTTGAACCGCAACTAATGGAAAATAGAGCAAACAATAACAGTGTTTACTCTATATGACCTTTGCAGTTTTTCATCGAGTAGTAGAGGCTTCTGTTGTCCCCGCTCGTCGCTTGTCGAAAGCGTTTACTCTAGTCGCCTGTAAGCGCGATTCCAACGAATGTGGAATTCAGACACAACTTTGTTGTTGGTGAAGGTTGGGGGAGAAATAGGGGTCAGCCGGTCACTTACTCGCTGTAGGGGGGAATGCCCACCCCCCTACAGAAGGCAGACCCCATGGCTCCGCCACTGAATACAATCGTTACTAACGTACCTCTATTTAGTAGAGTGTTTTACCCCAAGCAAAGGTCACTACCACGTTCATAAACGAATTAGAAACCAATAATATTTTTAATGTTATGTCTCGAGGTGCAAACTACGTCTAAACAAAGTAAAGACAGAAAGTGTACTAGAATCAACATACTGGACATCAGAGAAAGCTGGTGATGTGAGGAAAAGGCCTCCAATTTTCTCTCTCGAAACTTCTGGCTGAAAATATTCGGAATACTAGCTATATGACTAGGAACTGGTAGCTATCCAAAAATCGGTTCAGGAAAAAGTGACAATCTCCTTTAAAAACTTTTACTTCTTATTTGCCGTCTTTATTTCACTATCCGCACTATTGCATTGGACGCTCATTGATAAGAATATTAAAAAACACAACAGCATTGAGTTGTCCCACGACTTGAATGCCATGAATGTTCTCTTCTGTTGGTACATCAATATGGTCTGCAGACGAGCGCTAGCGCCACCATGTAGATTGCCGAACTGTAGATAGAGTTTATGTCGAGTTACCAAGACGTTGTGAAGACAAGAAAAGATTACTTGGCGGATCAGTGGTCAAAATTACTTGGAGTTTCGTGTAGCTCTTTGCTTAGCAAAGATCTCAAATGAAAGTGCTCTATGTAAAACGACGCAAAATAAAAAGACGAGCGAAAAAAATCATCTAACTTTGAGGGTCAAAGCCTCCCAATAACACCACAACTGTAAGTAAAAACCAAGCTATAGAAGCTTGTGAATTCAGAATGACCACAAAGGCAATAGCAAAAGGTTGCGACAGTAAAAATCTAATTGGCTGTCACTCGTGTAAATACTGAGCGTTTGCCACACCTCAGGCTTCTCGTCAACCTCCGCGACAGCGTCTCGTACTGGTCTCTTGCAATGTATGGATTGGTCGTCTAATTAGGAAATCCCGATATTTCAATACTATTTAATTTAAAACTTTGGAAAAGCAAAAACATCTGGTCGCAGATATCTGGGCGATTCAGTATCGCTTAGCATCTTAAACGCTTCCGGTTTTATCGAGAGCTAGTTTTTAAATAACACAGCTTTACTTTCATGTTGATTGCGAAGCTGTCAGCATGATTAATCACCTTTGATGTAAACGTACGTTAAAATGTTCTAAAATTGCTGAATTAAGGATAATGGTAATTATTCGTCACTCTGTGAGCAACGAGCACTTGCAATCTCTTTAGTTTATGTGTTAACAACTGCTGCGTGAAACGCTGCGAAATCTGAATGTCGTCACTGTCAGACAATGTGTATCATTCAATTTTGTATTTTATAGAATGATCTCAAGAGCTAAACATCCTGAATTTCTTTGCAGCATAGTAACATTTTTAGGATAACGCACAACTTAACTAGGGCCAAGAGTGAGCAAGTGATTCGTGTTTTTGTGGATTGCAAATTGGACAGTTGTTCATTGCGTAGTCGACCTCAGAAATGTGGCACAAATCATTCCGAAAGGTTCTCAAATCATGAGCTAGTCTACAGCTACTCAACGAGACTTCGCTGGCATCTATAGTAAAAGAAACAGAGGTTCAGAGAGACTATTTATTTTTGTATGCGATTGTAGGAAGAAAGCAATGCTTCCGATTTTAGTGGTATCGGATCTTTTGAGAAGATTCAATTTATTATCCATAGAATATGCTTCTTCTACGCGAGTCCTCCTTTATGTGCTTACGTATACTACAACTTAGCAAGTGACTATTACCGAGAATGGCTTATGGTTCTTTTCCAGCAGCTGCTGTAAAGCGCATACCAGGAACATTAGTTATCTCGGGTCTCTTGGAAAGGCTGTATTATTACTATTATTGTTATTATTATTAGGGTGATGAGAGTCACGCGATCCTGCAGGGATCACCTCGCGAGTTGGGGCGACGAGAATCACGCGAATTTTCCGGGGGGGGGATCACCTCACGGGGTGGGGTGACGGCAGTCGGTGGTTTCTTATCTCGGCTTCGATCTTTCGCTGGCTGGCGCACTCGTTTCTCAGCCCGAGGAAATTTTCCTGGGAAACATGTTTCAATGTTGACATAAAACCACATGTATTTAGAAAGAGCTTAGGATTAGATGGTTTCGTTCCTTACCTACTCATAATTGACTACGTGCTTTTCATAAGTAGAAGGAATCTTTTCCAGCACATGTGATGACACGGCATGTTAGTTCGCACATGCTATTGCGAGCTAGCAGCTAATTTCTAAAGCGATCCAGTAGCATCCTAGTTCTTTTACCGCTACACTTCACAAAGCGAATTATTGTGAGCTAATTCCGGCCCCATTCCACCACATGGTTTGTAATATGAATGCTAAACATAACTCCCCTGGAAAATGTGAGAGACGGTTCTGCACAACTATGGATTAGAACCTTGAAATTAAAGAGGAATGGGAGTGCTACGCAACACGCGAAGTCATGGTTGTTCATCTGGCCTCGATTATGCACCAACTTTTAGCGTTCAAGTCCCGGTTGCCCAAACCAGTTATTCCATGTAGTTATCGTTTTTCATATCATTATCGGCTCGTCAGTTTGCTGAGGCCTTAAAATACTTTGCCTGTCACCCCAATCGCCGGACTATTTTCATTATTTAAGTTTAGTTATCGAGACTGACAAAGTAGATTACGCCACATGTTTAGTCTAAATTGCATATTCTTTTCTGTTTTGCGCACACAGTGCAATTCAATAGCCGGCAATTGGGGTCAAAACTGAAGGTGTTACCTAAGAGCTAGCGTAAACAGCACTGTAATGACGGATTTAAATGTCGACGCCAAAAATTGTGCATATTCGACAGCTGAGCTTCCAGTTCAACTTGCCTGTTTCGCCTTAGTTTGACTCAGACCACTTTTGGTGAGCTTACCTGACAGAAAATAACCGTAGCACCTCCACCAGCTTCTGTATTCCAAGAGCGCTATGTCAAAACATGCAGTGAAACTTCCCATTGTAGTTAGGCCTTTGTTGTGCAGCATCTACGTAGACAATGTGGAAACATGCGCCATGTAGGTATGTAACCGCACGTTCTCTCCTGTGATCTCGCTCATTGGTTGGGCTTACCGCCTAGCTCTTGATGAAAGCTAGCTGCTTCATCCAGTGACTTTTCGATATCAGTTGTATAACTGATTTTGCTTCAAACATTTCCTTATGATTAATACATGCTTACTCGTGCATACATCTGGCTAAGTTCTTTTGATAAATATCACTCCATGGCAACAAAGAATCTAAGGTAATTTCGATTGAAATTCAATACGTGATAACCCTCAGCTTTATACAGCTTAAGTCGCAAATTTCTGCGGATCATTTTAGCTCTCAGGAGCAACCTCTAGAGTTGCACCCCGTTTTCTAGTAATGGCAACGACAACGTTAGCAATTTTCAATTGAAGTAGGTACTCGATGGTATCCTCTTTCCATGGGTCGTGTCTACTTTCGAGGTAAATGCCTGCAACAAGCAGTCAAAGAAGTAGCTAGTGCAGCTGAAGTAGGTAGCGGCCGGATGTGGTGCAGCAGTGCCTAAGGTTATTGGATGGAGGATCAGCAGGAGACTCTAGTCCCCAGTCAGCGATAAATGAGAAATAAATCCCCCTCAATATCGGATCGGTAGGATCTCAACTCTCCGGTGCCGTCCCAAGGCCGAGCAGCCAACGGCGAGCGTTATCAGCATATTTCGCGTCCCACGAGACGCTGCCGGGGCTTTCCTCAGCGGTTCTTCTACACTGAGCGTGTATACCCGAGACTCACCTTGAGCTTGCCCTTTGGTGTCGGCTGATGGTTGATTTTCTGCTCAGCTTTCTGTGAGGCATGTGCATTTCACACAAGCAGTGGTCATATAGGGTCAACGCCAGGTAAGTGAACAGGCTGCTGGCCCGGCCGAGATGAGAAGCGATGCAGCTAATCGGGCCAAAACTCCGCTTCTAGCCTCGATCTGCAGCTGATGACTGAACGATTAGCCTCCTTACGTTCCGTGGGAGGTTTGCTATATGCTTTTTATTTCTTGTTATCGAGCAGAAAATTCAAGCGCATTAAAAATTAGCATACTTAAGAGTCTCTGCATTATTGATCAATAAACTAATAGAATATTGCTTACTGCTTTTTAGGGACAGTCTTTTACACTTTTCAACGGTTGATTAGCAATATGGCTATGAAAAGGATGATTCTGACAGTATCTTGCTTCTAAATGCCATATGCAAGCAACACTGGCTGAAAAAGCACGCATTTCTGTTCTAGACTCGCTTGTCGTGTCAGCCACAACAAGTCAGCAGTTATAGGTCGTTCACCTATTGACCTGCTGTATTCTGGAGATTTTGACCAGTTCACGAGCCAAGTGCAACATCTTCAATAATTTCAAAACGGGCTTACAAACTTACCCCTTTTATAGGATTAGGATTTGACCTTGTGTGGCAGCAATGGAAGATGGACATCCCCTAAAGATTGTTGGCGACAGAAGTTTTGCTTTGGTCTGCTGATCCTAGACTGAGGAACTTACTTTCACAACCCTTACTAAACGTCATCTTCTCTCATGTTGCCGATTTTGGCACATCCTTCCTCGCCGTAATGAGCTGCCACCTCCACGCTAATAACGGTCGGATGCCATACTGACTCGGCTATGCTTCTCACTTTCTCTTTGCTACGTGAGATGGATTCGATTGGCTAATGTAGGCACACCGAAAGTGGCCTATGCTTTGATTGAGCTATTGAAAATACGCCTTCGTAGCAACGACGTGGTCCCTGTGGCTTTGAAGTTACATAAGGAGATGCATTCATTGCATTACATTACGTTCTCTCACAGACCATTATGTATGGCAATCAAAAAAATACGGAGATTATGTAACCAAAAACTAAAAAAGTTGGCAATCAGCTGCTTGCTTATGCAATGCTTTCCTCATCCTGCCCCCTTTCAACGACGAGCGAGAGTGAGCATTGACAGCCGCTCGGCGACTATGGACATTTTGATCTACTCACGCAGATCCTTTAGTTTTACTCTGCGTCTATCTACTTTCGCAGTTGCTGCTGTATTGGACCATGACCGAATAATCCTTACACGCACAGATGGGCAAATAAAACAGGCCAAGTTTGTCGAACCACCAGTCTCAGCATCAAAGCCTGACTACCCCAGAATTGCTCGTGAGCCGATATTAGAACTACACAGTAACCCAGCGGTCTAAAATACCTATCAAAGGTTTAAATTCTTTATAAGCTGTCCAGAGAGCACACGGTTAAAGATCACTCCGAACTGCGGACTGCTACCACGGATGGCGACTCTACAGGGATCCTCCCACATCGCCGACCGAGAGTCAATGCGAGAGTAATTCCAAGTACCAGTGCTGCTCGTTGGCTGCCGATTCCAGCGACAATGCGGACCCTCGAGCTAATTTTCGTTTCGTGCAATTATTTAGCCGGCAGGGCCTAGAAAGCTATTACTCCCCCTTCCCCCGCAGGGAAGAAGCGGTCGTTCACACGCGTCGTCCAGTGCGTCCCTCCCTTCAGCCTCTTAGTCTTCTCCGGAGACCGACTCGGGGTTGATGCTGCAGGCGGACGCCCCGGATCCGCGTGCTTTTCGGGCGTCTCTCGAGTTTTGGCGGCACACGTCGAGGCGACTCCGGTGCGTATGAGCGCTGCAAGAAGCAACCAGCAAGAGGCGAACGAAGCTCTCGGATAATAGCTGCTCGAAAATGCTGCATTTCGAAGGATGAGGGAGCGGCAAGTTTAGGAGCTGTGGAATGCGAGAATTGGAGGGCGGAACTCACGGCGGCTTTCGTTTACGTAACCGGGGTTCCGCCGGCAGCACCTTGCGGAGGCAGAAGAAGAGAGTATCCGGCGTCAATCCAGGCCAATGGACAGGCACTAAGTTTAGGATCGAGCTATTCCGAAGGTCGCCACTGATAAGACACGTCGTCTGCTAGCCGAAGCAGGCAGGCCACACTGTACCTCGCCTAGTACGTTTGACCCCTGCGGCTTTCCGTCGCGTCGACCGTTCGCTGCCGAAGGACGGCTGCGAGAGCCGAGCGACCTTTCCCATTGCAGCAATATGTTCGTAAGTCACGTTGTGGCGGCGGGGCTTAGTTATCCGGGCGGCGCTGGCTAGCCCTGGCGCGGGCGAAACGACGGAAGTGGAAGCGCCTTTGTGAAAGCCCCGTTCCGGTCTATAGAGCGCCTCTTTCGCCCTCTCCATCAAGCTGCGCGTCTAAGGCGCGTTGCTCTGCAGACCTCGTTTCCTCTCGAAAGAAATCGATTGACAGTACTCCACCCCTGTGAGGCGCTAAGCATGTTCGCTGCAGGTTCGCCGCCGTTCGCGTCTCGTCAACATCACCTCTCTCTCCCCCCCTCTCTCTCTCTCTCTCTCTCTCTCTCTCTCTCTCTCTCTCTCTCTCTCTCTCTCTCTCTCTCTCTCTCTCTCTCTTAACAGACTGAGCACAGTCGGGCAGGTGATGATAATATCTTGTCGGGCTTCTCTTTGATAATGTCAGAAACATTTCAATCAGGGTTCAAGAGGCAGCACTCTACTGAAACTGCTCTCCTCCGTGTTAACAATGACATTCTACGTGGCAACGACGACGGGAATGTCACTTCCTTAGCTCTGCTAGATCTGTCTGCTGCCTTCGACACCATTGATCACGAAGTTCTGCTTGAACGATTGAGAACAACGATCGGTCTGGCAGACGAAGCACTGGCGTGGTTTAAATCATACTTGTCTGATCGTGTTCAATCCGTTTCGTGTGGGGGTCAGGTCTCAGACATGAGAAGGGTCACCTGTGGAGTCCCTCAAGGGTCTGTACTTGGTCCCTTGCTGTTCTCCATTTATACGCAACCTCTGGGAAAAGTGATTAAGGCCCATGGAATAGGATATCACTTCTATGCTGACGATACTCAGTTGTATTTGTCATTTAAACCGTCGGAATCTGCTGCAGCACCCGAGAAACTGAATGCTTGCCTTGCCGATATTCGATCCTGGATGTCGGAAAACTTCCTGAAATTAAATGACGATAAAACCGAACTGCTTCTCATAGGACACCCTAAGCGTGTGGCTGGATTAAAAGGCTTTGCTGTTCTAATAGGTGATGCTATTGTGCGACCTTCACTAGGTGCTCGTAATCTAGGTGTCGTGTTCGACAGCTGCCTCAATTTCAAAAGCTTCATTCAGAAGACTGCCTCTACAGCTAGCCATCACATCCGATCCCTATCCAAGATTAGAAGCTGTCTCCCACAGTGGCTTGTAAAAAAATTAACTAGCTCTTTAGTTCTGTCTCGGCTTGATTATTGTAATTCCCCTTTGGCTGGGCTACCAAAGAAAGCTATTATGCCACTACAGCGGACTATGAATATGGCTGCAAGGCTGGTCTTCAAGTCCCAGCGGTTTGAGCACGTGTCACCTTTGCTGGAAGAGCTAGGATGGTTGCCGGTTGAGCAAAGGATACAGAGCAAAGTTCTTACACTGACCCACAAGGCCTGCCACGGCTTGGCTCCTTCATACCTAGCTGAACTGCTGCATCAGTTTCAGCTTGTTCGTGCCTTCAGGTCCTGTGTGGACAATAAATTAGCTGTCCCATTCCTCTGCTTAAAGACAGTTGGCGACAGAAGCTTTAGCTCTGCAGGTCCTAGACTGTGGAACTCGCTTCCACAATTCTTTCGCAACGACATCTACTCTCCAACTGCCGACTATGGCACATCTTTTTCAACGGTCCTGAACTGCTACTTCTATGCTACTCACTACCTCAACTGCTCTCCTAACTCTGCTATGCTTCTCATTTTCTCTTTGTTGCGTGAGACGAAGTCTGTTGGCTACCGAATGCGTACCGAAAGCCGCTTAGGCTGTGAGTGCGCTATACAAAACTCTCCTGCGTAACACCCACATGGTCTTTATGACTTTGTGGAGTTACTGACGGAGATACATTACATTAAATTAGTCTCGCTAGTGGCACATCGGCACGATCGAACATTGATGTCAATCTCTTGTGCATTATCTTGTGGTCCATGATGTCGAAAAGGCTGTCAACTGGTGGAGCAGGACGGAGACTATTCGTTCCTTTATCATTGCTACCTAGATGTCATTATTCGAACTGAGCTTATTCAGAAGGCCATCTCCACAGCCAGCCACCTCGTTCGATACCTGCCCAGAATGAGGACCTATTTAACGAAATGGGAGTTCCGTTTCACGAAATGGCATTGTCCAGATCGCCTAGCTCTGTGACAAGTCTCTAAGCAATAGGCTTCTGTAACTCAGTGTCGGCATGGCTATCGAGGAAAACAGCCTCTAAAATTGACATTCCCAATGCATTTTTTTAGTATTTAATCCAAGAAGGTTAATCCAAGTGCCCTTGGTTAGGCTGTGGTGGCTCTTTGTCATGCAGAAGATACAACCTTATAGTTAAGCTACACCTCGTACAAAACTTCCAAAGCCTAGCTCTTCCGACTGACGTCACGACACCCCCTGCAAGTACTGCTGGCATCCACACATGCATGGCAGCAAACTTTCTCAGGTTATGGGTAAACCAAGTGTGACTCAGACATTAGAAAAGAACGCTCAAAATCGGCTCTGCCAGCATAATCTAGGTGTCCTGTTCTGAAGTGACCTTTCACTAGACGACCACCTCAGCTCCACAGTCACGTCTGCGTACTTTCGGCTACATAATATTCCTAAAATTTGAGCTAGGATACTACATCCAAATTGTTCAATGCATTTGTGATATTCGATCTCAACTTCTGTAAATCACTGCTTGCTGGCCGACTGGCCTGTGCAATCAGGTACTTACAACTGATAAAAAACTTTGCTGCTAGGCTTGTTTGTTGTGAATGACGAAGTTGCCACATCCTACCACTTCTTGCCGACCTGAATCCTGGGTCCCCATCAAGCAGCTTATCGACTTCAAGGCTCTCACAGCATTTAGTGGGTCCCGTGATTGTCATTTGTGTGCTTATGCATGTCTAGAAAGAGATTGAGTTATCCGAGGTACTATATCGAATTTATTATTATTATTACTATTATAAGGCTCTGACATGCACTTTTAAGTCCCATTATTCTCTGGCTCCATCGTAGCTATCAGATCTACTTCCCCACCAGGCTAGGTATTGTGCCACCTGCTTTTCTTATTCAAATCGTTTAGCTACACCTCGTACGAACCTCAAATCCTTTGGAGACCATGCCTTTAGTTCGTATGCTCGGTTCCCGACTGACTGATGGGGAGTTATTCTGATAGGTAGGCCGGAGCCAGATAATTGAGGAACTTAAAAAAAACAGTATGAGGTGGTGTGATGTGGCAACTGAGACGCTCATGATAGACAAGCCTAACTGCAGAGTTTGTGCTAGCTGTAACCGCCTGATCGCACAGGAAGGAAGACCAGCAAGCAGTGAGTTGCAGAAGTCGAGATCGGATGTCACAAATGCATGGACCAATTTAGATGTGGTATCCCCTGTCTAAACAAGCCCCAATTTCAGCAATGTTATGTAGCTGAAAGTAGGCAGACTTGACTGTGGAGCTGATGCGATCTTCTAATAAAAAGTACCTCGGAACAGAACACCTAGATTACGTGCAGATTCAACAAGAGGTATGCTGGCCAAGCCGATTTTGAGTGGCAGGTTTTCTAATTTCCGAATCACACTTGGTTTGCCCATACTTAGTAGGTTGGTTTTGTCGTCATTCAATTTAGGAAAGTTTGCTGCTATCCATGTACGGCTGTCGTCAATACATGCGGCAAGGGTGTGTTGAGAATTCAACGTGCTGGACGGCTGGGAGGGATCAAAGCAAAGGTACAACTAAGAGTCATATGCATAGAGGTGAACGCCTATATTTATGCTTGGCGATCACATCGGCAAGAGGTGAGTATAAACTGTGAAAAGAAGCAGACCTAGCACAGTGCCCTGAGGTACCCCGTTTACATGCTGACACAGTGCATGTTACCTTCAGCCATGTTATATTTGTAGACATAGACATTGTGCATATCACCACCAACCATTCGATCATGCTTCTTTGACAGCATATGCAAAACGCCTAGAAAGAGATTAAGCTCAGAGGGCCCTTTACAAATGTACTATTATAACTATTATTTGTATACTTAGCTGAACTACTGCACCAATTTCAGTCCCATCGTGTGGTAGGTCTTGTCAGTGCAGTGTTACTTTCTTTTACTAGCTGGTGACACGTTTTTCTCTTCGGGTCCTAGACTTCGGAACTCACGTTAAAAATTGTTCTACGAAGCTGTTGTCTGTCTTCTCTTCTTGCCGACTAGGGCAGACCCTTTCCAGAGGTGGGAGCTGCTACTCACTTCCTTGACTATACTCCTGACTCAGGTATACTTCTTTCACTTTTTATATGTTGCATACGAAGAAGGCTGTTAGCCATTGGCTGCTGACTGGAAACCCCTTCGACTTCGAGTGCACTGTGAAAGAAATATCCACTATGTACTGACCATTAATTAAGCATTCAGGTTTATAGCAGTCCCGAATAAACACCAGTCTCATGCAGGGTCGGCTACAGGTACTAAAAAAGCAGGCCTTAACACGCAACAGCATTGAAATTTTGATGGCTGATTCAGTTCGACCGCCCGACTTGGATGTCACAGCAACAAAAGGGCACCACGAGAAAGGGCTATTCAGCTGGACATTCAGCCTAGACTATAGATTGCCATGCTCTAGCCAAACCTGACTTGCTGTTCTCGAGGACTACCGCTTGCATATGTAAACGAGAGGTGTTAGCTGTTTGATTCCGCAGAAGCTAGCAAGGCAAGGTACAGCTCCACTGGCCACAGAAATTGCACCAGACCACAAACAATCAGAAGAGTTGCTAATGGCACAGACCCATAGCAGACAGCTGCTGCAGTAGCAGGTTTCTGTACATGCTTTAGCGCACACGAGCACGTTGGTTTTCTCGAGGGTTGACGATGGCTAGTTTTCCGAGACATCGGCATATACTATGCAGTTGTCCAAACTAAGAACGCCACGTCCTGCCAAACATCTTTGCAAAGTCTCAAAATGCAGTCTCAGCATGCTCAGTCTCTGACACGTGCGCAGTCTCACTGCCGATGTCTGCGAGCTTGCGTTCGAGTGGGTGCCCAAAACATCTATTCAAAAGTGTAGCCACAGCAACTGCCCATGGGCGGTTGGACAGGGTGGATATGCCAGTGCTCGTTCGAGTGCGAGAGTTCGAGTGAGGGAAATGTGCTTATGCACCTCAATATGCACCGGCACGTCCATATATTCTGTCGCCTAGTGTGTATCTGGTCTACAACACCCACCGCCTCCGGCTTATAGCCCTCACTTTTTCGTGATCCTTCACGGCTGCTACTCTGTCAATAGCACCCGTTGTCCTATCTAGGCTACACTACCCACCTTTTCTTGTTTGCGTGAGACAAAGTATGTCGGCAATCTCTTTTGTATCGAAAGCTTCCTACGCAGGTTTTAGGAGTTGCAGACGGAGATGAATGACTGTGTGCGCCTGACTAATACCCCAGAACCGGTCTACTTTAGCAAGCACGACTGCAATGTCTCAGTGAAGATGCATCACTTCATCGGAGTTAAGCCAACGGGATAGTGGCAAGTGTGCTATGCAAGTGGCACAAGAGCTTCGGGGTGATTACAAAGAAGCAAGCAACCACACAATTCACTGGCAGAAAGCAAAAGCATCTCCCTCTGTCTGTCTCTCTGTCTGCCTCTGTCTGCCTCTGTCTGTCTCTCTGTCTGTCTCTCTGTCTGTCTCTCTGTCTGTCTCTCTCTCTGTCTGTCTGTCTGTCTGTCTCTGTCTGTCTCTCTCTCTCTCCCTCTGTGTCTCTCTCTGTGTCTCTCTCTCTCGAGTTACGGAGCAAGCAGCCGTTGAGCATAGCCGTCCAGCAGTCATTCCAGAGACACAGGTAACAAGAGCTAACAATAGAAATACCGGTCAATTAAAAAAGCACAATGTATTTGTAAAACACCGAACATTCCCTAAAACATTGCATACCACATAGGAACAACACTAGTCACATACATTACAGTCGACGATCGAAGTTAGGCAGCTAGCTGTTCGTCTGTGCAGCAAACCAGTTGCTTGCGAGAATGGCAATGGTCCCACTTCCAGTTACAGCCGACAGCTGTTTCCCAGTCGTCTCCGGTCCAACGTATCCTAGAAAACGATATCGAGAAAGCATTTGGCTGCGATTAGGAGACCGCACTAGTCACCGATTAAACGACCGCACTGGACGATGAGCAAGTGGCATTCACCATAAAAAAGCGGTAAGTTGAAAGAGATTTTCACACACACACCTTGCACTGCTCTATGCCGTCCATCGCTTTGATTGTCGGTTTCAACAGCAAGCAGATTATCGTCGATGGAAATCTGATTTGCCCTGAGGCTAAACCTCGTAGACCCAGACTCCGGCAGACGTACCGTTATGTCTCCTGCATTCGCCGTGCAATGTAAGCCCGGCACGCGACGGTGTAGTTTGCGATGATACAATTTATGATAATAACAATTCAAGATGCAAAGCTATCCGCCGTACTTACCTGTAGTGCACTTCAGGCTGGCTTCGTCATGTTGCACCAGATAGACGTCGACATTCCCGTGCTCCGTGCAAGCGGCAAGGCTGCCCTTGACCGACTCTGAAGCAGTAGCACCAACAGTCAGCACTAACACAGCGAGTCGGTAGCACCTCTAATGGTGCCACAGTGGCCGACAGTGGCGCTGATCACAACGGAAGTGGAAAAGCAACAAACAACTGAACGCTCCACATGAGACACTATAGCACTCGCACATGCACTCACGCATTGCAGGCAAGACAGGCCATAGATTTGCCACCTATTCGACTGCAGCACGTCGCCAGCCAGCGAGGTTTGCTCAATTCTTACCCATGCCAAATAAAAACCGGTCTCACTTTCCGAATCACGGTCTGCCAAGGCTCGGAGGGAAAACAGGCCTCTAGCCATCTTAGATTCAACACGTGAAGGCAAGGTCAATGACGGAGAGTTTGCTTGGGTGATTCGCTCTTCGCTTGCAGAGAAACGCTTTGTTCTGCCCAACTCGGCCGCCGGCCAACTTGCCCTCGTAACAACTGTCCTCATTCCCGCAGTTCAATCTGGCCTCTCCTTCTCCCCTACTGTGCAGCGAGCGAAGTGCACTGCTTTGAAGGACTTTTTATGGATCTGCTGAAGTGATGTGAGCTTGTTTTTTGTTCCAGTGAGCCTTCATGCTTCTGTGTGTGTGCATGATTCAGTGCATTTTCCTATCCAAGGGTCCTACTAACCGACCATTACTGTCGACCACTGGCGACAATCCTGCTGAAACGGTGGCATGCTAAATCAGCCAGAGTATGACTGATATTCATCATTTGTGGTTCCGGAATTATAACTGCTAGAGACTGTTTATGCGATCATCTATGGCCAAGGCCGAATAAAAGCTGAAGCCGTGTAATAGGCAGTCAGTGGTGCTCCGAGATTTGGTGCCTCGGCAGTGGAGCTGAGCTGTACTCTAGGCCACTGATCCCTACGAGAGTTGGTGTACATCATGGCTGCGTTGTTGAATGCCTGTAACCATCGGTCGCTGCCAAATAGACTTCTCTAAGCTATGGATATGGTCTTGCTATCTTGATGTACGGGCACACTCTTTGTTACTGTCGTGCTTCTCTACTGCCAGTATGTCTGCATGCATTGGCGCTGCACCTACAAGTCGACATGCCGTGACGGGATGGGAGGTTGAAAGCATCACCTATATTTGTTTCGTGTCGGCTGAGACTAGCACTGCTACACTAGTGCTGTGCTTGCAGCCTGGTTCTGTCCGGATGTGGAAGCTGCGCTTCATCTCGTTTGTAAAACTGCTCTCAAACGAGATGAAATTCGGCAGCACGGCAAAGACGACCGGCAATATGGCCAGATAGAACCACTCACGAGGAGCGGTGCTGTTGGTGGCAGCAGCAGCAGCAGCAGCGGTGGGGGGATGCAAGCACATGCAGCCGGCCTGACTCACTGAGCTTCACGTTCCCGCACCCAGCCTTGGCTGAAATGCTGCCGTGACAGCTTCCCATGCTGACGTGACCCTCGTCTGTTGTGACACTCGCTGTGACGGCATAGAGCGATTTCGCTGCGATGCCGCCGCGACCAGACACGGCAATGGCCACGTGCTGTCCCTGAAGCCTGTCGGCCGACACAGACTAAAAGCAGACAGACTAGCGGACGGACGGAAGCACTACCGGAACAGCTACGAGAGTGTCGCCTGAGAGGGCGTGACACGTCAGGACACGCGGCAGGCGACACTCGCCAGTAGAGAAGCAGCGCCTCGAGAGCAGCGCTCACGCTCAGCGCTCGCTCGCGGTAGGCGGCGAGACTTCTGCCACATCGGCCAGCAGCCTCCAGCCAACGCGATAAAGTGGCACACGCACTTCTTGAGACATGGTTGCTAACAGCCAGTGAGCAGATTCGCAGGGCACCACACATTCTCTTGCAACTGGCGTCTGCTCCAGCACTTCGAGGGCCCACACACACACACACACACAGGACATCAAGTTCATGGTTTAGACAACAGTGGAGGGAAGTGCCACTCCTTGATCTCCGGCAGTCAAGCGTGAGTCACACGTCCCACTCCTCACTCCCACGATTGCTAAGTGTACCCTAATGCCAGCCTGTTTTGACCTAGCGGTAAGGTGCTCGCCTTCACCGACCGAGGTCGTAGACTCGATCTCTGCGGCCTATGTAAAGTATCTGGAGGATGGAATTTAAGCTCTCTTAGGGCGCTGCATAAATGAAGTATTTTTTTAATCGTGCGCATGACGACATCACACGTCCAGGAAAGTCGATTTCGGCTCTAGCGATTGCCTAGCCTCTAGTCATGCAGTCGCATAATTTCAATTTTTTTTTACCGTGAATAGGTGTCCTCCTACCTTCCTACGCCGGCTGTTTTGATTTCTTGCTTAAGTCCCCAAGCAAATGAAATGCAAGGTTTGATTTCAGTCTCAATGCAACAGAGTTCTCAGATAGCAAGGTATACCCAACTTCAGCTTGTATCACAGAAAGTCCAATGCATGGTCAAGGCGATGAAATCTGAATGTCCAACAGGTACCAATTAGCCCAAGAGCATCATTACCAACTCTTCTAACATAAAATGAAATCGTGCACCAGTTGAGATAATTAGGTTCATCCGGTGCCTTGCATGCCTGAAAAATTGGAAAGAAGCTCAGGGCACAGACTTATAAGCATATATCTAACACGACCAAATGGCTACATATCAGCCTCCCTGGCTAGTCACAAACGAGCCACCATATATCAGTAGAGGCTAAGATTGTCTGCGTTATTTATAGATATATGCCACACACGTCGGACTAGGAGTCATTCCACAGGAAGTCCAGGGTAGTGCTACCACATCGGCCTGCTGCCTTGAACAAAACGTGGAGTATCTTGATTTTGCGACATCCCATTGAGCCCACTCAAGCTAACAGAGCAGTAGCTAAATTAAAAAAAATCCAAAAAAGGATGGGCATACCAAGGAGCTTCGATGCATTTGCCTTGGATGTATTATCCACCAAGTTATGTCTAATAGTCTTCCCACCCTGAGAAGTAAACAAGTAAACAGGTTGGAATGTTTGCGATGCTGAAGAATTCTCATGACAGCACAAGGGCACTAGGAGGCAAGAGCAACTTAAAGGAATGTCATAGCCTCTGCATTTCGAAAACACAGTCGCGTGTGACGCTTCGAATCTCATTAACAGGGGGCTGTGGATGAGTCGACGGGTGAGAGCTGTTAAGTCGGACAATCTCTGAGATATAAGGTCTGATTCCTGTTCCCAGTCAGGCTCATTAGCTTTTGCCACTCACATCCTTTAGCAGACAATCTCAGAGCTCTGCATTTAAAAAAAGTATAGAAGTAAAGGTCGGCTGACTCAGCAGCAGCCACGTTTAATTAGCTACTGAAGAGCCTCAGTCGCTATCAATCCACGCCAGCTGGTCTGCTAGGACGCTTGGTTGCTGAGCTCACAGAGCCGGACCAGGAATCGAACCTGGCATCTCTTGATTAAATATAACTCCTTTGCGCGGCACACGAAGAGAACTGAATCGATATGCAGGTGCTTTACATATGCCGCAGGGCTCGAGCCCACGACATCGGTCATCAAATACATTCACCTTAATGTACCTCGGCCTGAAACTCCACAGAGCCACAAAGACTATGTGGGTGCTATGCAGAGCAGTTTTGTATAGCACCCTCACAGCCTAAGCGGCTTTTGGTATGCACAATTCTGTGGCCAACAGACCTTGGCCTTGGTTGGGCAAGCACCTTAACCACTGGGCTAAACACATATAGTAGTAATTAAGTAACCAGGCTCAATGCCAGAGAACTATTCGAGATAGCTTGCCTGGGAATGGTGTCCGAATCTCAGTGGATGGCAGTTGCATCAACAGAAGCAGACTGCATCAACAAAAGGAGACAGCAACCAAACCACTAACCACCTACCAAGGTGAATAGGTGGCATCTAATTAGGTGAGCCACGTGACCAAAACAGCTAGGAGAGGCAAGTCAAAGGCTATTATAAAGCTGTACTGGCGAGCGTTTGGAGTTAAGACATCTGAGAACTTGTCGCGAATGCAAACTAGCTTCGAACCAGCCATGTCTCCACTGGGTATGGTCGGAGTAGAGACTAGACTCGTTGTCGGGCTGTTACATTTGCTTTCATTAGGCAACAAAATGGATCTCGTAAGTGCAGAGGTCGTAAAGTTTCCCGTTTGATGGTAAACGAAAGCAGAGCGGCAGCTATCTGCAGACATGTATGTATCTGCCGCCTCGAGAATTTAGCTGCCGTCCTTTTATAGGCAGGTTTCTTTCTCAATAAATCCCTGTATTCTAAACTCTTACAGCCCTACAGACTGATCTCCCTATGCAGGTGGCATCCATGTTGCTTGATGGGTCTGTTCCTGATCGGTCAACTGCCTCAGAAATCTACGATCTACCTGCAAGAAGAGACCGTCCAGCTAATTCCTTGAACACGGCCTGAGACTCTCGAATCCATCAAGTCAGCCAACAGTCCCACCCCTTACCAGTAAAACTGACGCTACAGCCTCAAGTGCTGTGGTCTCTCGACTCCGAAATTGTATTAGTGTATGCACAGCTTCAAGGAGTAGACATAAGCTATGCTTCGATGGCAAAAGCTGATCCACACAGCAAGAACAAATTCTAGTACGGTAGCAACTACAGTGGCTGAGTGGTCGAGCGAATCAGCCGGTGAAGCATAATCGGTAAAATCAAGATTCCAGTCTTACGCCATCTTTCACTTTTAAATCCATGTTGCCGATCGTGGCCTTCCTTAGAATGATGTCTCCTGCATTTACAATGACGGATATGTTGCCGGCCTATAAAAAAACTGCTGCTACTAATCACCAAGCTCTACATGGCACTTATCATGAGGCAGCATAGCAGGAATGCACACACGTTTAGCTCCGACCAACTGTGAGTACAGTCTATCTATGTCGAGCCCACTTTGATCATACTGAGTTGATGGCGAGCCTACAAAGCCTACTAGCAATACCGATTGTGTATGCCAGGCTTTACAGAGGTCACCAAAGATGGCTTAGCATCTATCTCACGAGAAAGGTAGCTAAGACAGGGAGCCGTGAAAATGCTTCACGGTCGAGCCAGCCCTGTGCTACAACTAGGTACAAAACACAATTCTAACATTGTAGGCTTTAAAGGGCCGTTGTGCTTCGATGAAAGCGAGTGCTGAAAGTCTGCAACTATCGCCTGGGAATAGAGTTAGCCGTGGCATGCTTAGAAGGCGATTAGATTAGGCTGGTCAGCATTCTCGAGTCGCTAAGCACTTCTCCCTGAGAAGGATGTGTGTGGTAAGCCGTTCACAGTGCACCAAGTCTAGGATCACTGGACTGCTTAAGGATAGGATTTGAGTTGTACGGAGCAATAAAGCAAATTCACGCTCTTTTCAAACAACAAAAGGCTTTAGTGCGTTGGCAACCCAACAAAACCTACTTACCCAACCGCCTTGCAGCCAAAGGTCAAATCCGTGGCTAAGATGTCATGGTATTGGGAGGGGGGATGCTTTAGCAGAAATGGCACCCGAGTCCTGCATTGCATTTCACGTATAATCACCCAAGACGTCTATTTAAACCTGCCTCAGAACGTAGGACTACCAAGTGCAATTGCAATTCGTGAACTCGGTTGAAATTCCAACACGACAACAATCCAAAACTGACTGCCACCAAAGTTAAGTGATTTTTAAACCATTTATCCGAATACGGTTACCCTCGTGTTATGGTTACACTGACTGACCGAGCCGGGAATTTCGAGATCTTAACTCCCCCCCCCAACCAGGCATCTGTGTGTAGGGAAGTCAAGCCGAGGTTACAGCAGCTTGCCATCCTACGTCAGCTCACGATCTTTCTCCACTTGCAACAAGCCTTGAGTAGCACGATGCTGTCGAATGCTTGATCAGCTATTACAGTGAATGCATGCCTGGGCAAGTCCGGCAGGTCTTTGCAAATAAAGAGAGGATGCTATAAACGCTGTATCAGTTCAATAAATCGAGTACAATACGTGATAAACGTGGAAATATGCTGCTGCTCCATCAATCAGTGCACACTTTTGATAACAGCAACGTTCGATATTTACTCTAAATGCAGGTGAGTAGGAGGCTATCATGGCCGCTGTCCCAGCAGTCAAAATAAATACTTATGAGCTTAAGTGCATCTACATGCCTGAATGTGCATATACACTCGAGCGCAAAAGTATCCGGACCCCTTGTTTATGAGAAGTAGCAGGCATTCGACTGCCAAACATTCAATCAAAGCACAAAGAACGAATGCGTCCAACAAACATAATGCTTTTGCAATGACGTTTTTCATAGAGCGATGCATACCAGAACAAATTATGAGAGAGGGCATCTTCAAACCTTAAAAGTCATTTAATAACGATAGCTTTCCCCATTTTACAGTGCATTGAAAACGACTGCATTGTCTGCTTCTTAAGGTCCATGGATATGCGCAGAGATATGAAAACAACAGTACGATACACTACTAACACTACACACTACAACAGTAGCAATGCTCATTTCCCAACCTCACGCAATCGCCGACTGACATATCTAAGACTATCAAGTTGCCTGCCTTAAAGAATGGCCAAATGCGGGCTTATGGCCAAAAAAGGACATGGCAACGTTGAAATAGCTCTATAACGTTGAATTTATGACTCCATAAAAGGTACAACCTAAGGAAGATGGTCACGACCAATATAATTGATAACGCACCGAGACACTGCCACCTACAAGTCACAATGCCTACTAGGACGGACTGGCAAAGAGAGGATCTTTAGACAGCTTTTCACCCCTATACTTTGCTTACTATACTTGCTTACCTACTATACTTTGCTACTACCCTTGCTATATTTTTCACCCCTATACTTACGTTCATGCTCAAATGCAATGTATGTCTGTAACACCACAAAGCCACAAAGACTGTGTGGGTGTTACACAGAAAAGTTTAGTATAAGGCACTCACAGCTTAAGCAGCTTTCGGTAGCCAACAGACTTCATCTCACGAAACAAAGAGAAAGTGGGAAGCATAGCAAAGTCAGGAGAGCAGTTGAGGTAGTGAGTAGCATGTTAGTAGCAGCTCAGGACCACTGAAAAGGATGAGCCATAGTCTGCAGTAGGAGAGTAGTTGTCGTTGCGTAAGAATCATGGAAGCGAGTTCCACAGTCTAGGACCTGCAGAGCAAAAGCTTCTGTTGCCAACGGTCTTTAAGCTAAGGAATGGAACAGCTAATTTATTGTCCATACAGGACCTGAGGGCACGAGGAGGCTGAAACTGGTGCAGCAGTTCAGCTAGGTATGGAGGAGTCAAGCCGTGGCGGGCCATGTGGGTCAGTGTAAGAACTTTGCCTGCAAACTTTGCTCTCAAAGCCTGCAGGTAGCTGATGGGAGGCTAGTTGGGAAGCTAGTTGATAGGGATACGATCAGGAGTCGAGCAAATGAACGAGGTCAGCTTGCTCGGAATGCAAAAAAGAAGCCACTTAGTGCCCTTCATGCATCAAGTGGCTCATTTGGGGTGGGTTGGGGCAAGAGCACAGTGGACACACTCGAAGACAAGAACAAAACGAAATGGGGCAGTGACAGCGAATTTGCCATTTTTGGCAACTGAATACGTATACACTAGGTACTGTACCGTTGGCCTAATAAAGATTTCAACGATAATTGGTTTCTGTAGATTTCTGAAGAAGGAATTTGGGGGCAAAGGGGTCATAGTTTGAGGTTGCTTCAGTAGCGGATACCAGGCATTATGATGCGAGGCGTTTATTTAGAGATACTCCAAAGGATTGCAATATCTAGCGAAATGAGCCTTGCACAGAGACAGTTTTCTTTTCTAACGGCACAATGAGCCTAAGCATGTGGCTAAGGGTGTTCATATTTTTTTCCAATACTCTGTTATCTTTAGTTTAGGGCCATTGTGCTAGCAGAGTGGCCGAGTAAATCTTCAGACCAGAAACCCATTGAGCGTTTCTGGGGTGAAGAGAATAGAAGGCTCGGAGCTCAGGCGGGTCGTATCACATCTAAAGAATCGCTTTTCTAAAGTTTCCTGGATGTTCGGAGAACGACAAGGCTAGCTGTTTGCGAAGGTTTAGTTGGCACTAGGCCGGAGTGGCTCACACAGGTTATTGCTTATCGTGTTGGTGTAACTTAATTTTAGCACTAAAAATTGTTCATGCTGGTACTACAACTTCGCTTACATATTACTTAAGCTTAATTTATACTCATCGGCACATGATTACAGCAGGTTGTAATTACGTTTTTATTATCGGAATCGGAACCTTTTGGGTCCGGCGGCCACTTAAGGCAGGCGCTCGTGTGTACCGTATTTTTACGAGTATCAGTCGCACTTTTTCGATTTTTTTTTTGAAAAAATAAACCGACTTGCGACACTGAAAGTCAAATAATGTCAAAATTAAAAAAACACTCCTTGCCTAACTATATAGACTGCTTGTTCATACGGGATTAACTAATTACAATACTTTACTGTAGCTGACCATAGACTCTAAAATTGCAAATTTCAAACATGGTGGATAGAACTGAAGGTGATGCAACCTATGAGAAAAGTGGCGATTCAGACATTTACAATGCTGCAGGAGACTGTGAAGGTGTTAGCAGCGATACTGATGAGTTTCTTGCTAACTGTGATGATTGAAGCAAACTAATATTAATAAAAAAATTAGCTATATATTCAGTACTATTTTTCAATTAAAAAAGTGTCCATAAATTTAGAGTGCGACTTATACTTGGGTGCAATTTATAATCGTAAAAATGTGGTATATGTGTGTGAGAGCTACACATACATATTTTAACATAAACCTATAGATAAACAGGTACCACTTTCTTTACAACCCGCAAAAACTAAGCTGTTTGACTGAAGAAAGAGGCTAACTTTTTTCTAAGCCATTCTCAAAGTCCGAGTTGCCTTCCTTCAGAATGCCTGGCATGGCAAAGGTCCAAGTTACCAGGTACAAGTAAATGTGGAGTGCATTTAGTTTACTGATGCAGGAAAGCAAATAAGTGAGTTTTGAAGAGGTCAACATACCCTGTCACAAACGTCCGAGCACTTAGCTACTCATTGGACCACGTACAGCATGCACATAATCTGCCACCCCAGAATCATAGCCACAGCCAATGTGCAGAGCAAAAAAGCTGAGCACGACGATGACTTCTACCTTCAAGCTCATACAGTTGCACGTGCCTTCGGTCAGCATGATGCTAACAGAGCTACTCTCAATGCCAGCAATGTTTACGGTCCCATTCCTGACGTCAAGCGATAGATCTGCAATTTGAAAGAGGACCATTCGAAGAACAAAAAGCTGAGCCCTGGTCACAAGCAGAGCACAGATCCTTTTCTTATGAAGTAAAAGTAAAGGTTAGCTGATTCAACGGCGTCATGTACATAGTGGGCTGAAGAGTCGTAGCAGCTATCACCACTTTTTGCAGAAGGCAAACAAGAATTATCACTTCAACCTAATCTTCAGCTAAAGAAACATCTCTTGAACTGGTCTGTCTCACTTTTAGTGTGGTCTGGATCCCATGATGGCACATAATTCGATAGCTTGTCTTGCAGTACTAACTTTTTAAATGTACAAACAACTCGTCAGGATACATCTTTAATTCATCAGCCAATAAGAGGCATTAGGGCTTTGAAGCCCGGTTGTCATGCAAGAAAACAGTATTCGTATGCACACTAATGCATGAAATTGCGCATGTAATCACTAATCAATTGACATTCTCCATACTACCAGCATATGCAGAGTGCTCAGAAAGAGATCAAGTTCTCTAAAAGGCACTTATACAAATAATGCATTATTATTATTACAGTCACTAGCTGTTCCACTTATGTTCACACTTCTTACATTCTAAAATGTCCTGATAGCTCCAAGTACAATAACGGAATGAATCGCCTGCTATAGCTCATTAGATGTAGTGCATGCCGTGGGTAGTGCACTCAGACCGTCTCCAATGAACTTGGAATCACTCTGATACATATTAATTAAAAACTGACTTGGTGACAGATTAATTTAAGACTGGTGGCTTGGTCAAAGGTAGCCCAAATCAATAAGCTCTCTTGTTAATAGAGGCCGCAGCCCCCTACCTACTGAAGCTCTGCTGATGTTGCTTCAACCGTGTTGATCCCGAAAGCTGCTAATAGCTGCACTGGGCCAACGCCAAGCTGCTACCTGCTACCCCGGCTACTTGACTACCGTGGCTGTGCCGTGCGCTTGCTTTGTCAGGCGAGATTCGCAATGCTGACCGTGAATACAGGTCAGCATTGCACTCAAGCTACGACTGACACACGCATACAAGTCCAGCACAAGCAGCATCCACTTGCAGACTGCTCGTGGATGGACACCAACACAAATTAATAGGCAACAGGGCGGATAATTCAACTGGTGAGATCGGCTTAGCACTTGGGACGCCATTCTCCTGAAGGCAGGTCAAATGCTCTCGAGATAGGTGAATCGACAGTCTCGAGACAGTTGGTGAGCAATCCTGAATGATCTGCATGCCGGTTCGGCGGTTCCGGTTCAGAAAGCTGCCTGAGCTGGCGCGAACTCGGATGCCGGAGCAGCAATGGGTGTGACGCGCAAACGGCTCACAATATGGCCTAGCGCCACCACCTGAGGAGCCAGCACAGCAAGCGATGCCCTACCGAGCCAAGCAGGAGACCGGTAGCGCATGACAATGCCGCCAGGCACAGACAACGAACTGCCCACTGCGGCTATGCAAGTGCAACAGCCAGCAGTGAGACCGCGATGCTTTAAACGAGTCTACCACTGCTCGTCGACACATGTCTCGACAGATAAGCGGAGAACACGAGAGCAGAGTAAGGCTCAGACAGAAGCCGTTTATTTCCGAACGAAGGGGCCGGGGCCTAGAGTGGCCATCTGAGGCTGGCTGGGGAAGTGGAAGAACATCCATGTCTGTTATTGGGTCTGCTTGTTGCAGTACTTGAGTGACTCTCGGAAGACAAAGTTTTTCTAGTCATCGACCCTGATTCTCTTGCTTCCTGCACCGATGGAGCAGCTGAGGTCTGCCACACATCGGCAAGCATTTGCACGACCCACAAGTCAAGCCTGCACCAGCTGTGGTCGGCTGCCAAAAGCACCAATCGGCCGATCTGCATTAAACATCGGCCATCCTCACATCCAAATTTTGGCTGGCGCAGCTGGACGTGCCAGCTGCTAGCGCTGACACGAACGCATGACGACTGGCAGCCACCATGACACAGTGCCTCAGCCATCTTGCCCGGGGCTCACTGGTACCATGCTGCAGCCACATGCACTTGTACTGCGTTCGTATGTGAGCAAATGCACAAAAAACAAGCAGCCAGGGCACGGCGGCTCAAAGAGCAGGCTTTCGACTGTTACAAACAGCTCGGTAACGACAGCAATGCAAGTAGTGAGTTTGAAGTATCAGCCTTCCACCCACCCACCCTCATCACAGGCCAGCCAGCAGGCCTTAATTGGCTACTTCTCAGCTGCACGGTCGCTGAGTGCAGCTAAGGAGGCAGGCAGCTTCAGCTCTGAGTAGGTCAAATAAAAGACCAATCGCGACTTGCTCAGACGACAAGCAACAGTAAGGAAGCCTCAAAGTTCAAGCCCCACTTCAGATGCTCCTGTGCTGCCCCTGGTAGCCGGCTGCTGCTGCTGCCACGGCAGCACCGGCTAAGCAGCAGCTGCTTACCATGCCTGTAGTAGCGGCAGCATTCTTTAACTCCCAATGGGTACGGTCGTGTTGCAAGCTTTACGAGGCAAGAGACAATCTGACAGCATGGCACATACCCAGAGAGCTCTGGGCGGCTTGCGTTTTTGACCTAGCCTTCCTGAGGAGGCAAAGATCGGAAATCGGCCTGCACCCCTCCCCCATTCCCCCAGATGATAGCCCAGGAGATAAGGTGCTCCCTCTTAACGACCGAGGTCGTGGGTTCGAATTCTGCAGTTGAGCGATCCTTTACTGCCAACTGCAAGTGGTAGTGATAGCCGATAAGGCTCTTCTGCCACTATGAAAATGAGGCTGCTAAATCAGCTGAGATTTACTTAATAGGGCCTGCTGGCAACAGCTGCCAGCAGGCCCTTCCCTACATAAGATTACAAACGACGTCATGCCCGTACCAAGCAGCACAGCAGCACGTGGTGAGGCTGAACAACCGACCTCCACAGTCAATCGTCTTGTTTGTTCAGTGTCCAAGAGTAGGGGTTACTTGCAGCGCTGACTATCCAACGATAATAATAATAATAATAAAACATTTATGTAGCATCTAAGAGAACCGACTCTCTTTATAGGCACTTTACACATAATGGAAAGAAAGCAGACCAGCTTCCAAGTTAAAACGTTCAAAATTTCAGCTTTACCCACACCTGGTTCTCTTTAAGCTAGACTAGTATAACTCGGTATTGGCAGGACGGCTGCCGCGAAAGACCATCAAGCCGCTGCACATAGTGCTATATATGACAATTAGGTGGGTCTTTGAATTGGAGAAATGCAGTCTTGTATCCCCTTTGGGAAAGGAGTTCCTACGACTCACGGCTGATGATCAGATACAAACCACAATTCTTACTCGGACCCACAAGGCCAAAGGCTGCCACTTGACTCACTCAGCAGTTTGCTGCCATCAGTTTCAGTCTTTTAGTACTTCAGTTTAGTCAATACATCAGCTTGGAATTTCCTTCCCTAGAAATGACGATGCTTAAAGACGCTTTTGTTAGTGACAGAAGCTTTTGCTCCAAAGGCATACAAGGCCACCATGGGCACCAACAAAATGGCCTGCCATGATCCTTATTACTGGTCGAGTGCTCTATGATGCAAAGATGCAAAACTGCAGCTTAGAACAGGGCATGATACAGTATTCGGGTGAACTGCATGAGCTCACTATGGTAAACGACACGCACGAGAGCCTCACTGGTAGCCAAACCGAAGCGATCCGAGCTATCTTTCATCTAAGCAGCAGCCCTGGTGCTCGGCAGATCAATTTCGAGAGCTGGATCAGCTTTCCCTGAAGGTCAGGGTAATTAATTAACCTAGCAGGCATGCAAAGAAGTTTTCCCCACCCCTTATCTGCTACGGTCCACCTATTCTCTCTCTCTCTCTCTCTCTCTCTCTCTCTCTCTCTCTCTCTCTCCTCTCCATGCTCCCCATGAGTGTTTATGTCTCGGTCTGTGTCCATTAGCCTATGTCTCAGTACGCTAGGCTGTTTTTGAATCTCTCATTCTTTACCTCCAAGTCTTCCATTCAGTCTGTCATCACATTCCTTTCCCTCTGCATGCAGCTCTCTGCCTCTCTTGTGTAAAGTGAGAGTCTCTCCCTCTCTCTTTCTCTCTCCTGTACTCGGTCTGCATGGGTCTTTCTCCTCCTTCTATCTGTATCATTCTCTCATTGCTCTCTTGTCTTCATGTTGATATCCCTCAATGCTGCCGAGCTAAGTGAAAACCGTATGTAAGACTAGCTTTGTGGAATAGCCTCCAGAGAAAGTGGAGGACAGAAAGTGCTCTATCCTTTCTGTCTGCTCTGCCTCATATTTGTCACCACATATCTGCCTCATGTCTGTCATTACAGGTAAACCATACCACTCACATCGGTGGCCATATCCTGGATCTCGTTATCGCTAAGGATGTCAGCCCTGCTGACCTTTATTGTTTGCCGGCTGACCATCTATGATCATTGCTGTCTTGTTTACTGTTCCTGTCCTGTTGTATGGGCAGGATACGTCGAGTTTGTCCAGCAATGCAACTTAACATGTATTAACCAGAACATTTTCAAATTTGTTAATGAGGCAGGTCTTCCTTCTTGAGCGGCACCCAGACTCGACCGACAGCCTCGATAAACTCACTGATGCAGCAAACATGCTTAGTAGTTCTCTAAACGAGCAAGCTCCCGTACATTTCTGTCCACGTACAATCGCAGGAATTCCTTTCAACTGACTTCAAAAGATTCAAGGTGTTACGTGCAGGCTTGAATACCACTTTAAGAAGTCTGGGTATGACGACGATCTAGCCAATTTCTAAGAATTCCTTCGACTATAAACCCGGATGCTTAGAAAAGCTAGGGCTTCCTTTTTCACTCGAAAACTGAAGTCCTACCAGACAGACAAAAACAGATTTATAAGATTGTAAACAATTTGCTGGCCAATTCTGAGAGGTCTCACTCCCAAGATATTAACGGCTCGGCCGACAGGTTTTCGGGCTTCACTGAAACATTGTGTACATTCATGCCTCCAGAAAGCCCACTCCGAACTAAAGCAACTGTTGAATTACAACCCCTGATTTCCTTAAGCGATTTTCCAAGACTTCTGCAGGCGATGTGGCTACCTTAATCAAGTCTGGTATAAAGAGCTCGGTTCCTGAAGACCACATACCATTCACTCTATGGTTTTCACTGGCAGACAATCTTAGCCCAGTTATAACCGAGATTTTTAATGCTACTCTAGAAAAGAGGGTTGTACCCAAATCCTTCAAATCGGCAATCGCTAGACCGATACTTGAAAAGACTAAATTTAATGCAGAGGTCCTTGCAAGCTATCACCTAGTTTACCTTCTTCCTTTTTTGTCAAAGATTCTTGAAACAATGGTCACTACGCAGCTTGTAGCACACATCGAAATGAACGATCTTCTGAAAAATCTCAGTCACGGTTTAAGCTGTAACATTCCACTGAAACTTCTCTCCTTTGTGTAACCAATAACATCTTGTGCAGCAACGATGACGGCCATATCACTGTCTAAGCACTGCTAGATCTATCAGCTGCCTTCAATACTATTGATTACGATATCCTTCTTGAGCGATTGAGTCGGTCTTCTTGAACGGTCAGTCTGACAGACAAGGCACTGGGGTGGTTCAAATCGTACTTGTCGGTCGGTCGGGTTCAATCCGCATCGTGTAGGGGTCAGGTCTCATCAACCAGACCAGTCACCAGTAGAGTCAATCAAGGGTCCGTCCTCGGTCCTCTTCTGTTCTCCATTTATACTCAAACTCTGGGAAAAGTTATTCTGGCCCATGGAATCGGCTATCACTTATATGCTATCGATACTCAGCTATATTTTGTCATTTAAACCATCGGAATCTGCTTCAGTGACTGATAAACTAAAAACTTGCTTTGCTGACATTAGATCCTGGATGTCGCCAAATTTCCCTAAACTAAACGACGGAACTGCTATTCATAGGACACCCCAAGGTTGTGGCTGGACTAGAAGGCTTTGCTCTTCTAATAGGTGATGCTGACATGTGACCATCACCGTGTGTTCAGAATTTAGGTGTAGTTTTTGAAAGCTGCCTAAATTTTAAAAGCTATGTTAAGAAGACTGCTGCCACAGCCATCACGTCCGATCCATATCCAAGATTAGGAGCTGTCTCCCACAGTTGCTTGTAAAAAATCTAACTAGCTCCCTAGTTCTGTCACGGCTAGATTATGTTGTAATTCCCTTTTGGCTGGAATACCAAAAAAGCCACTAGGCCACTGCAGCTGGTTATGAATATGGATGCAAGGCTAGTTTACAAATCCCAGAGGTTTGAGCTAGTCTCCTTTGCTGAAAAAAAATCCTAGCTGATTAAACAGCCTCTTTTTGTATAGCGACAGAAAAGCCTTTACGGCTATCACCACCGCTTGCAGTGGCGATAAAGAATCGCCCACCGCAGGAATCGAACCCACGACCTCGAGCTTGGATGGCTGCCGGTTGATGAACGGATACAGAGTAAAGCTCCTATGCTGACCCACAAGGCCTGCCATGGGTTAACACCTCCATACCTAGCCGAACTGCTGCACCTGCTTCAGCTTCCTCGTCCCTCAGGTCCTCTATGGACAATAAACGAGTTCTTTCATTTCTCCGCTTAAAAACCGTAGGTGACAGAAGCTTTAGCTCTGCAGCTCCTAGACTGCGGAACTCACTTCCAGAATTCCCATGCAACGACATCTACTCTCCTGCTCCCGACTATGGCCCGGCCGCCCAGAGCTGCTACTTCCATGCTACTCATTACCTCGACTGCTAACCTGACTCAGCTAACCTGCTTCTCACTTTCTTTTTGCTGCGATTTGCTGAGATGAAGTCGGTAGGCTACCGTATGTGTACCTAAAGCCAACAACCACATAATCTTTGTAACTTTGTGGAGTTACAGACAAAAATACATTATATGAAATTTGTACAGCCCTTTAGCTGAACTAAGTCTCTTTCTGGGCACCTTACATATGCATTAGAGGAAGCATTTCAATCGGCTCGTGACAGCATTAGAGCCAATGCTGTGAGAAACATGTGCATTTTTATCTTTCCTTTAATGTTGTCAAGTCACGGGATTTCTAAAGTCACTCGGGAGTGAGTCCCAGGCTATCATACTTCAACATACAAACCAAAAGCACGGTCTCCTGAGGATTTAAGGTTGGTTCGAGACACAGCTTAACGGCTTGAGTCAGAAGAGTATGTGGTACTATATATAGCTTGATAGCAAAGTAGTTCGGATAGGTAGGGTGGAGCAAGAGAAAGCAAGAACCTAAAAGTGAGTGACAAAACCGTGAAGTTGATGTGCTGCTTGATTGGGAGCTAGTTCAGGTAGGTGAGAGGTGTGTAGTATCGAAACTGCAACGTTTACGACAGACAGGCGTAGCAATAAATGTAGGCACCAAATGCAAGTGACTTATTGCACAGGCTTGCAGACCTGCGAGTAGTGAGTTGCAGAATTCGAAATGGCATGCCACGAATGCATAAACCGACTTGGATGTGGTACCCCTCTCTAGGGAGGCCCGACATTTCCCTATGCTATTGAGTACCACTAGGTATGCCTATTACTAGCACGATGGTCGTATTGACGTTCAATGTGAGAAAGTGTGTTGCCAACTCAGTGCTAATGTCAGCAATACATGCAGCAAGGAAGTTGAGAGAGCTCGATAGGGTGTGGAAAGCTGAGACGGATCACATCACGGGTGTGAGCCGTGATGGCACACTAGGTAAGGCGGTTGCTTTCACGACCTCGGTCCCGAGGTCATGGGTTCGATTCCTGTGGTGGGCGATCCTTTATCGCCACTGCAAGGGGTGGTGATAGCCGTAAAGGCTCTTCTGTCGCTATACAAAAAGAGGCTGTTTAATCAGCTAGGATTTATTTTTTTACAGCTGTGTGTCTTCTGCATAGAGATAAAAGTGGACAAAGCACAGATCAATTGGGTACCCCCTTCCCAAAGTTTGGAGGCTGCCTGGAAGGCTGTTGCCCATTAACATCAATGCTGTCAAGTCTTCTATTGAGATAGGACCAAACCACAGCAGTGCAGAGCAAGTGATGCCCAAGCTAGATGTGACAGGTACTCCAGAAAGACTTGGTGATCGATATAACAAACACTTCCAAAAGATCCAGAAAACCAAGCAGAGAGACTTGGCCCAAGTCTGCATTCCTGAGAAGGTCGCTATATACTCACAGCAGTTTGGACTTAGGGCAGTAATAAGCTCCAAAACCTCACTGTAACTTATACAAGATTCAAGTGCTGATGTATGAGTTTAGCTGGTTGCCATTACTTGTTCCAGTATCTTTGATAGGAACGGTAGCAGGGAGATCTTTCAGAATTTTCTTAAATTCCTCTCGACTTGTTTTGCCTAACCAATGGGTGGCCTAAAAAGAAAATTTTTTTAAGGATGCAGGAGCAAGACCAATGCTAAAGGAATATTTATTACGGTAGTCATGCAGGTCACCAGTGGATCCATGCATCTCAGAAGGTAAAGTCCAGGATCTAGAGAGCTAGTAGTCTTCTTACACTGGGAAATAAACTTCAAGGAGAAGTCACTAGTGGCAGGCTTTAAGGTGGACATTGAGGTCCTGCAAGGAAGTAGAGAGAAGTCCTGTGGAGGGGTGACCTTAAAGATAGATTCTCAAGACCTTATTTATTTTGCTGACAAAGAAGCTAAAGAAACGATCGACTAGACAGCCACAAGGAGCACTGGGTAATGTTGATGAGGGGTCGATGGTAAACCTAGGAGAGGTTGATGGTCAACATAGGCATTTTTTATGACGTATCCAAGATTCCACAATAATAATAAGAATAATAATAATAATATATTTGCATAGCACTCTCAGAGAACTGAATCTCACTCTAGGCACTTTACAGATGCTACATATAAAGCATTACCAAATTTTTGGTAGTAACTTCTGCGAGCAGCAGGCATAGTAAGCAGGTACGTGCACACGAAGGACGAAAACAGAAACAATATTTTTTAAAGTGAGACATTTGCTAAGCCAGAGAAGAAAACTCATCCGGAACCATTCATTCAGAGATTAATCAGCCAATGTATGAACATCAACACATAAGGCATCAGTTGGGTCGCTGAAATGAATATTACAATCTCCCATTATGAGCTAAAGACGATTGCCTGAGCACAAAATCAAAATGGGATCATACATCTGAAATAAAGTAAGACTTGGTAACAGGGAGGCGATAGATTACTACCACCATGGGCAACATGCTGTTAAAAGGGGCTCAAAGTAAGAGATTCGAAAGATTGCTTCGAGGGGAGTGCAAGAGACTTGAAACTGCAGACTGGCCGAGCAAAAATGGCTATTCATCTACCAATTTCGACTGATCTCGGGTTGTGAAAGAAAGAAACACCCCTACAGTTAGCCTCTGTTATGACCATGCAGTTGGTCGAATTCAGCCAGGTCTCGGTCGAAGACAACATATCAAGGGCATCGTCAATCATACTGGCAAGTATTACTAGGATTTATAGCACATCGAACGTGCATTCCACATACACACATTAAGGGTGGCCATCCGAATAGTACGGTCACTTACGAGTCGAGTCGAAGAAGCTACAGTGAAAACTCACTACGGTTCGGAAGCATTAGCCCTTGGCAGCTCTGCCGAGATTGTGGACCGGAACAGATGACTGACGAAACTAGCTCTGCGGTATATTTTTAAGTTCAACCGCAGGACTGAAGAATGAGCAATAAGGCTACAATGACAGCAGCATGGCTCAACAGTAAGCAGTAGGCAGCCTTGGTACCCATTGTTAAATTGCATAAGAAGCCACAGTGAAAATGTTTGCAAGCAGCAGCAACAGACACCTGCAGAAAAAGAAAGCAAGAGATGCAACTAGCTCAGGTCAGAGAACGAATAGCTATGGTAGACTGGGCCTCTCAGGGCTCCAAACGATGCGAAACAGCATCTACCCAAAACCAGCCAGAGAATCCTGCTCCGGGGCAGTGCCGAAGCCAGGATTTTCATCTATAGGTAAGACCTGCAAAATTTGTATGTAGGGGCAACCCAAAAGATTTTCAAGTAGGCAGGCTAGACCGACAATCAATGAAAAACCTAGAGCAAAATTATAAGTGTTCACTCGACACGAACTCGAGGTTGCTCATGGAGTGGTACTAACACATAATTTCTTGGCTGGTGGGCATACGAATAGGGGGCGCCCGCCTTGCTACTCCATTGTAGGGGGAAATGTCCCCCCCTACTGCTCCAGAACACCAACTTCTTTACTGAAAATTGCCTAACTTAATAGGCTACACCATTAAACAGTTGGCGTCAGGAGATTTGGCTTCACTGATCCTACTATGATTCATTCCCTACAATGATCACGGTCAAACAGCTTAGCAAACAACTGGAAGCTCAGATTTATAATTTTCAACCAAGTCATTCGATAGAGCGAATGTGAGAGTGAGCGAGATAGAGAGACAGGTAAAGAAATCTTGCACCAAGATATACACAGGGAGAGAGAGAGAGAGAGAGAGTGCAAGAGAGAAGAGAGAGAGAGAGAGAGAGAGAGAGAGAGAGAGAGAGGAAAGAGAGAGCCAATTGGCAGCACGCAGGTCAGGAGCGCTGCTACGGCGAGGCAAATGGACTCTGTCAGGTGCTTAGTTCGGACGGGGTATCTGCAGTTATTATTAAAGTTGGCAAGCCGTCGCAGGAGCGGCAATCAAAGCCCATTAGCCAGCGCTGCGGCGCTGGCTCTCACCGTACTGCGAAGGCAGCTCTACGGTCAACGTCAGGTCGGAAGCAGCATGCGAGCAGCCGCCAACGGAGTCCGAAATTAAAATCGACGTTCCATCTTCGTCGTCAGCACGGTCGCAAGTAATAAGCGAAGAGACGCGTGGCAATTCCGCGCGTTCGTCACCTCCGGCTAAGGAGACATTCACGGCATTGGCACCTAGTCCAAGTCGCGAGCCAGTCCCAACTACGTTAACGTTACAGGAGAGCGAAACTGAAAGTCTCCCAATTGAGCTAACTTTATCTGCCCACGTTTTAAGGAGCTGCGGAGCCCGTGAGTAATAGCGACAACGCCCAGGACCAGCTCTCGTCAGCGTCGAGCCCACATGGGCGACTAGTCGCAGCCGCATGCAATGCAGTACCATGTTGGTGGGCAATGTCGGAGACGCAGAGATAGTATGAAAAATCTCGTAACGCTGTGCGCATGCAAATGCTATATAAATTATGCAATATAGTTAAAAAGATCCTTTATTGCCACGGGTTTTGCTCATGGCGACAACGTGAGCCTCGGTCGGCGCTCGGAATTGCCGCCGAGATCGCAGATCGTCTGTCGGCTGCCGCAGTTGACCCCGTACCCCTCGGCCGTCGCCGCCCCCAAGCCGGAAGCCGGGTCGGCAGCGTCCTTTTCTAGTCCCTGACGCCGTGCGGGGAATTCGTGCCGCTATCGGCTGCCGGTACCTGCGCTGAAGAAGTGATGGGCGTACGTGGCAAGACGGATCTTAGACCGTAGGCTGTAAGTCTCAGACCGCATTTGATTGGCCGCTTGCCCTTTTGTCGCCGACTGATAACTCGCTGCTTTTCGCCCGGCGGCGTCGCTGAACCTTCCGCCGGCTTCGCTCTCTTCGCGCCGATAGGGCTGCTCCGTCATTCAAAAATTGCTCAGAAGTTTAGCGCCATATATATTACGCCGTCACAACAGAACCGCGTAGCGTCAGTCAGTGTTGCTAGGCTTGAGAGCCTCTGTACAGCTCTTCGCACGTCGCATCGTTACCGTGCAGCTTCGCATACTACCTCGCGCCTTGTTGACAGCCTCATATACAGCCAGGTAAGGATGGGCAGCGCATTTTATTGGCTTTAGCTGCATCATGCATGATACTTGCACGTACATGTCTTAGGTGTGTGCGTGCGTGTGTGTGTGTGTGTGTGTGTGTGTGTGTGTGTGTGCGTGTGTGTGCGTGCGTGTGCGTGTGTGTGTGTGTGTGTGTGTGTGTGTGTGTGTGTGTGTGTGTGTGTGTGTGTGTGTGTGTGTGTGTGTGTGTGTGTGTGTGTGTGTGTGTGTGTGTGTGTGTGTGTGTGTGTGTGTGTGTGTTCCGTCTAACCGCCACTTCAGTAAGTTTTGTATCCGTCCTGTTTGCATCGGCTTCCAGTAGGTGCAGTACGTCCGGTCGTCCAATTCTTTGCCCTTCCTGCCTCGCCACCTTCAAAAGCTGCTGTCGCCTACAACCAGCCCCATTCATCGCCAGCCAGCGGTCGCCGGCAACTGGCTGAAAAATGCTCAAGTTTATCGCCGGTAGTGCCCCCCCGGCATGGGATGTCTATGGACCCGGCCGGTCAGAGAGACCGGAGAGGCTATCTCTGTACACGGCTCGTCTCGCTCGGTTCATCCGGAGCTCGTTTTTTCCTTTGTTGACTAAGCAAGCAGCTCCTCAGCATGAGCGGTCGGACATGCAGTCTGGCCTACCGGTGCTGTAAAAATATCCGAAGGTGTGGTCCACCTGGCCAAGCAGCAGCAAGCTCGGCCAGCCTTCCATGCTGGGGGTTGTGGCACTGGGCTTGGAGGTGCTTCTTTTTTCAGAGGTGGCCGACGACGGGCCACAGCGCAAGTCATAAGTCAAAGTTAATTCGTGTCACCATCGACTAGACCCACCGCCCCCTGTGCATAGCATTGGCCGGCATCTCGTGTGTGCGTGCGGGTGCACTTACATTTTTATTTATTTATTTATAATTTACTAGTATAGCACTTAAGAGAACTCGGTGTCTATCGAGATGCCTTTTCATAGGCTGCAGGGCTAGATACACCCTGTGCATGTCACCCCTAACCATGTTATTCATGTTTATCAAGCATGATATTACTCACCATGTAATCGCGCTTCCCTCTGCAGCAAATGTGAAGCACCTAGAAAGAGATTTGAGTTCTCTGGGGGCGCTTTATTAAGCTTTATCTTTATTGTTATTATTATTATAGAACCGACGACCTTAATCTAGAAGTGAACACCTTACCCCTAGGTCAGACCAGGGCAGCGACGTGCTTATGAGCTGGTTTGCTCCTGCTGAGGGCACTCTGGGCTGGGGAAGGGTGCCCAAGCACTGACTATGGATGTCCGTAGGTGTGCTCTGTGATAGCCAGCTGCAGCTTGGTCAGCAGCTCAGTCTGTCCTTGACATTCTTTGTCTCCCCAAGTTAGTTGTTGAGAGCCAGCACGAATTGCTGTTTTATTGGCAGATCTTTTGAGTGCATTGGCAGCTGGATGGTAATGATTTTTAGACAAGCTACTGTGCCTTCCTCCATGGTTTCCTGGTACTGGTGGTGAAGGACCTTCGATGGTGGGTGTGAGGTAAGAGTCCGGTCAAGACAACTAAGAGGCAACTAAGAGGAAGTGACAGAATTAGGCTGAGCTGCCATAGTCTTCCACATTCCCGACCTCTCTCCCTAGCAGCAGGCACCCAGCAGGCGCTTGGGTGCGGCTGCTGCACTGCCCCTGTAGGTGGGGTCGTATGAAGATAGCATCTGAGCAAACACAGTAATACACCCATGTGGGTAGATCAGAATGGCTGCCTGTTGCACACTGGGTACAGGCTTCTATAAAAGGGCGAATGGTCGGACGACGTAAGTTGGTGAACACGTTTGATGCAGGTGAGCTTGTTAAGAAAGAAGTGCAGTCATGGTCAGCAGTGGAGCTCAGCACTTGTGCTGCCGCGGCTGCTGTCAGAGCAGCCTTTTGAATCACTCAATGTCTGTGCAGTGCCTTGTCAGGTCGAGCAGTCGTGCCTTCAAAGACTGGATTGCTGTGGCTCCCGTGTACTCGTAGTTGCCCCTGTATCTGGCGCTGCTGCGACGATGCAATACGCCGACTTGGTGTGTGTGGCCCTCTGGCCGAGCCCTGTGAGCACCGTTGAGGTTATCGTTTTGGCCTCAGTGCTGTGAGCATGCCAGGGATCGCCCAGTAGGGGTAAAAGCTCGAGGCAAGCCGTTGGCGGTGTCCCAAAGAAATCGCTGGACCAGTCGCTCACCAACTAGTTGGTGTACTAGCAGCTTGCCTGATCAATTATAATAATAATAGTAATAATAATAATGCATTTGTTATAGCGCCCCAGATAACTCAAATCTCTCTCCCAAATAAATTAATTCTAGCTGATTAAACAGCCTCTTTTTGTAAAGCGACAGAAGAGCCTTTATGGCTATCACCACCACTTGCAGTGGCGATAAAGAATCGCCCACTGCAGGAATCGAACCCACGACCTCGGGACCGAGGTCGTGAAAGCAACCGCCTTACCTAGTGTGCCATCACGGCTTGCTCTAGGCACTTTACTTTTGCTGCAAAGGAAGCACGATCGAAGCATGCGCAATGACAACAAGCATAACATGGTTAGAGGTGACATGCACAGGGTCAGCATGCACTGTGTCAGCATGCATAGGCACACAAAGGACTAATCACGAGGATGCACTAACGCTGTGATAAATAGATGCGTTTCAAACTTCTTTTTAAATGTGGTCAAGTCAGGGATGTCGTGACACAACTCGGAAGTGAACTCCAGGCTTTGGGGGCATACGAACTAAAGGCATGGTCTCCAAAGGATTTGAGGTTTGCACGAGGTATAGGTAAACGATTAGATTCCGAAAAGCGTGTGGTACGATGCCTAGCCTGGTGGGGAAGTAGTTCTGATAGGTAGGCTGGAGCCAGAGAATGAAGGGACCTAAAAGTCAGTGACAAAACCATGAAGTCGATGCACTGCCTGACTAAGAGCCAGTACAGGTCGGCGAAAAGTGGTATTATGTGGCAATTTCGAAGCTCACTACAGACAAGCCTGACTGCAGAGTTTTGTACCAGCTGTAAGCGCCTGATAGTACAGGCCGGAAGACCAGCAAGCAGAACTCGAGTCAGGATGTCACATATGCATGTACCAATTTAAATATGGTATTCCTGTATTTAAAAAATGAATTTTAGCAATTTTATTTAGTTGAAAGTAGGCAGACTTTACTGTGGAGCTGATGTGATCGTCGGATGAAAGGCTACTTTGGAATAGGACGCCTTGATTTCGTGCAGATTAAACAGGAGATATACTAACAGTGCCGATTTTGAGCATTAAGTTTTTCCAATTTCCTTATCACACTTGGTTTGCCCATAAGTTGGTTTTATCATTATTCACTTTATCTGCATAGAGGTGAAAGCTTATGTTGTGCCTGGCAATCACATCGGCAAGAGGAAGAGTATAAACCATGAAAAGAACCAGGGACCAAGCACAGAGCCCTGAGGTACCCCATATTTCAGAGGTACTTCAGATGATCTTTGTCCATTCACAACAATACTCTTGAGTCTTCCACTGAGATAGAGCCTGAACCATTTCAGTGCAGTAGCAATGATGTCCAGGCGAGATGAGAGGCGTTTGAGAAGGACTTGGCGATCGTTAGTATCAAAAGCTGCCGAAAAATCTAGCAGAACAAGCAGAGATACTCTACCTAAGTCTGCATTCCTAAGTAGGTTGTTATACACCGAAGCAATGCTGACTCTACGGATTGATTAGCTCTAAAACCAAACTGGAACTTACTAGCAAGGTTTGAAGCTTTAATAAATGAGTTCAGCTGGTTTGCTACGACTTGTTCCAGGGTCTTTGATAGGAACGGTAGAAAGGAGACTGGGAGGAAGTTGCCTAAGTTCTATAATAATAATAATGCACTTGCTAAAGTGCCCTCAGAGAGCTCAATCTCTTTCTAGGTGCTTTACATTTGCTGCAAATGGAAACGCGATTGAATGGTGAGGAATATCATGCTTGATAAACAACATGAATAACGTGGTTAGGGATGGTATGCACAGGGTCAGCATGCAAGCGTGGTTAGTGGCAGCATGTACAGTGTCAGCACCCATAAGCACATGAAGGACGAATCACAGAGACCCACTAAATGCTGTCCTAAATAGGAATGTTTTTTGTAAGATCTTTTTTAATGTGGTCAAGTCAGGGGATGCTGAGAGTGAGGTGATGTTGAGTCGGGAGTGAGTTCCAGGCTTTAGGAGCATAAGAACTAAAAGGATCAAAAACTCCAAAGGATTTGAGGTTGGTACGAGGTAATAATAATAATAATGATATTGCACTTGATAAAGCGCCCTCAGAGAACTTAATCTCTTTCTAGGCGCTTTACAGGTATTGGTAAACTGTTGGATTCCGAAAAAAAATCCTATCTGATTAGACAGCCTCTTTTTGTATAGCGACAGAAGAGCCTTTACGGCTATCACCACCGCTTGCAGTGGCGATAAAGAATCGCCCACCGCAGGAATCAAACCTGCGACCTCGGGACCGAGGTCGTGAAAGCAACCGCCTTACCAAGTGTACCATCACAGAAAAGCGGGTGGTACGATGCTTGGCCTGGTGGGGCAGTAGGTCTGAGAGATAGGCTGGAGCCAAAGAATGGAGTGACCTAAAAGTCAGCAACAAAACCTTGAAGTTGATCCGTTGCTTGACTGGTAGCCAGTGCAGGTCAGCGAGAAGTGGTGCGATGTGGTAACTGTGGCGCTCACGACAGACAAGCCTAGCTGCAGAGTTTTGCACCAGCTCTAAGCGCCTGATTGCACATGCCGGTAGGCCAGCAAGCAGTGAGTTACAGAAGTCAAGACGGGATGTCACAAATGCATGGACCAACTTAGACGTGGTATCCTTATCTAAACAAAACCGAATTTTAGCTATGTCATATAGCTGAAAGTCGGCAGACTTGATTTTGGAACTGATGTGGTCGTCTAACAAGAGGTCACTTCCCTAGGTCTAGTGTTGTTTTGTTGAATAGTAGCCTGGCTACAGCCCTTTTGAAAGGTGCCGGGATATGACCCGGGGCTGATGTCATATTTATGACGTTAGTTATGTATGGCAGCAGCAGTTCTATGCAGGCAGAGGCAGGGCAGTGGGAATAGAGTATAGAGGACTAGTTGTCTCCTTTGATTGGGATATGAACTTCAGGATGAGGTCACTAGTGACTTCCTTGAATGTAGACAGTGAGGTGCTGCATTGAATTGAGGGACATGCAGATCAAGACGGCAGACTTTTGCAGCCGGCGCTGAGTGTTGCTTAGCGATCGCTGCTCGCCACCAGCCGAACTGCAAGTTCAACTCGAATGCTTGGCCCAGAGGTTTTTGTAGTCACGAAGTTCGTGCCCACCTGTTCCTCTTGCGAGCCGATGCCTTCAGATCGTTCGGCAGGCGCTGTACCCAAGAGTCCCCGAGCATCTGGGTATGTTCAGTCGAATGAACTAGCATGCCTTGTAATAGGCTTGGTCTCGGGGCGAATTTGGCCGTGCTGGCCATCCATCTCCGACTTGTGCTCCATGGCCGGTTTCAATTAACCTTAACCTGGTTGGTGGGAGCAAGTGCGTGAACGATTTGCAGTGAGCAATTGTCAAATTTCGATTTGCAGTGAGCACCGGCCGAATCCATCGACCAAGCTCCTGAGAGTTCGGTTGATGGGCTGTAGCCTTGATGAAGCTCGGAAATGTGGCACTGTCCTGTCCTGTAGCAGTCAAAATAGCAGGCTCTTGAGTACTGAGGGGGGCTGTTTCGGGAGTGGTCACTCCAGCTGTTCCACTGTTAACCACGGGTGAGGGAGCAGCAACCTCCCCCCTCTCACAGCAGTAGGACAATCAAGTCCTTGCCTTGGAGGCATCCCATCCTTACACTCTATTTTGGCCCCACCTCTTTAAAGCTTCAGGCCATTTTTGTGTGAGTGCCTGTGCCGAAGGGTCTTCTTTGGTAGTCTGCCTTGGTAATCTGCCCTGGACCTGAGACGCATTGGTCATCTGCAAGATGTAAGGGTGTGCCATGTGACTCAACTGCTCTCGAAGGCTTAGTGGTTTACCCGTGAATGGTCCTCGGTGCCATGCTGTGCACTTCAAGAGCCGTTCCCCACTTGCCGGCCACGGCCTGTCCTGTCTAGAACTGTTTTAACCGATTGCATGATTGAGCGCCCCTCAATTAAAGGAGCAGCATTTGTTTGGTCAGGCATCTTGCCCGGGAGCATGGGCTCTTGTAGTCCTCGGTCCCTTATTAGTTGCCTGACTCTGGTGTGGCAGTCGAATAAAAGCTGGCTGAAGTTTCGCAATGAGCGACTTCCCTATTGCTGCCGACTGCCAGCTCTGGTACATCATCAGTTGTGGCCTCTATATTGGAGCTCCCATGCAGGTCCATCTGCTCCGGCCCCCTGTCCGGTACTCTCCCTGTCCCTGGGACTGCCTGCTGTCTAGCCACTGCTTCAGCCGGCCTTACCAGCTGCCGGAAGCCTGTGTGCTGCCTGGCACAGAGCTCAGGCAAGACAGAGCTGCCTTGCTCAGGTCAAGTGTGCAGGTCAAGTGAGAAGTGCCTACAAGCAGGAAGATGGGAGTGAGAAGGAGGCATTGGCATCCAGGCTGCAGTTTTCCTTGAGCTCTTTTTCGAACCAGCCCATTGTACACCAGCCATTGTACACACAGTTTCCTCTGGATCGTGTTTCTGTATCTGCATCGGGCTGACACCACCTCACCTCCTTAGCCAGCCTCTGGCTGACTGCTTTGACTAGCTGCCAACCTGCCTCGAGACCCAGTCCGGAACCCCTGTATGCTGGCCCACCCAAAATTTAAGGTTCAGCTGTGCTATCAAGTCTTGGTCTGGGCTAGCTGCTGCCCTGGTTGGCCGAGTCATCATGCTCCATTTTAATTGGCATTCCTGGTGTGTCCTGAGTGCTAGCAGCCAGCCGGATCGTTGGGTCGAACAGTTTTGCAGGTGACACTTGTTTGAGAGTCAGGGAGGGGCATGGGTGGGGGGGTCAGATCGGCTTCGGACGACGGCGCCCACTCCTATCTCTGCTCTCTCTCAGGTTTGGCATATCTGCTTTTGCCAGGTCTTTCTCTGCCTGCATCCCTGCATCAAGCAGGTCTTGGATTGCCCTTAATAATCCCCCTCTGAAGACCCTCCTAGGATCTGCATCGGTCGATTCCAGCTGGGTCGGCCGCTGGTTCGTTTTGGAACAACTCCATTCTGATCGCTGTTGCTTTGGCGGCCTGTTGATGCTGCCTGCTGTTGATTGCACAGCTCGACCGAATCGCAAGATAGGTGTAACTATACTAACTGTACGATCAGAGGGGTCTGGCTGTAGAACAAGCAGGTCTGGTCTGTATTTACTGCTCGGCTCGCTGCAACAATGCATTTGTCAATTTACGACTCTTTGCAAACGAAATTGCATGCTTCCCGAATGGTTACAACGAAGGCTGTTGTGTTGTATAGTTGTTGGATGCTAGGCATAAACTAATTCTCAGTGAGTCATATCGATTAGAAGCTTAAAATGTCGGTGACTTTGTAATCGCTCACTGATGGGCCATACCCGACTGACCGTTTGAGGCATGCAAGGCTATTTTTTGTAAGCTGTCCTGGAGTTTGGGAGATCGTAGTTGGGCAATGTCTGCACAGTGAGCTAGCTGCCTGTGCGAGCATGCAGAATTCTCTCCGTTTTCTCACATGGTCATCAAGCCCTATGCACTGGGGCTGAATGTGACATGTTTCTTTTTTCCGCACTGTTGACTGGCTCTGATAAATGGAATTAGGAAGGTGATTACTGGTGCGTGTTGGTTCGGTTTTCAAAACTTCGGTGTTTTCAAGATCTATATTGCTCTTTCTTAATCACAGACTGTATGCTCAACTAGCAATGCCTGCCACTTGGCTGCAGTTCGAAAATGAGTCTTTGTTGCATCTTCAGGTTTTAAATAAGTCGCGAGTTATTTTACTGAGAGAAAAGGAGGTGAAGAGTAAAAGTGCATTAAACGTGTTCCGCGTTATGCAAACGTTAAGTTCCTCGTTATCCTGTTTGGATCGAGAAATTAGTTTGACGTGTTGCATTCGGATGTAGCCATATTGCTGTCCTTATCTAGCTTGAAATTGGCAGTAGCAGTGAGGCAGCAAGCCGGTGGCACTTGCAACTGGAACAAACGTTAAATAGTGCACGGCATGCATCTTCCTTTAAAAATGGTAATACTGTAATTGCGTCCGAGTGCCAGTGACTGTTGTGGCTGCACTGAGGTAACAACAAAAGCAGAGCAGCCGTCATGTAGCTGCTCGGCTTCAGCGAATGACAATGGCTAGCTCATGTTAATTCCTCAAAACCATAAAGAAAAAGCAGATATTATGCTCTTCTGAGTTGTTTATAGTCCACTGAAAGCCCAGGCAGCTTCTGGTGAACTAGCCAACAATATTTCAGGTGATTGAAGAGCATGCTACCACTTGCCATTCGATCAGGCTCCCTTTACAGCATACGGTATGTAAAGTGCTTAGAAAGACATTAAGTTCTCCGATGGTGCTATACAAATGTTATTATATAAAGAATAACGAATATTATATAAATATAGAATATTATTTAAAGAAAAATAATTAGGATATTTGGTGCAAGTAATTTTTTAGTGTGGAAGTAGCGCCATAGGGCAGTTAAAGGAAGTGCCAGAATTAGCAGCCGGAGGGCCATCACAGTCGTTGCACACCTGCGCTTCTTAATATGCTTGTAGTTCATTGAGCATGCTACCGCTAACCATTTGATCATGCTTCCTTTACAGCAGATAAGTGCCTAGAAAGAGACTGAGTTCTCTGAGGGTGCTATAACAAATATGTTATCACTATTATTATTATTATTATTATTGCTCCATCACTTGCTTGTGGTTGGTAGCCTGGCCTTCACACAATCTTGCTGTCCGTGCTTACCTACATCTCAATGGTAAGTCCAGCTGAGTCTGCTCCTTTCTGTGTTGTAACTACACACCAAGTATCTGTTAGTATGGTGCTGCTGTCAGCACGTTTGAATGTGTGTGAACGTTTAAATGCCGTTGTATGATTTGCATGGGCCTGCCGAGGTGAAAACCTGTCAACGTTGCATGATTTGCAGGGCCGTGGCAATGGGTTGGCCAAACGATGTTGTTTCGCTGAGCATTGCTGTTTTAGGGCATACATGGGTTTGGCAGCAGAGGTTGGGCTGGTGGGGCAGCGGGAGATTCCTTTTCTTCGAGATCTGCTGAATTTCCAAAGTGAAGCTCGATAGATCGGACCCATCTGTTTCCTGAATGCTAGGACCGTGGATAGATAGCCTTTGCTTCTGCTGCTGCTGCTTATAGCAGTACTGGCTGGTAGCCTTCACCCAAATTAAGCTCAGCCAGCTGAGTGTCCTCTGATCTTTTTTCGTGACCACAAGGATAAGCCACAAGCTGTGTGTCTCAGGTTCGCTGCCTCCCAGAGCTGCTGCAACCTATGCCCCAGCGGCTAACCGTGCTGAGCAAGTGGAGATGAGCTGACGATCGTTAATGCGGGCCTCTAAGTTGTATTTCCGAAGCAGCAGTGGTATTTCGAAACTCTTTTCACCATGCTCTAGTGTAATGAATGATCTGAAGGCAAGTGTCATAACACCGATAGCAGGCCGGTGTAGTCAACCGTGACACTCCGGATGTGATTAGACTGGGGCCTGCTTTGCTGAACAGTGACAAAAGTGTTAGCATATAGCACGAACATTTGCCGACATAATCGACGGATTCATTGCACTGTCGGCACTGCATTGGAAGGCCCAGCAAGTTCGATTGTTCCGCCAGCCACTCCTCGAGAGTTATTTGTGAAAAATGCCACCAGCGCCTGTTCAACTGCACCCTGACAGAGTGCACCAGTTCCAAGCCGCTGGCGATGGCTCACTGTCGGGAAGCTGAACCGAGTGCAAGTCCCCCAAATAGTCATCAGATCGTTGGTGATTTCCCTGCCATGAATTAAAGCTGTTTCTGAAGCTTAATGTAGGAAGCCGATGTTGATTAGAATGTTAATCGTGGATGGGTTGGTTCAGCCAACCTGCCAAGGACGCTTCAAAGACCGTGAGGGAATAGCATGCAAACTTTGTTTTTTCTGCCAGTTGTTGTCTATGTGGTGTGTGTGTGTGTGTGTGTGTGTGTGTGTGTGTGTGTGTGTGTGTGTGTGTGTGTGAGTGAGTGCAGGTTACCTGCAAATTATATTTTTTGCTAGGACCTGTAGCCTCTTGCCACAAAATAGTGGTTTCTCGCTGTGCAAGAACACAGCCGAGGCTGCTCTGGCGAGAGCATTTGAGCGAGAGCTTCATTGAGGTGGCTGCCTTTGAGCATAGCAGCTGCTGCTGATATGCTCCGCCTGCCAGTATGCTGGCCCGAAGTGCTTGGCTGCCCCCTAGCACAATCACCCGACCTCCTCCCCCTCCTGCCAGCCTTGATGCATTTGGCTGCATTTTGCTTTTAGGCCTGAGTCGGTATCAGTTGCGCTACGAGCAATGGCTGCGCTCGTGCCCCGGAAACGGACCACGCTGATGCGGCTGGGCGCAGCGGCGCTGGTGTTCTGGTTCCTGTTCGTACTGTGGGAGCTAAACAGCCAGACGCCCAGGGGCCTGGACAGCGAAAGTATTGCTCGAAGGGACCGGGCGCCGGCTGGTGGCCACGAGCACCTGAAGCCTCGATTCGTTCCACCGTCGAACAGCCTCGGCGAAGCAGCAGGCGGCGACGGAGGCGGTGGCGGCCCCCTCGGTGGTGTCGTGCCGATGCTCGAGAAACCCTTTCAGATGGTGCTGGATAAGTTCGGAATTAACAATATCCCAGCGCCAAATATCAACAGCCTCAGCACGGTCGACCCGCATGCTCCCGGTGAGCTGAGCTCTGCGACCTGCCGCTCGCTGGCAGCTCTGTGCGCTGCCTCCTCGCTGCTGTGTGCGTGACGCTCGGTCTCGTCCAATCAGACAGTGGCAGCTCGCTCCCAGCTCGGACAGTGGAGACCGCTGCACCGACTCTCACCTAGCTGTAGGTGTGTGGTGCCACTGCTGCTGCGAGAAGATGCAGTAGGGATAATTTTGTCTGGGACCCCGACTTCCGGTGTGAACGTCACGCACATATGTTAGCTACCCGAGTGAGACTGATAGTTTGGCATTTCAGCTTGGGTATGTCTTCGGCTTGTGCAAAGAACCACAGGGCTCTGCCCCGCGTGCGACAGAGCAGCTGGTCGTGCTTGTGCTGCCTAACTGGCAGAGGGAGGAACAAGGGCTATCCGGACATTGCTGTTGGGCCCGTTTGAGTGAAGACTGGCCGTGGCATGCTGATGGAGAGTCTAGCTACATCACATGCACATATGCTGCGTGGTGGCTGTTCCGCCCCCTTTATTTTTGTTCCTGATGGCTCTGCTTGGGCGAATTTTGGCACCCTGTAAAGAAAAACCTGGCCTACTTAGAGTCGTCTCTGAGTTGCCTTCGCTTTGCTTTGCGATGAGAGCTCAGTAGAGGAGGCAGCTGGCTGTTTGCTTGCCCAACTGACCTATCGGGCCGTGCTTGAGTGTTCCAACTGTGACGTCACCATACCTCGCCTGTATGCGTCACTTCCACGACTGCTCGGTACCATTCATTGCATGATCCGGTACCGTTTGCCGGTATGTTTACTGGCCTTTTGTGAGGTAAAGTTACCGGCAGCAGGCCGTGGCAGCCAGTCAATTATTGAGAAACCGCTGCCACTCGACGAGCACGTGCTCGCCCAGGAGTGGGAGAAGCCACCGCTGCAGCTCTGCCAGAGCTCACTTAACTAATAGCTGATGAGGGCGATGCAGCATAGATGCTGTCAAACATCGGCTGCCATTTAATGTGCACAAAGTTAGCTTTGGTCCGGAGGCAGATGTGTGGGGCTACCCAACTTCGGCTGCTTATTCGACCGGGTCGGAATGTGCAGTGGGCGTAACTGGGGGGTCAGGGCCACTGCTCACTGCAAGCAGCTCCTCTGCAGCGCTGTGCGCAGCGAGCTAGCATGGCGCTGCATTCGCTCGGCGCACGACAGTTGCAGCGGGTCGGAGCTTGAGCTGTGATGGCGGCGGCAGCGTCCTGTGCAGCCGCATGCCACGCCCCTTCAGTTACTTGGTCCTGTTCGACCTGCGGCCTACCTTGTATTTGTCTGTGCTTTGCTGGCGCGATGGTAAAAGAATTTTTTTTTAAATTGTAAACTTTTAACTCATTCAACGGCCTCATTTAGTGACTGCAGCAGAATCACTGTGGCTTTTGCCCGGCGCCCTTACAGAGGGCAGCAAGCAATTGCAGGGCACAGGATTTGAACCCTGGACTCGGGTCGCGAAATTCGAGCATCTAAACTGCTTTGCTGAAATATAATTTATTAAGCTCTCGTTTCGTCCGTTTGCTATCGTTTGCTTGCTTGCTTGCCTAGCCGGCTTGCTGCTTGCTATGCCCTCTGACCTTGCCATACTGTGTTCGACAGGGGAGCAGGGACGAGGTATCGACATAAAGAAAGAAGATCTGTCGCCGGAGGAGCGGCAGAAATTCGAGCAGGGCTTTCAGGACAATGCCTTCAACCAGTATGCCAGCGACATGATGTCGGTGCACAGAAGCTTGCCAGATGTCAGAGACGTCGAGTAAGTTAATTCTCGATTATTCCTTTGGAATCTGGTCAGTCGCCTTGGCTTCTCGTGCTCTGTAGTCGCATGCTGTAGCCACGTCGACCACTGTCAGGTAGGGTGCACTAGGTAAAGCTGTTGCTCTTCACAACCTCGTTCGCGAAGTCCTGGGTTCGAATCCTGTGGTAGGGGATTCTTTATCATAGCTGTAAGAAGTGTTGATAGCCGTAGAGGCTCTTCTGTTGCTATACAAAAGAGGCTTTTATATCAGCTAGTATTTTTTTAGATTATCGTGAATGCAGTCGTTATGCAATAAGTGAGTGTTTCCCCAGCCGAATATGTTGTCAAACTTGCTGTCTCGACTTGCCGTCAAATCGACTGCATTTTCAGCAGCAGAGCTTCCATACAGCAAACTAGTGAAACCCATTGCTGAGGCCTGCTCATCCAACTGTTATGCAGGGGACATTCGGCCTTCTGCCGGCTGATAAACGGATACAGAGTCCAAATTGGCTTGGCTCATTCGTACCTGGTTGCACTGCTGCACCATTTTCAGCCTCCTCGTGCTCTCAGGTCTTCTTAGAGGCAATGAAGTAGCCATTCCATTATTTCCCTAGACAGGAGCTTTTGCTCTGCATGTCCTTGACTGTATAACTCACCTTCAAGATTCTTACATGATATCTTCTCTCGTGCTGCCAACTTTGGCAAATCATTTCCGGCTGCTACTTCCATGCTACTCCTCACTACTTCGACTGCCCTCCTGACTCAGTCATGCTTCTCACCTTCTCTTTGTTGAATGAGATGGAATCTTTTGGCTACCGTGTGCACACCAAAAGCCACCTAGGCTTTCAGTACCCCATAGAAGACTCTGCAGAGTAACACCCGCTTAGTCTTCGTGACTTTGTGGAGTTTCAGACAGAGATGCGTATGTAGGTCACACACGTGGCCCAGTGGTTAAGGTGCTCGACCCGACCAAGGTCAAGGTGAATACATTTGATTTCCGAGGTAGTGGGCTTAAGTCCCGTGGCATATGTAAAGTCTGAATAGAGATTAAGTTTCCTTAGGGCACTTTACACATGAATATTATTTATTTATATTTCATCCACTGCATGTCTTTCTGACTGCATCTGCCTGTCACATTTTGGGCTTCTTTTTGTCAAACTTCGGCAAAAAGTGTTGGCTTCCCTGGAGAGTCTGCTCTGGCCTTGAATCCTTAGGGCAGCTTATTAAGGAAAATTGTCCACATTCTTCCTCTCCATGCCTCTTCTCATTGCTGTTTTTGCAGTCTCCCATTCCAGGTTCTTGGTCCGAATTGCCGGCCTGCGGTCGGCAATTAGGCCTTTCGTGCCAGCTGTCCAAGCTGCTGTGCAGGAAAAAGATTGTAGGCCAGACATGCTGAGGTGCTTTCATCTTTAGGGCCGATTGCTGCCGTTCCACCTGTTGGGGAGGAGGGAGGTGTTCAGTCAATGGTGGTCCAGTCCCTTGGACATGCGATAAAACATTGGTGAAGGCAAGTGGCCTGCACCAATTAAGTCACTAAATATAGATGCCTGGGTGGTCTAACCTCAACCCCCCCCCACCCGACCTGAGCCACTGTAGGGTCTCCTGTGACAGCTCTAATCAATTCAAAGATAGCTTTGGTGCCCAGAGGAGAGTTGCACATGCCAGCATTACTTCCTGTGTCAAGATGGTGTACTGTGTACTTGCCAGTGCCATCTCGACAGCCCTTGTGCATGGCGTGCATGCCAAAAAAAGGTAAAAGGCACTTTCAGGTGCAGCTAGTGCTGAAGTCAGCACTAAGGGGTGCATCAGCTGCTGCTGCTGCTGACGACCATATCAAGCTCAAGCTAATAACTGCTGCAGTTCAAGTCCTTGATGTTAAGCCTTCGATTACTTAAATGACTGGCAGCGCTAGTGGTTGATTTGTGCATGCCGAAGCTCGGTTCCCATTTTCGCAGAGCAGCTGCTTGAGATGTTCACTGGTATGAGCATGCAGCCTGATCCGAAAAGGCTTCGTGCCTCTGCACAGGCTGCTGCTGCTGCTCGAGGCTTTGCACGTTCTCTCTTGACTCTGTGTCCTGCTTCTGTGTCGAGTTGTCATCCAGTGGGTCTGGCTTGTGAAGTGGCTCAACCTGCATGAGCACGATAATCGTGCCATCGCCATTGTGGCCATTATAGTATAGGCCGGCTGGCAGGGCTCCACTTCGCGAGCATTCGCGTGTGCAAAGAGACCAGCTTATGGACGAGGAAGCTGCGGAGCATGCGAGTTGCCGAAGGGTGGGCTAATGGGGCTAAGCCAACCTAAAGTTGGACCGATCTGCTCGGGGGCGTTTCAGATGGCTTGCTGCCCGGCACGCCTCTTTTGCCTCGTATCTCCCTCCTGCAAGTTCAAGGTTTCCCCCAGCTCTGCATGGTCCTGGATAGACTGCCACGAGTGTCGTTTATCGAGTTTCGTTTATCGCTCCATAGCCTCTGTGTGCCCCACTGCCGACCACAGGCCGCTTCACCCTTCAGTGGCTTCACTCTATGACTCACTCGTTGAGCGATCTGTTAAAGCTTTGTTCGAGCTGTCAGTTTCTTCACCGATATATGTATCTGTTCTGTGCGAGTGCATTCGCTGTAGCAAGCTAGTGCAATCGGTTTTTAATTCGCAAAATCTGTCCGGCCTGCAACGGCATTAAATGAAGTGGGTTCTCGTGGTGGGGGTGTTATGTAACAGCAGCATGTTGGTAACTCAAAATAGCCTTCTGCTCTCCACGATTGGCCGAGTCGAGTTTGCACTTGCACAGCACCTGCTTCACACTATCAGGCAGTGATGAGCAGTGAAAGCAATGTAAAGATTGGACTAATAAGCCTGAACTGAGCTCGTTTGACCTGCATTAATCTCGTTACTGTCAGTTCTACATTCTTGTCTCTGTCAGCTGGCACCATGTCCGAGGCAGGGGGTCAAGGTAGGGAAGCGAAGAGCTGATTTTCGGCATTAGCCTGCTTTGACTGTCAACTGCAAGCTAAGCAACCGGCCGTTCTAAGAATCGTTCTATTTTTACCGGATTTCTATATTCGGATTTCTGTATTTACCAGAACTCTGTTTCGATTACCTAATTCACTGTATGAGAAGGTTGTATGAAGAGAATCTAGTGTGAATCCGATCGTGCATGTGTAGTTCATGACCTCTTGTACTATGGCAGCAGTATGAAATGTCTATTCGTGAAGTTAGTAAGCAAGGCCCACTCAAGTCTCGTCATCCAGTCTGTTACCGCCGATCGACCAAGTGACCAGCTGTCCGGGCAGCAAATTCGCGGGTGACTAACTGTCCCGAATCGCATATGCTTGCTCGATGGCTTGGCACAGCCAGCACTGTTACGTACACGTCTTGAATGTTGCCTGCGGCCATGTCAGTAGGTGTGCCAGCTGCTGGTTTGTGGAGAACTGCCAGTCACGTGTCGGTGATTCTGTATGTCAACAGCAGTACTCATCGTTCGTGCATTCGAATGGCACTGATGATGGAGAAGGATCTGTTTTCATGCTTAAGTTCTGTTCAGCACTTCAGCCTTAATGACTACATTTCAACGAGCCATTCACAAGCTGCTAGCATTCGATAGTGACCCCTGCTATCCAGTGCATCGCTCAGTGCAGAGCTGAGCTTAACACGAGCCACGGTTGATGCTGCTGCTGATGCTGCCATAGCTGCTCTTGCATGTCGAAGGAGCCGTTAGGAGAGTTGCCAGTCTACATGTGCACTTTTTCCCTTCTGGCCATGCATGTCACATATATGCATGTACTCGTATTTCTATTCATTGACATGGTTATAATATTAATAGTAATAATAATAAAAATAATAGGAAGCCATTTGTGTAGTACCCTAAAGCCGCATTTTCATGGTCGGCTTACCTCTGTCCTGCTTCTAACCTGATTTTGTACTGCTTTGGTCATCCTTCGGAGGTTGGAAGTTTATTTAGTTGGTCTCCGATCGTCTTGCTTCCCACTAGCCACACCCCGAGAAGGGGTATAACTGCTTCAAGGAGGTAGGAAATTGCCCTCTGCAGTTCACCTCCAGACGAGTTTACCTCCTGATTTAGACCTGTCAGCAAAAGCCTCTATCACTCGCCTGCCTCGTGATCTGATTCCTGTGTGAAGAGCTCGTAATAGCTAGCCCCAAAATAGGGGGCCGAACGCATTGATGATGCCATCGGTCGTGTAGGCCCCCATGCCCTTCAGAGCAGGAAGAAGGCTTGCCCTTGATGGTGCCTATGCTTGGTCGTTTGTTTGGTCTTGCTTTCATCTTAGCCAAGAGGTAGAACCATGCTCAGCTTCTCGGTTATCATCCATTCTTTGATGGGTCTTGAACTGCCCCCCCAATCTTCATGACTTATGCACCAAAGACTGGATCATGACTCAACAAATACTTTCTAAGCACTTTGCATGTGCTGGAAAGGAAACATGTTGATTGGTTAGGGATAAATATAAAATAAGAATAAATATAATTCATTTGTATAGCACCCTGAAAGAGCTTAATCTCTGTTTTGGTGCTTCACTTATGTCATGGGGCTAGAGCCCATGACCTCGGTCATCAAATACATTCATCTTTACCTTGGTTCGAGGCATGCACCTTAACCATTAGGCCAAACCAGTGAGGTGATAACAAGCATAGTGTCGGAACCTATAAGCACACACACACAAAAGACAATTTATACAGAAAGTCAATGCTGTAATAGGTACGTTTTTAGCTTCTTGTGTCTTGAACAGCTGTTGCCATGGCCACCTATACAGATGCCAGCTGCTGGTGTACTGAAAACTGCCAATCATGTGTCTGCGATTTCCTGTGCCAGAAGCAGTACTTTTGCTGTCCGGTTAAGTCATGGGTGTCGTGACGTCAGCAGGAAGTGAGCTCCAGGTATTTTGGAGCATACGACCTGAAGGTTCGGTCCCCTTCCCAAAGAATTTGAGGTTGGTTAGAGGCACAGCTAAGCGACTCGAGTGAAGGAGAGCAGTGGTACAATGTGCTCTGCCTGCTTTTGTCGAGATCGCTGCAGGCATGCATGTACTGGACTGAAACTGAAAAGTCGCCACCGGTAGTGCCAAATGGTGCCGGTTTTTAGTGTGCCTACCGGTTAGAGTGTCTGTGCTCTCTGGCACAGAGATCAGTTTGCTGCTGCTGCCGGTTAGGCTGCTGGTTAGTGCTATCTGGCTCTTGAGATCAGTTTGCTACAGCTGCTGCTCCATTGGTTCTTCAGCTCTCGGCTTTGTTGTCATCAGTGTCCCTCTCTCTATCCCTGCCTGCCATAAGAGAACAGCTGCTGAAGCTGTGCCACTGACAAGCACAGCTCTGATCGGCTCGTGTCTGTTCGGCAGCAATGCAGTAGCATTCGTAGTATTTCCATTCCCATTTGAGCCATTACTCCTGGCCAGGTTAAGATCAGTCGCCAAGTTCGAGTGTGTGACGGTTGACTCGATTTCCGCTGGAGCTGTTGTGCAGGAGCACCTTCAGATTTTTGCCACACATTTGTTCCCACGAATTGCTTTCCTTTTCATTGATTGTGTGGCTGTTGGTCACGAAAAGCAAGCAAAGCTGGCGGGCTGCCCTCCTTTTATTTTTGCATTCCGTGCAGCACCAGCTAAAGATAGACATGCAGCACCAGCACCTATCCTCCTTACGGTGTTAACAAGAAACTAAAATAGCCCTAAATAAAAGCCAAACCAAGCCAGCGATTGTGTGTGTCTGATTGCTTCTGTTGTAGCAGGCTTAAAGGGCGAGCAATCACGACCCACATTTTGAGGTGGTGCTGAACCTCGAACTCTAGGGGCAATGCAAATCTGCCAAACCCAGACATCCGCTATGCGGCATTGGTTTATGAAATCCTTGTCAGCCACGGGGTTTTGGGTTGGAGCCGTGCATGCGCTGCTGTCAGGCATGCGAAGCGACGCCCCGGTGACTCTGTTTGCCTTCCAGGCTTCCCTCGTTTCTGCCATGCATGGGTGCCTATCGTGTGGCTTCTTTTGGCATGCAGGTGCAAGTCGATGACATATAGCAGCAATCTTCCTGACACCAGTGTGATTATTTGCTTCCATAACGAAGCATGGTCGATACTGCTTCGTACAGTGCACAGTGTCCTCGATCGGTCGCCGCCGGAACTCATCCGAGAAATTGTCCTCGTCGATGACTTTTCTGATAAACGTGAGTCGATGCTACCTCGTACGCGGCGCCGACTGCTTCGTGCTGCTGCTGCCTCGACGCTATGGACTAGCACAGTTGGGCCTAACCCGATCGCCCCATTGCTTTGCTTGTATGCCAGCTCCACTTTAACCGTCCCGTGTGCCCCACAAGCTTGATGCAATCGGTCTGGTCTTGAGGCCTCTCGGTGGTTCGTGAAGCACAGCAAGAGCGACACCAGCTAAAAATGCAGCAGTAGCCAATTCCCTTGATTGATCTCTAGTAGTGTACAGCTTAATCCACAGTGCCGAAGCTGTCGCTGTACACGACTTGAGTGTGTCTCGCATGACTATGGAGCTAGCTAGCTTCTGCTCTGCCTCACGCACCACTGGCACAGCACGAGCCTGTGCTCCAGCGACTGCGATCTGATCGCCGACGCCTCATCGGCGGCCATTGGGCTGAAGCAGCTGCTGCCTGCCCATGGACATCCCTGGAAAAACAGCATCATCGTGTGAGCAAAAAAATTGCCAATATCGTTGCCACTCAAAAGACTGGCAATGAGAATTAGTTATCACTGCAACTAGCAATGAGCCTGCTTTTCTTTTCAAGCTCTGCATCTGGTACATATTGTCAGCGGCTCGTAGGTATGGGCTGCCTATCGTTGTGGCGATGTGATGACCCTCGCGCAGAGCTAGCTCTCACTGGCCGTGACCACTGACCACTCGGCATTGGAATTTCCTGACTCGAGAAAATGCCCTTGCATTCTACCCTGGTCTCTGGCCGCTCAGTGTGGCCGAATGCGAATGCGGAAGCTGTTTGTGGCTTCCAGAGCATGGGCAGCCGAGGCAGGACGTTCGGTGTGCGACTGGCACTTTTTCACTCCTGGATAGTCGTGCTGTCGAAGCTTTGCGTTACTGCCCCAGGAGCGCTGCTGCTACCGATGCTGCCGAACCCGCCAGCCGCCCACCGGTGGCAGCGCCTGCCCTCCCGCTGCCCGGGCCTCTGTCAAGGGGTGCTCTGTGGTCAGTCTCAATCGCGCTGATCGTCGTGGTCTATCGCGTTGTTGCAGCGCACACGAAGGCTCCGCTTGAGGAGTATATGGCCAAGCTAAGGAAGGTGAAGATCGTGCGCACAAAACAGCGCGAGGGCTTGATTCGGGCGCGTCTGCTTGGCGCGTCGACAGCGGTCGGCACAGTGCTCACGTTCCTCGACTCGCACTGCGAGTGCGCAACAGGTATGCATCACTCGCGAATGCTCATCGTCGCTTGCGTGAAACGTTTGCTTTGGCGATTGGGTTAGCGCCCGCTTCAAGGGTCAGCCCCAGCTTAGCCGTTGTCGATGGGACGGTGGCGATGCTGCTACTGCTACATTCTCGTGTCCTTCACTCGGAGACAATAGGGGCTCTTTCGAAAAAGGAGAGCGGGAGAATTAGAAAAAAAAGTCGGTAATCTGTCTCTAATGTAATGTAATCCAGCTCCGTCTGAAACATCGCAAAATATATTAGCTGATTTATCAGCCTAATTTGTATAGTGGCAGAAGAGCCATAGCAGCTATCACCGCCGCTTGCAGTGAGTAATAAAGGATCGCCCACTAAAAGACTCGAACCCACGACCTGGGTTGTGAAGAGCGTGCACGTTACCTCCTGGGCTAAGACCCAGATGCAAAAATATGGCCAATGTACAAAGCCATAAAGACTAAGTGGATATGACGCTAGAGAGTTTTCTATAGTGCATTCAAAGTCTAAGCCGCTTGCCGTATGAATGCGATAGTTAACAGACTTCATCTCACGCTATAAAGAGAAAGTGGAAGCATGGCTGAGGCGGGAGAGCAGTTGAGGTAGTAAGTAGTATGGAAGTAGCAGCTCAGGACGGCTGGAAAAGATGTGCTACAGTTGGATGCACTAGAATTCATGTCGTTGCATAAGAATTTTAGAAGCGAGTTCCACAGTCTAGGATCTGCAGAGCAAAAGCTTTTTTGCCAATGCTCTTTAAACTTAGCAAATATATAATCCACAGAGGACCTGAGAGCACGAGGAGGCTGCAGCTTTTGGATAGTGACCTAACTCGGTGGACTGCCATTTGGCTGTCCATCCAACTGCGGTGTGTTGATGAATGTTAAGGGAGGGAGTAGTGGTATTTTGTCAACGTAATTCTTGAGTCTGCTCTTGGACGTCGGTACATCAGAGCATTCGTGACGTTGATGCCACTCAACCCCACCCCCTCGTGCATGGAGCTGGAAAGTGGAGCTGGTGCTGCTCAGGCCTAAAGGCCGGGTGGTTTGTCTTGAGGTTGGAGTGGTAGAGAGTTGTTAGCACCATGACATGATGGGGTTTGGGTAGTTGGGTAGGTAAGACTCTGCTAAAACTCGGCAACAGATGAGCATGCAGTGCTTCGTCTGGTTAATTTTAATTACACGGATGTGTTACAGTCATAATCAGGCGTCTCAGTTAAGACTGTACTGTCGCGAGGCATTCATTTGAGCAGGAACCACTTCTCTGTGGCAACGTGCACAGGCAGGCAACATTAGCCACTTTGTTTTTCCTCTTTAACTTTGCTCTTTGCAAAACCTCCTGTTAACCACGTGATTGCATTGCATTTTGCCCTTGGAGTGACTCGCAGTGTCTGCTCTCGGTTAATAACCGTCCTGCTACCCTGTGCGGCCAGCCATGTAGCCACGTGAGACGACAGGATCGCCCAGGCTGCGAACCAGCTCAGCCGGCATTGGTCGGACAAACAGGCTTGGGCATTGTTGTAGCCCACATCATAGTTTTCTAGTGATTTTTAATTAGCTCTAGCGTTGGTCGTACGCGTGTGTGAACCTTTTGTCGGTCCACCAAATCTGTGTACAAACTGGTTGCATGCAAAATATTTGTGTTATGAACTGCAGTCAAGATGGCACCTCACAATTGCTTGCGTGTGTGTGCGTGAGTGTGTGTGTGTGAAAACACCCCAGTGACCTAGAACGATGTTTGACCTTTAAAAATGGCCAGTGTATGCCACTATCTGCAACGAGGTATATGGGAGGCCTTCCTGACCTTACCATATGCATGGAAATGCCCACACGATGCTCTCCTGCCATGGGAAAGACAAAAGAACTAACCAGCTAAATTAAAGGTCAAATCGCTGCCCATCACAAGATTAGTCTAAGCAAAATGAAAGCGACACTGGAAACTTGGTATTAGCAAGAGAACTGTTAGCTATAACCTGAAGAAGTATTTTCAGTGTGGTAGCATTGACGGTGTACCATGCTCTGACCGTCCCACGCGACGACAAAAAGGGGTGACTGATTACTGAAGCTGGCTGCATGGGTCAATGGAAAGCCCCACTTCGAGGTCTCTCAAAATCATCAGAAGCAGCTACGGGGAAAGTTTTAATTGTCTATGCAGTTCGGACGAGGCTTTTGGAGCATAAGATTTATAGAGAAGTGTCAGCAAATGCAAGCTGTTTGCTAACAAGTGACATCGAAAAATCCGTCAGATAAGCAATATGCTTATCAATGTATGTAATCATGTATTATCATTAATAATTAATAATATATATGCATCGTGATTATCAGTCAACATGCTCACTTTACAGCTGATGGCTGGAGCCACGTTCTATAGATCGACGAATGTAAATTCATGATCCGTGGAGATGGCAAATGGAGGACTGTCGTCAGCCGTAGAAATGGTTAAGAGTAGCCCCTGGAGTGCTCACAGTCTGTGCTCACGTATGGTAGTAGAAGGATAATTGTTCTGTCGAGTATTTCGGCTTCTGGCTACGAAACTCTTCTCTGTGTTAAGGGTATTATGGATAGGAACATGTTCATAGACGCAGTCAAAAATGTTGAGCTGTTCTACTCCAGAGCTCTTGTGGTGGAGAACTCGACGTGGCACGTGGATGATGACCCGAGCATACTGCAAGAGCAACAGCAATTCTTTGGCCTTGTCAGTCGTCTAATCTCAACGCAATTGAGCATCCACGAGTCATATTGGAGCTCACTGAAGAGCCTAGAGCTGTATCACATAGTCTCCCAAGTAGCTTTTTGGGTCGGCCTAAACTGCAGTGTGACATGACCGTGTTAATTTCTTGTGCAAATACCTAAAGTTATTAGAAATAGGGATGGTCCGACCTTCTACTGATATCATATTCCACCTGTGCATGTGTTGTGTGACGGTGTTTCCGGCAGCGGCTGTTCTTGTGGGAGTCTCACAGAGACATAGCGGGCACTCATGCGCGGTAAACAAGACTCTGCTTTATTCCTCTCAACGGGCACATACATGAGAGCTCGATCAATCGCAGCAGACGACACGAAATATAACCTGTATTAGTGGCCCGATGCTGCACTGCTTCAATGGCTTAACTATTAGCCACAGGTGAGACAGAACCTTGAGGTCTAGGCTGCTTGATTGGGAGCCAGTGTAGCTCAGCGAGAAGTGGTATGATGTAGCGACTACGGCACTCACGATAGACGAGCCCAGCTGCAGTTTTGCACCAACTGTGAGCGCCTGATTATAAATGCCGATAGACCAGTGAGTCACAGAAGTCGAGACAGGATAGCGGCCTGCTGCTGCTGCTGCTGGTAAATGTCGGCCCTCGTGAATATGTATATGTTTGAGCATCATTGTCTACTCTGGAAGGCAGAAGCCAGAATGTGTCAGGAGCCTCCTGTATCTGTCTGTCTGTCTGTCTCTCCGTCAGTAACTCCACAAAGTCATAAAGACCATGTGGGTGTTACGCAGGAGAGTTTTGTATAGCGCACTCACAGCCTAAGCGGTTTTCGGTACGCATTCGGTAGCCAACAGACTTCGTCTCACGCAACAAAGAGAAAGTGGGAAGCATAGCAGAGTCAGGAGAGCAGTTGAGGTAGTGAGTAGCATAGAAGTAGCAGTTCAGGACCGCTGAAAAAGATGTGCCATAGTCGGCAGTTGGAGAGTAGATGTCGTTGCGTAAGGATTGTGGAAGCGAGTTCCACAGTCTAGGACCTGCAGAGCTAAAGCTTCTGTCGCCAACTGTCTTTAAGCGGAGGAATGGGACAGCTAATTTATTGTCCACACAGGACCTGAGGGCGCAAACAGGCTGAAACTGATGCAGCAGTTCAGCTAGGTACTCCTTCCCTCTACATGTGTGCTGTGGCCGCTGGCTCCTGCTGCTGGCCACCGATGTCTGTCACCTGCGCCTCGGCTGCCCAATGTAACTTTGCTGTTAAGGGATGCTCACGTTTCGTTTGGCCTTCCATCGTGTGCACCGGTCTCAGCTTGACGTTAGTTAAATCTTTGCAGGTTGGCTAGAGCCCTTGCTGGAGGAGATCCATAAGAACGAATCTAACGTTGTAACTCCGGTTATCGATGTGATAGATCATGACAATTTGCGTTTCGTGTATGGAAGTGCCAAAGGAACGAGCGTTGGCGGGTTCGATTGGAGTCTCACTTTCAACTGGCACGCGATACCGCACCATGAACGTATACGCCGAGGCGGCGACGACCTGAAGCCGATATGGTAAGCATGCTTTCGTGTTAGTGCAGTGGATTTTAAGTCGCCCTATTTGGATCAGGGCACCCAACGAGTCACCTTGAGCACTGCTTGTCATTTGAAGGTTGTTGCTTGCGGGTAGGTCGCTGTCCGGATGAAGGCGCCGTTTGGTGAAGTCATGCCCGCCTTAGTCAAATATACCGTTGCAAGGAAGTGCTTTTAGCTTAATCCTGTAGCACACTTTTATAAGCTGCCACCTCCAGCTTACTCCACTCTCAACACTTGCTCAAGCAATGCACGCATGCACACTAACTCACACACACCTCTCCATCTCGATCTCTCTTGGCAGAGTCGCGTGTAACCATCTCGAGGTGTTCCTCTTACGTTCCTGGCATGCAGTTGTTGTCGGCTGGAAATGCTTTGGAAAATCTCCCGGCTGCTGGTGAATGCCTGCTCGCAAACGAGCCATCTGTGGTGACTCGACGTTGCGCAGCAGCAGGCGTGTTTTTTGCTTCTTTTGCGCACGGTGAGCAGGTCGCCGACGATGGCCGGGGGCCTCTTCTCGATCAGCAAAAATTACTTCGAGTATCTCGGCACCTACGATCCGGGCATGGATATATGGGGAGGCGAAAACCTCGAGCTGTCATTCCGTATCTGGATGTGCGGCGGCACGCTGACCGTCGTGCCGTGCTCGCACGTCGGACACATTTTTCGAGAGCGCAGTCCGTATGCTTGGAAGTCGGGCGTTAACGTTGTGAAGAAGAACTCGGTGCGCCTGGCTGAGGTGTGGCTAGACGAATACAAGACGTACTACTACGAAAGAATCAACAACGATCTGGTGAGTGGAGCTCGGCACCTCCTGAGTGACGAGCAGGGACGGCCGAGGCTGGTCCAGGCTCGGCCTGCCTGCCTGCCGAGTTCGTTTGAAGGATTCGCTGCGGCTAGTCTGCCCCAAGTCTGGCATCGGCGGCTGCTCGCACCGCGCCCTTTGATGTGCAGGTGAAAGCGCAGCGCTTAAAGAGTAAACGGCAAACCGGGGCTGTCTCTCGTCGCGCAACGTCTGCAATAAGTGCATCTGTGAGTCTCTGTCCTTTCTCACCACGGCACATTTCAGTCAACGTTGGCCGTCCAGGGGAATTTTGCTTTATCCACTTGCCTGGCGTGGCGTGCTATGCAATGTCACGTAAGTCGGCTGGGGCTCATCTCACCGGCTCACTCGCATGTGTTTTGCCGTTTTGCTTGCTAGATTTACTACTGCTGCTGCTGCTTTTGGAGCTGCAAACTGAGCAGCAGGTCGGTATCTCTGTAAAAACATCCCATGTTTGCGCCACATGCCTTCAACCTGTGTAGCTGATTAATCTGCCTCGTGTCTATAGCATTCGGTGTGCCGTAGCGTGGTTAACACGCCTGCAGTAACAATTGCCTGCTGCACCACGGCTTGAACACGTGACTCTGGGTCGTGCTGTGTGCGCGCATTACCTTTGGCCTGCGGGTTCTGCTGTAGCCCAATCGGCATGGCGTCGGCTCGGAGAGGAGCAGATACAGGTTTTCTCTGGCATATACGCCCTAGGACCTTTTCACGTGCGTCTGTTTGCAGGGCTGTCAGCTTCTGCACAGCAATCTTTTCTTTCCCATGATCAAGTGTGTGACAGATCGTAAGATGTGTGCTATGGCTGTGTCAAATGCCTGCAGGGAAGGCTGCACTGCTGCTTGCCGTCAGTTGGGATTGATGGATCGTACCTACAAAGTTATCCCTTTCTGCTTCACCTTTGAACTTATTGTCATTTTGGCAGCATTCGGTCTGGTTCAGATTGCCGGTGCTTTGCCACAACCACCGCTCACTCGTGAGTGCTGCCAATGTCATGATTTGCCTTCAGTCTTCCTTCGAACCTCTTGCTTTCCTTTTTTTTTATCTAATTTCTTGGTTCGTTTCTTTCTTGGTGCATGTGTTTGTGTGTGCACGCGCCTGCTTGCTCCCAGTTAAAAAAAGTTGTTGGCTGACTCAATAGCCTCATTTGTGTAGCAGCAGAAGAGCCTTTATGGCTATCACCGTCGCCTAGCAGTGCCAGCAATTCTTTATCGCCGGCTGAAGGACTCGAACCCACCACCCAGGTCGTAAGGTGCAGAGCGCCTTACACCTGGGCAGAGACAGGGAGGCATTCAACATTTTGCCTTTTCTTTAGTCTTCCTTTAGGCTTGCTTGCTAGCTCGACTCACCTGCCTCTCTTCTCTTTCTCTTCTCTGCTCCCGGTCCCCCCGGCATGCCTTCTCTCCGGACCCTCTTCCCCTGCCATCTATGCCTCCATCCGTCACTTCCCTCCATTCTGCAGCTCCTTCAGCCTCGAAAACTTGCTAGTTATGTTGTCTGTCTGCATGGCAGCTGAAAGCGCCGGCGCAATGTAAGCTAAGGCAGCAAGTATTCTGTGGCCACGTGGTACTTGCAGGGAGACTATGGCGACATTTCAGCGCGGATAGCCCTTCGAAACCGGCTGAAGTGCAAAAGCTTTGACTGGTATTTGAAGAACATATTTCCTGAACTTTTTGTTCCAGGAACTGCTGTTGCATCAGGAGAGGTAGGTGGGGTTCTCACTTGTCGCTGGGTCTGCTGTGATTTCTAGCGAACCGTTCCTCATTTGTGTGCATTTGTTCTTCTATGCGCTTAGAGTGATCCTTCTTAGTAAAGAAACATTGGTGGGAGGTTGAAGCGCAACACACAGCGGATGAAAGTCTGCTGCAGACAGCATTAGTGTCAAGAGACTTTACGTCTTCTGACTCAGATGTAATTTTGGATTCCGAGACACCTTCCAGGGAGTATAAAATCTGCATATGATCAGATTTGCTGAACAGGGTGAGGATAGTTGTCGACAGGGTACAATCACGGGAGAAAATCTGGTCAAGGTTTTAGCCTATCAGTTGTACCGTTGCTTTCATCCCTCCCAGCACTCCAACATGTCGAATTCTTTCAACTCCCTTACTGCATGTATTGATGACAACCCCACATGGATGGCAGCAAACCAACTTACTAGCTATGGGCAAACCAAGTCTGATTCAGAAATTGGAAATGTTAGCATTCAAAATTGGCTCTGCGAGCATATCGCTTGTTGAATCTGCACCAAATCTTGGTGTCGTGTTTCAAAGTGACCTTTTATTAGACCATAACCGCTTCGAAGTCAAGTCTGACTACTTTCGGCTACATGACATTGCTACAATTCGCGCTTGTTTAGGCAGGGACACCACATCTAAATTGGTCCATGCATTTGTGACATCCTGTCTCGACTTCTATAACTCAATGCTTGCTGGTCTACCGGCCTGTGCACTCAGGCGCTTACAGCTGGTGCGCAGCTCTGCAGCTAGGCTTGTCTTTCGTGAGCATCAAAGTTGCCGCATCTCACCACTTCTCGCCGACCTGCACTGGCTCCCAGTCAAGCAACGCATCGACTTCAAGGTTTTGTCACTCTGCGATCAGATCTAGTCACCCACGTGTCACTACACCTGGTGGGACAGACTGATAAAGAGGGAATCTTTAGGCATTATTTCACCTTTGGGGGTCCATGCACAAAGCCTTGAGGCTGCTACTGGAAAGCTAGTTGCTGGAGTGCGATTATGCATCGACTTGATGATCAAGGAATTTTTGCTTGGAATGCAAAAATTGTGTACAAAGTGGCAGTAGTGTATCTACCCTCTTACCACCTATCCTAATAGGGTACCAGATTGCCTGTCTGGTATAAGATTGAGGAAAAATTTTGTATGCAAGAATTTATTCAAAAACGGCTATTCTTCAAAATTAAGACCATCATTGTCCTTGACCTGCCAATGGTCTGCAAGCTTTCGGATTTGGTCAAAGTACCACTCCTTCGGCTTTGAATCGAAAAAGTCTTGACATGCTTCTTTAACTTCATCGAATAACATCAGATGGAGCAATACATTTTCATAATAGCCACGAAACCAGATCAAAAACATAACACAATTTACAACAAGACATTATTTTAACATGGCGCACGAAATTTGTCTTCTTGCTGGAGACCGTGCATTTAGTTCGTATGCTCCCAAAGCCTGGAACTCACTACCGACGCACGTCACAGTGTCCCCCTGACATGACGACATTTAAAAAGAAGCTTAAAACGAACCCTTTTACTGCGGCATTTTGGTGGGTCTTTGTGATCCTTCCTTCATGTGCATGTACCTGCTTATGCTGTGCCTGCTGCTTGGGGTACTTACCACCAAACATTTGGTAATGCTTGATATGCAGTATCTGTAAAGTGCCTAGAGAGAGATTCAGTTCTCTGAGGGGGCTATGCAAATGTATTTTTATTATTGTAACCTTATATTATGCTGGCATTCATTCCCATTTTAAGCAAGACTTATAATAGTGGCATTTTTTATTGTGCCCATAGAGAACTAAATCTCTGTCCATGCGATTTACAACACACTGCAAAAGAGCCAAAAATCAAGGGTTAATGGCATGCAGGGTATCACTGGAAAAGCATGCAAAAAACTCCTTGCTTATTCGGCATGGATACTCAATTTCTTCTGATTTATCGCTGTGGCATCGTGTGCTGATCGAATTCCTTCCTGGGCACGTCGAAGGGAAATCGAGCGTTGAGCCATGACCTTACATTCATTGAAAAGGGATGTTCAGCTCTTGGTTGCAATTCTATCTTTCACTGTGTTTTGGTTTTGCTGAGTGTGGAACTGAGTGTACATTGATAAGGCTCGAATGTCTTATTATCTTTAGGTGCGAAACAAGGCCACGCCTCATTGTTTGGACAGTCCTGCTGATACGAAATCCATGAGCAAGCCGGTGAAGATGTGGCCTTGCCACTCTCAGGGAGGCAACCAGGTGCGTCAGCTGGACGGGCTGATGCTCTTGCCTGGAGTTTAGAAACGATGTGTGATTATAGCACAATATTGCATAAGCCTGCCGGCTTTGGCCGAGGGCGGTCGGCTGTTTGTTGACAGCTGTGGCAACTTCATCACAGGCTGATTATTTGATACTTGATATTTGATCGTGTGCCTAAATTCTACCACCAATCGTACTACCCAGTGTCGTAACTGGACTCACGTAGCTGTATGTCGAACCTACTTCAAATTATTTGGAGATCATGCCTCTAGTTCGTATGCTCCCAAAGCCTGGAGGTCGCTTGTAACTGATGCTGCGATAGCCCTTATCACGACGACATTTAAAAAGAAGCTAAGACTTTACCTACTTTTCACAGCAATTGCTTTATACTCGTGAATCGGCCTTTGTGTGCTTAGGCATTTTGACACTTAGCATGTTATCACTAACCAGTTTGAGATACTTCTTTTCCAGCGTAGTAAAGTGCCAAACGAGCGTTTTTTAGTACTCTTAGAGTGCTGTGCACATTCTTACCCTTAACAGTATTGTTATTCTTACCTACTGAAGTACATAGCTAAAGATCTTACTTGTATTCTGATTCTCTACAGGCTGTACTGCTGCAATTTAGTTTTGTTTGGGCTACCACAAATAACCGTTTAGTCTCTACAGCTGCTCTTAATGAATATATATATCGTAAAGGGCTGATTTACAAATCCAAGAGCTTCAGCCATAATCTCCTTTGCCGAAAAAGTTGAGATAGCCTCTGGTCAATCAACAGATACACAACAAAATTCTTATGCTGACCCACAGGATCCGCCATAGCTTGGCTCCTTTCTACCTAGCTGTACTGCTGCACCAGTTCCATTCTTCTTGTGCATTCAGGTTCCTTCGCTTGAAAACCATTGATCACAGAAGCTTTTGTTCTTCAGTTCTCAAGCTATGGAACTCACTTCCGCAATTCTTTAGCAAAGACACCTTCTCCCCTGCATCCGACTCTCGGTTCATCCTTTCCTGCCACCCTGCGCTTCTACGCCCATGCTACTCACTTTGCTGACTGCCCTTCTGACTTGGCTATGCTTCTCACTTTCTCATTGTTTCGTGAGATCGAGTCTGCTGGCTATCGAGTGTGTATCGAAAGCCGCTTAGGCTTAGAGTGCGCTGCAGAAAACTCTCCTGCGTAACAACCAACGTAGCCTCTGTGGCTTTGTTTAGTTACAGGCGGAGATGCATGCATGTGTACATACTGTATGTGAAGGTTTCTGAGCATTTCATACAAACCGTGGTTAAACATTTGTATTTGTATAGCGCCTTTAGAGAACTGACTCTTTTTTCTAGACACTTTACATATACTGCAAAGGAAGTATGTCAATTGGTTAATGATAATATGCACAGTGTCAGCACGCATAAGCACACAAAGGACCGTTCACAACGACCCAGGAAAACGTATTGAGGAATGAGTGTTGCTCTAGCTTCATTTTTTAATGTCGTCGAGTCAGGGGATGTCGTAATGTCAGCCGGGAGTGAGTTCCGCACTTTTTGATAGGATGACAGCTCAATGCACGGTCTCCAGAGAATTCGAGGCACAGCTAAACGACTTGGGAGTCAGACAAGCAGGTGCACAATTCCTATTAGGGACTAATTCTGTCTGATAGGTAGGCAGAGCTAGAGAGAAAGGAAGGAACTGACTAAAGTGACTGAGGGATAATTAATATTGAAATCGATATGCTGCTTGACATTAAGCCAGTGCAGGTCGGTGAAAAGCGGTGTGACGTGTCGGTTTTGACGTTTACGACAGACAAGCCTAGCCGCAGAGTTGCTGCACCAATCGTAAGCACCTAATTGCACAGACCAGATGTCCTGTACAAAAACGAGTGAGTCACACATGGCAAGACGAGATCCCAGGAATCCATGAACCAACTTGGCTGTAGTTTGCCTGACTAAGCAGGTCCGAATTTTTCATTGAAATGTAGCTGAACGGAGGCTAATTTGACTGTGGAGCTGGCGTGGTCGGTCGTCTGGTGAAAGGTCACTTTGGAACACAGGCAGCTCCGACGCCAAGATTTCGTGCACATGCTGCGGGGAGATATTCTGCCCCGCCCATTTTGAGCGGTGGATTTCCGGTATCTGCGTAGCCTTGCATTTGCCCGACATAGACGTTGCACGCTCGCCTGTGCAGCAGCTGAGAGCAAGCTGCGCACACTTCTTGGTAAGAAGTCACCGTGGGCCACGTGACTCCACTCTCTCCAGTCGCATTCAGCCCTGTTTCTTGCCCTTAGCTATTTCGCGAGGTCTGCCTGCTGCACGCAGTGAGTGCACTGAGCATCTAGCGCGGAGCTGCCTCACACTCACTCGTTTGCAGTACTGGCTGCTGAGCCTCGAGGGAGAGATACGACGCGACGAGGGCTGCATGGACTGGACCGGCAAGGGCGACGTGACGATGTACAAATGTCACGGCATGCACGGCAACCAGGAGTGGGTGTACTCGCCCGTAAGTGCCTACTCCAGGCGGCTGCTGCTGCTGCTGCTGCTGCTGCTGCTGCTGCTGCTGCTGCTGCCGTGCTAGCAGTTTCTCGCAGGTCTCTCGTCGCGAGACCGGTGACTTCTGTCGAGCTGGGCTCGCTGATTCGCTCCAAACGTCGCCCCTCACGCTTCGCCCTCACGCGGCGCCCTCTCTTCGTAGGATGGACGGTTGGTGCACAAGCTGACAGGCAAGTGCATGTCGACCTCGGCGGATGGCCAGTCCTTGCTCATGGTGTCCTGCCAAGTCTCCGACGATCACCAGGTTTGGTCGTGGCACAGAAAGGAGAGAAAGCCCGTGGCGTGAGCAGATCCATCTACCGAGCAGCTCGTGGCAGCGGCGGTGGCATTGTTGGGTAGGAGTTGCGTCGTTGAGCGCCACTGCAGCCAGCCACTGTGTCGCCTGCCTGTCTCTTCAGCAGAGTGAGTTCTTTGGTCGCTCCGACGTTCAGCCTGCCGCAGCGTTTTTTTGGGGGGCGCGGCTCGGACGCTGCTGCCACGATAAGTGACTGACAAAACCTTGCTTAACGTGTGCCAATCAGCTAAAGAGGCCCGAAGATGGCTCGAAGCCTGTGAGCCGAGCGCGGCAGCAGCGTTTGCTGTCTCCTGTGGAGGCTGTGCATCTATCCGACATGCAGGCGAGCACGCTCGATGGCTGCGGTCGCTTAACGTTTAGCCTGCCGCCTTCCTTGTACCGTCGACGGGCAACTGGACTGCTGGCAGCTGGCACCCGTACCTGTACCCTGTTGGTGCCGCTCACGCACACATTCCTTTGGAGATTTGGCTGTTGTGAGCGTGACTGTCGTTGCTGAGGCACGCGAAAGATGATCTTTTCCAATCTTTATAGATTTCTGATTTGAACTTGTATGTTATCTGTTTTCCACTCACGGCCCTTCTTAACTATTTGTATTTGATTGCTGCCCGTCTGTTGGAGCCGGAGAGAGAGAGAGAGAGAGAGAGAGAGAGAGAGAGAGAGAGAGAGAGAGAGAGACGGTGAACAGATGGCATTTGTGTTGATTAAAACATCTTGAGTTACTTTAAGCAGCCTTCTTTCTCTGCCGATTGTGTGACCACGATATATCGTAGTGGCAGGTACCGGGTTTATTTTGTAAGAAAATAATGTAATAATATTCGTGAAACATTTAGGCACTTAACTTTGAAGCAGAAGAGCATTTAGCTTCTTGCCAAGGAGCTATCTCACCCTGCCAGAACAGAACAGAACACTGTAACAATCTGGCTAGTGCACGTTTGTAAATTGTTTTCATTGCTGGTTTTTCACATTGATTTTTTTAGTTAGAGCTAATGACTGTGGCACAGCCGGTGATAGGATATCTTGCTAAGACTCCCATTGCAGCTGGCTCGCGATGCCTAAATTGCAACAAAACTTCCTGGTCCATTGTAACAGCCAAAACATTGCTATGGGAACTTACTCTGGAACGATGCCCAGACAACCTCAGAGTAATCTTGGTGAAAATTGGAAGCCTTCGTGTGAGAGTCAATCCCACGTAAATTGCACTATGGGCTCTTATCATTAGGGCTGTGGAGCAGAGTCTCTACCCAAGTTCTCTGGTAAATACATGTGATAATAATAAGACTACTTTTTTGTAGCACCCTCAAAGAACCTAGTCTCTTTCTAGGCATTTTACTTATGCTGCAAAGGAAGCATGGTCGAATGGTTAGTGGTAGCACGCTCAATGACGGCAAGCATAACATGGTTAGTGGCAGCATGCACAGTGGACCAATCACATAGATCCACTAAATGCTGTGATAAACAGGTGCGTTTTTGGCTTCTTTTAATTGTCGTCGTCAGGGGATGTCGCGACGTCAATCAAGCGTGAGTTCAATCAAGGCTTTGGGAGCATGCAAACTGAAGTCACGGTCTCCAGAAGATTTGAGGTTTGTGCCGAGCTGGTTTGGTCCAGCGGTCAAGGTGCTCACCCCGACCAAGGTCTGGCTGAGGTCATGGGCTCAAGCCCCAAGGTATATGTGAAGTGCCTGGATAAAGATTAAGTTTAAGTTCTCTTTGGACGCTATACAAATGAATTTTGTTTTTACGGGGTATGGTCATACGACTTGATTCAGAAAAGCAAGTGGTGCGATGCTTAGCCTGTTGGGGGAGTAGTTCTGATAGGTAGACTGCAGCCAGAGAATGAAGGGACCTAAAAGTGAGTGACAGAACCTTGAAGTCGATTCGCTGCTTGACTGGGAGCCTTTACATCTCGGCATGAAGGGGTGTGGTATGGTAATTGCCTCGAGCTCACGACATGCAATCCTAGCTGCAGAGTTTTGCACCAACTGTAAGCGCCTGATTGCACAAGCCGGTAGACCAGCAAGCAATGAGTTACAGAAGTCGAGACGGGATGTCACAAATGCATGGACCAATTTGGATGTAGTATCCCTGTCTAATCAAGCCTGCATTTAACAGCAATGTTATGTAGGTGTAAGTAGGCCGACTCGACTGTGGAGCTGGTGTGGTCGTCTAGTGAAAGGTCACTTTGGAACAGGACACCCAGATTTAGTGTCGATGCCACAGGAGATTTGCTAGCAGAGCCGATTTTGAGCGTTCAGTTTTCAATTTCTGAGTCGCACTTGGTTTTCACTTTAACTAGTATGTTGTCATTCAAATTACTACTGTCTATTTATTTTACGAGTTTCATGTACACTTATATAGGGACGGCTCCTGCTGCTCCGACTTTCTTGCCAACTCTGGCCACCGAACAGAAAGAGATGTGATGCTGCACTTGCATGCTATTGATAAGTGGCTACTCGGAGGTTGTGAGCGATAGCTAGTTGGCCAGTGAGTGGCTGGCCATAAGAAGTTTCTATGCTTGCTGTCAAGTGCCTCCTACCTTGTGCATAAATGTTTCACTGTGCGAAATATCGGCTTGACAGTTTGAAGATTTACTTCTTAATTAGCACACTAAATAGCTAAATGATTTCAGAAATACTTATTTGCATGGTATCTGTAAGTACAATGTACAATCATGCTGCAATTGGTAGGTGAGCTGAGAATTGCTTCACGTGGGTCTACCATAGAAACCTCTTAAGCTACAAAATGCTTGACAGCATAATGCCAACAAGATGCAATAGAGAAAGTTTATCAATAACACAAGGTTACATCAGTGTAGCCAGGAATAGTATGAGACCAGTGGTCTCGAAAACATGTGAATTGTGCAAACAATGGGTACAGACGATGTGTACAAGCGATGCTGACAAGCAAGAGCATCACAGGATTTCCAAATCAAAGAATAACACCTGTTTTAGAGGAAGTAACAAATAGAGTTTTTAACCACAAGCGAGATCTAGGAACATGAAATAGTTTTTGATTGATGATTAAAATTCGCATTATGTCGGCTTTAGCATGCTGGCCTAAGAATGATTCTTGCCAGGTCTTGCATGCTTGATCCCATGCATGTATTTGGGTATTGATTCTTGAGCAACAAGATTTAATGCACCTGCCTAGAGATTAAGTTGTATGAGGGTGCTTTACACACGGTCTATTTATTATTAGTATCCTTAATATTAAAATTCAAAATGAAAGCACCCATGAGAAGCTCTCGTTCCCGATTAACGATCAGAATTTCATTGCCGGTAGGTCTTCGGCCTATAATCGCCATCAGTGTAGGCAAAGAGGAATATATGTCCGTGATGGCATGCGATAGTGTATACTTACATTAAAATAAATCGCCCATCGATTAATGTTCTTTCTGATTGCGTCAGTTTTGAACTACAAATGGGCTGAAGGGAAAACACGGGGTCAATTATGTACTCAATTCCTAGCTAACGTGCTACACCAGCTTCAGCTTTCAAGTGGCCGCAGGTCCTCGGTGGACAAAAGATTACCTATTCCATTCTTTCGCTTGAAGACTGTTGGTGATAGGCTTTTTTCTGTGCATTTCATAGACTGCGGAACCCACTTTCGCAATTCTTTCGCAATATCATATCTCTTGATCGTGTCGCAAGCATTCCAGCCGTCTGGCACTATTACTCCCGTGCTACTCACTTTTCCTATGTCTCTGCTGACTCATATGTGCTTGTAGCTTTCTCTTTGATTCGTGAGATAGTGTATTTGCTACAAATGAATTCTATTTACCACGATCGCATCATGTAAGATCACCAATTTTGTCGGGGTCCGGTCAAAATGGCCGACACCATCGGCTCGGTGCGATGGGAGCTCACAGAAAAGTAAAGTCAAGCGCACACCGCTGGCAAAAAAAAGTTGCGACAGTCTCCTGAATGATATAATTTTACCAAAAGAAGCACGTAAGTGGTACAATTGTTGGCATAGCGGTGGCACTTTAACTCTTACAGTTGTCTTTGTGCGTCTGCTCGTCTTTCACCGTGTACGTTCGTCTACATACGATTGAAGCTGGCATACATGTGCCTTGAAATTCGGCCACTGACAAATTCGGCCACGGACCTACCATAGAAAGCAGCTTTCCCTGAACTTTTAAGTTTATTCCGCTGTGCTGTTCGAAGGGCCCCTGGACGGCAACAAGTACTTGAGTTGAAACGTGTGACCGTGCTTGAGTCCCAGCCATACTTTGTACAATAGTGAGCTGCTATTTCGGTATAATTCCGGTAGTCGCCTTCGAGGACTGCTGAAGCCGAGGGCTTCACTTCTCACTTTCGTGAGTGACCGCTTGCCTAATTGTTATTTAAAGTCCTTCAATAGCCCTAGATCTATGTATCTAGGGTTTCCTAGGAGTACTGCTGAGTCCCATTTTATTGTTCGCGAATGTGATTTGCTATACAGAGGTTAATCAAACGGTTTATCCTCTGGCCTCTAGCCCTACGACAGTCTCGTGGCCAGGGGCCGGCATTAGGGGGTGGGGTCGAACAGCAAACAGCGTACCCTCCCCACCCGCTCTTCAAACCATTTTTGAGACCATACCTTCAGTTGCTAGGCTCGCCAAGCTTGAAACTCTCAACCGAGTGGCATTAGGCCATTCCCTGATTTGACGATTTTCAAAATGAAGCTAAAAACCTCAGACTGACCGTCCGAATGAATTTTGATTTGCTACAAAACAATGCACGTCGCGACTAACGTTAAGTGCCACATGTTTTTGTAAAGCGTTTCAGTCTTGTTTCCTTCGTTTTAGTCCTCACATGTGCACGACAGTGTGTGTTACTAACGAGGGGTCTCGAGCGTGCTGTTAAATGCATGCCTAAAAAGTATCCCTCGCTTGTGTTTGACCCTTCTCGTACAGTTGTAAAGCACCAGAATAGAGTCCGACCTCGCAGGGTGCTATACATAAGATGTTTTATCGGTTATTATCGATTCATCTTATTGCTCCGGTCCAGAAATCTCTACCTTGAGCATTCGTACACTTTTCACTTAACCTTTGAGATTTGTTTCTTTTTTTGGAAGAATCTGAAATGGTATGAACCAGAACCTAGCTGCAAGCCCAACCTAGTCACCAACATTACTAGGCCGTGCCATTTGATCTGGCCATAGAAATGCATTCTGAGCTGCTTAGGCCATTCCTGAGATTGAACGGCAGTTCACTCATTTGTCACCCAAGGCGACCTTCGATGACTGTTAGAAGCACGGTTTAACAACCTATAAGGTGGGACGGTAGTGTAATTGAAGCCCAAAAAGTCACTGGTCAAGGCAAGTAAATCCGAAGTAAGAGACTATGGGGACCTGATAGCAATGACCTTAAAAGTTAGTACACATCTTGATGGGCAATCGGATCAAGTAGTCAGTTGCAGTTCACGACAGACAAGCCTAGGTGACAAGTTCTGCACCTCTATAAGCATATATCAATCGCGTAGGAAGAGCGTTATGGAGGTACATGAGCCTTAACAGAATCTCGCAAAGGTATGGGCTAACTTTGCTGCGGTACTCATTAAGCACCCCCAAATATGTGGAATATTCAAGTGAGACTACTCACATATATTATAGACATGACTCGACTACTAGGGCTGCCTCTTATTTTATCAAAGTTCAAGCTCTATCTGCAACCAGTTACAGAACGACCACTAAACCTGCTTATGGAACACCACAAGGCAAGAATAGCATTACATATTTTTAATAAAAAATAAATAAAAAACGACCATTATTACCATGAATCAACAACATGCTGTTCGATGGGCACATCATACAATGTCAAGAGCTGTTCACCGATGGCAAACTTTCGAAATGGTGCAGTCTGGATAAAGTTGCCACAATAGCCAATTCTTCCCACCATAATTTGGTGCTCTGCCTCAGGTGCTGCTTTTAGGCTGTGACGGTTGTGGCTCAGCTGGCGTATAGGTCGAAGTAGCAGCCACAGAGGACACAGCTCCTAACCCCATACCACGGTGCGTATGTGTAGCCATACGGGCAAACGCATACTCATGGTCCAGTTTTGCAAAAAGCTCGGCCTGCTTCTGCAGTTGCTCTTCACTCAACTCCCCAACCTCCCCTTCACGAATTCCCATGAGCTTCCTGAATTTTTCATCGACAACCACACTTGTTCCTTGCCACTGCGCTGTTGCTTCTTTGGTGTCTTTTGTCTTAGACCAAAGTAGCTTCCGCTTTTGCATCTGCTCAGCATATTTCAATGGGTTCACAGCTGCAGGATTGTAATACTTTGGTATGGCAACACCCGTGAGCTCTTGCGCTTTAGCGTGCATCGCCGCCAGTGTATGCATCATCGCCTGCTGGGCTGTCACCTTCTCTGATGTTCCAGACATCAAAATTGCGCTCAGTGATGGCTTCTCACTTGTCACTGGAACAGTAAGTATGATTAGACCGGTAAGCATTTCAAAATGGCAACCATGCACAATACCAAAAATGAAAGCCACATTTGTACAGAAAGTACATTGCAGAATATCAGGCAGCAATGACGGCACAGCACATCCAACTTACTTAGGCTCTTCTGATCAATGATACACTTTCCTTCTAGTGCATCCTTAGCAGCCTTCTGCAACTCCATTTTCATCTTAGTCTTAAAATCCACGTGAGGCTCCTGCACAGGTACTTTGGATTTTACACCGGCCTCAGAATTTGTTCCCGGAGACCTTCTTTTATCAACGGAGGAGGACCTCCTACGGCCAGACCTGCTGGCTGAACGAGAGCGGTCTCGAGAGCGGTTTTTAGAGCGCGAGTGGTCTCGCGAGCGTGATCTGTGGGAAGGTCGATTTCTGTTCGAAGACCGTGACCGCGATCGGCGTCTAGATCGCGACCCATGCCTGGAACTTGATCTATTGCGGGCACTGGGCCGTGAAGCACGAGCATCGGGTTTTCGACGCCTCTCAACGTGCCTACGCGAGTCCGACCGCGTCTTCTTGTGAGATCGAGATCGTCTAGACCTCGAATGCGAGGACCTTGATCGCGACCGACGAGACTGAGATCTTGAGCGCCGTCTCTTGGATGTCAAACGGAGCGACTTGGATCGCGACCGTCTAGACCTGGATCGCGACCGTCTGGACTTGGATCGTGTTCGGCGCGACCTCGGCTTCGAATGAGAACGATGTGACCGTGACCGAGCGCGCCGCGACAGCGATTTTGATGAGGACCGCTGCCGTGAACGTCTCGATCTTGGGCCAGAGCGTGAGCGTGACCTATGGCTCCGGCCTTTCTTGGTTGATAGTAGCTTTCCTGGAAAGAAAGTCACATTAATGATAAGAGCAGTAAGCAGCATGCCTTGATGGGAACCACGAAAGGCTCACTACCACCTTTATTGCTAGCACAAAACACCATCTAGTATCAATATACCCCTCATGAATTAAGACAAAAACCGTATTTGACAGCATCAAGATGATCAACTCGAGCATAACATAAATACAAGGGTAGCTCGGGACACGGAGATAGGAAGTCGGGAGAGTCCCAAGACGGCTTTGTTTGCTCGAGACTGTCATTAGGCAATGTGTTACTTCAGCCAATTCTTACCGGCAAGTGCCGTTTTCCACTTTTTCTGACAATTGACACGATGTGCCACATAACTACCAATATTGGCAATACACTAATCAATTCGAAAGGCTGGGAACATAGGTGATACAACAATGCACAAATGCAGATACATGTGTGCTCATACAGACTACATTTATAACTAAACGTAGACCATAATAAATGACTGTATAGAGGGAACACCAGAAAAACGTACTAGCTCTGGAATCAAAATAAGTCTGAGCTCATATATGAGCCTCTGTGGATGCCACAATCTCGCTTCAAACTGACGACAGCTATTTCTATGTTACAGTCTGAACACTTATGTGGCTATTCCCTCAGTGGTGAAACAATAGATGGGAAACGTCGATTTTGGGTGTGCAGTACCATTATGAGGTGTAGATTGTGTGTGTGTGTGTGTGTGTGTGTGTGTGTGCGCGCGAGAGATCGTGTGATCGCACTCGGTGTTGAGAGTAGCAATAGGCATGTATATAAAAATGCAGGCATTTACTCAAAACAGACGTGGCCTACAGGAAACTTGAAGATAAATGCAGAGAAAATAACTGAGACGATTGTTCCTGCAATCAAATAGCTTTTTAAGGGTACCTTTCAAGAGACGTCATAATAAGTGTTTTGACGATTTCCACATTGAATGGAAGCATTAAAAACGATCCTATATTTGACGGCAGTTGGCTCGGTATGTGAGACTATGAAGATTACTGTACAATAAACACTCACTGTCACGAGATGGGCTGTGTTGCTCTTTAGAAGTTGAACGATGCTTTCCACCTTGTCCAGAAAGGCGTGATCGGGAGGCCTTCTGATCGTGCAATCTCGACCGTGCTGCAGAACTGCTTCTCGATCGCGAGTGTGACTGCTTAGAAACGTTTCCAGATGGCGTTCTGGACCTTGGCTTTACTGATTTTATTGTGTCTGCAGTAGACTCGCGAGGTCTTGAAGAAGACTTTGCAGACGATGCTGAATCTTTTCCTGTGACATCCCTAGCCTTCACAGTCGACTCTGAAAGAGGCCACATCAAGCCAATATAGTGGTAACCCGATATTTAGATTGAAAAATAAACGGCATCAAATCTGTTCTGCCACATGCTTACCACTACCAGGTAAGGCTCGATGAAAGCTGACCAGCAACTGCCATTTAAAAATAGGTAAGAGCAGCAGCTCGCCAGTGCAGTTTGCAACTAGAGCACCTGCTGCAGCTAACTCGAGGGACAGCACATAATATATGGCACAACTACCTGGAAACTAAAAACAAGGACGAGAGCAAGATCCATATTTACCAGTACTAGTGCTGCTGAAAAGGCATCTAAGTACAGCACAGTACAAGCCATAGTTACTTCTATCCTGCCTATGATCTGTACTCCCAATAGCAATGCTTTCCACAACCTCAGCAGCAACAGCAACATCGCACTGGTACTCCTAGAGGTATGTGCAAAAACAGCCAGGCTCGTATTCATATGCCCCCAAGACGTCTCGTCTCACAAGCTAGGTAAATGCTACACGACATAGCAAACAGAATATTCACAAACTCGGGACTATTCGCCAGCTCGGCTAGCCTTACCTTCAAAAGAGGCACTGGCTAACGCATTGGCAGCACGTGGTTCTCCTTCTGGACTTCTGTTTTCAACTTGGTCACCAGAATGTGAACTTGTATCATCAGTCGAATCTGAACTCTGCGACATATCCATCGATATGGGCGATGATGACCTAGAGAATGCCTGTTTTTCCTTACGGGGGTCCTGCGAGTCATGTGCAACCAAGTCAGCTTTCTGGCTTACTTGAGTAGCTACCAGGCCATCCAACTTCACATCTTGAGAAATCTGATCAGACAATGAACCTTCACATGCATGCCCCAGGTAAGGAATAACATTTTCAGCATGCTGGATGATTAGTTTACGCTCACTGGAGTCAGCATTTTGCTCGAGTTGTTGGTGAGAGGCACTAATCAATGCCCGCTCTTTGGTGAAATCTTCTTCGGTACTCAGGATTTTCTGGAACATCTCCCATTCTGTTTCCAGTTGAGCAGCATTGACGCCTCCATGGCTGCATGAATCCTACAAAAATCACTGAATAAGCAACAGTGCAAACTTCCATGCAATGAAGGATAACTATCCGGCTAAGTCTAAGCCAATGACACGTTGAAGTTAGCAGACAAAAAACAGCCACCCTCAATTATAAGAATTATCCTCAGTAGCTGATATCCTCGGCAGCCGGCTTTTAAAAATCGGAAGGACATGACATACAATAAAGCGATGCTACTCACCATGGCTGCATTAGGTTTAGGTGGAATCCAGCAGCTGAAGCGATTCTAGCTTTGTCCTCGCATACGCATGCACACAAACGCGTTTCAAGATTAATGCAGTGGTGACTACGTTCAATATCGCAGTGGTGACTATGTTCTAAAGCACATCGGATTGCTAATATTACCAGCAAAACGATCATAAGTAATATAAATGCTTATATTGACACATTAAAAAAACAGGAGACCGCTGTAACTAAGTCTTAACAGGGCGACCAGTGCATCGATTAAAACTGGTGGGCAATATGCCCAAGCTGTCCATATGCAAGGCACGACTAAATGATTGAAACAGCAGCAGACAGATGCAAGAGTACAAGAATACAATAATGACAGAGCTAGGCATGCATTCAGCATGAGCATTTACTTAAGTTTAATGATAATAAGACCCCTCAAATTGACAAGTGGGGACACCGTATCTGATGTTAGTTAACTAAACACCATAGACAAGATGTTGGCTGTAACAGTGGTGGTTACTTTCTGTGACTCTTGCTAACATCGGCTTGTGATCGTCTCTATGACCTGCCACAAGCATACAGAATGTTAAGGAATAGCCTCAAACTTATCTTACACGTAGGCGGCCGGATTGATGCACAGGGAAGCCATCGGACGTGGGGTTAACCGGCCTGTGCTTCACTGAACCTGCCCCGGTCACAATTTGTAATGCAATAGGACTCGGGGCTATACATCTGCCATCGATTATTTACCGTACAAATACAGTACTTGGAATAAGTAAATAATAGTATAGGAAAGTGTCAATTATGCACAGCCACGGTAGCAGCGAGGCGTTAGGGGCCTTTCAAGAGGTAACAGGTTTCACATATCAACCTGATACGGATCAATATCGTCGAGACAAGACACGAGTGCTTACCAAAACAGGCACCATCACCATTACACTAGCACCATTGCATTGCACTCGCACGCAGACTAAACACCACCACACCACAACAGCTACAACACTTGGCTTGAAATATAACTCAACAACGCCAAGAGGCATGCTGTTCTAGACATAACCCCAGCAAACCAAGTACAACGAGGCAGTGCAGGTCTACATACAGGATCGGCGATTCCGAAACGGTAAGCAGTCCCCCTCCTAAATACTACGCCCACCCAAGGAATCACACGGAAAACGCTGAAGCGCCTAAGAGCATGCTGATTCGTACAGCTGATACCGGCAAAGATAGACAGCCCAGTCAAGAGAAGCGAGCAATGCGATCCAAGCGCAGGCGCAATTAGGTCGTGTTGGTGCACCACTAATCCACCAGCCGTCTTCAATACTCACACATCTGGTAGGTCATTCATTAACCACCATCGGCCCAGGGTAGATGGTCGCGTTTTCCAGTCACTGACTGGTGACTTCACAATCGAAATTCAAAGCAAAAAACATGCTATTATATCACGCCATCACTATCTTCGCTTTTTATAATAACGAGTAAGGTTTTTAATCAACGGGAACACTCGTACAAGAGGCAGCGGCGAATAATACATGACCGCACGGCCGCCATATTAATTCACGGCACTTCATGGAAGCAAGAACATGGCGCAAACTTGCAACTCCAATACCGATAGAGTCAGCTGATGCTTAGCCACCTTTGCTAATTTACCCATTGAATTACCTCTGTACTGGCGTCTACTCCGGACTTTGTGTTTACCTCGGCGTCTTCCCCTTCGCTCGAATAACCGGCCAGACCCTCCATTCCGGCGTAATGACGTGCCGCTGAGTATCTCGCTACTTCGGTCACTCGTGAACTACAACTCAAGACAGACTAATTATTAGAATTTAATAAATTTTAAAATAAATTATACGCTATTCTACAAGAGCTGTAGATCAACAACGAGTCACACCATCTCGGAGATTCCACTGGGCATTTCCGGAGCGCCTACGTGCCCATCTCAGCGCCTTGCGGTGCGGCTGTTACAGACTCGCTTGAACTGGAAAATCACTGTTCGGCAACTCCCGTCGGTAAAAGCGTTAAATGAAAATTTTTGAGGAGTCGTATTGCTATTGCACGTTGCCAAAACGGATATGTTTTGAAATGGTGATTTTTCTGTCTATGCTGAAAAAACAAACTGCCTCACACTGTTTTGGGAGCGCCCGAAAATGTGTAGCATAGCGCCTGCCTGACTCGGTTTTAGAGTGCATGAGAATTGCTCAGCAAGAAAACACCTCTGTCCTAGAGCAAGTGGACGCAGAGGTCGCTGAGGCGATTGATATTGGCTGGAGTGTCAACCCTTTAGTTCCTGCTAGCAATTTGAGAATAGGGTAGCGCTTGCCCGAGGTCGATGTCGCCGCCAGTCATTCTAGATTTGCTGGACGGTTTCCGTGAGAACTAAAGAAGTGGGTGAAGAGCATCTGCGTTCTCGAGCTGTGAGCAAGGGGACGCAGAGGTCGCTGAGGTGATTGATGCTGGCTGGGTTATCAACCCCACTGTCCCAGCTAGTTATATAATGATAGGGTGAAGCTCTCTTGAGGCCTCTTCTTCATCTTCGGCTCCGTCTCGATGCCGTCGCCGGTAGTTTCCGGACTCGTTTCTCTGAAAGCGAGGGAGGAGGGCGGGCTGTTCGCCGGCGATTGAGGAACAGGACGAGACAGCGCCAGGAGGATTCGGTGGACGCCACTGATTACGGTCGTATTGCGCTCCAGCTCGCATCTTTGTGTTTCTTCTGTGTTTCGTGTGTGCGCGCGTGCACGTGGTCTCACCAAGAGTGGTTGGTGTAGCGTATGAGGTATTCCTGCCTTAGGATGGAAGCGGAGCCCTAGTTCTCCAGTCAGGATCTAGGCTCCGGTTTGGGCTCCTCGTCTCATTTGGGTCGTTCCCCACAATAGACTTAGGTAATCTAATTGCGGGGGACGTATTCCCTCCGCAAGAGTGCTTGTGCTGTTGAGAGCGTGCGAGGAGTGTGGAGATAAAACTGAGCTAGACGCACGGCGACTTTGTGCGCTTGCGAATAAAGCTCAGTAAAATCCCCAATTTGTGTGTCGCTTTCCAATTCACGCCGCGGACTCACGACCCCTTTAGTAACGGTGAGCAGGTCAGCGCCAGAAACGCTCGTTTCGAGGCGGCCTGCTTATTGAGCGTAGGCGCGCACCGAACGGCATTAGGCGGTAGGTTACACCGCTAGGTAAGCGGCAGGTTAAGCCTACTCCGCCGAGCCTTCGGCGTTACAAATGCACAATTCCTTACTATTTGATGTATCATCTTTCCGCCGGTTGTCCCAGCAACTAGAAATGACCAGGGCATGAGCTAATTTTACCACATCAATTTCCTCCTCAAGAGCTAGCAAAAGCATCCTTGAGAAATACGACATGCCGAGGCCCATTTAATTCAGTGGCTGGAACTCTCATATCTCGAACTGCTCACGATCTGCTATCCAAGTACCCCTAATGCTACGTCTTTATTTTCGGTATGTAAAGATGCTGCACATATTTATAAATTATATATATATACTATATATATATATATATATATATATATACTATATATATATATATATATATATAGTATTATGTGTGGCTTGAATCATACGTTCTCCATTACGGCCGAAGTAGCTTGTAGTCTGAATTATCGTCGCGAACGGCACAGAACGCTAGCCGACGAGCCACACCACCGGTTTATTCCACCTACACAAGGAGCAGGGCCAAGCACGACTCTCCTCGCCCATCTCGCCCATCGGAGTCCACCGACTCCCTTGTCAAAACAACCACTAATAGGACGTCCCGGCTGCTTACCACATCGAGTGTCACCGCCCACTCGTACAGCGATCAGGGGCAGTGTCACCAATTAAATAAAACCACATTATGTATACATATATGTATGTATTGAAGGATTTTTTGAAGTGTTTATCTTGCATATAGAGTGTATAAATTAGCTGGTCGTGCACTGCCCTGCCAGGGTCGTGGGTGCTACCCGGGCCTCCTGGTTCAGGAGCAGGTACGGCACGGCTTCCTAGCGGGTAATGGCGTCGGAGACGCAGTGCCGCCTTAATGGCTTTCTCTCCGAGCGTAGGATGCCGAGATCGGCCTGGCAAGCGTCATCGTTTAGCCACTGGCTGCCGAGAACCCCGATCTTGAAGGACCTCACCACTGCCGACCGGTAGCCAGCGGTCAGTAAAGACCGGGCGATGGCCGCATACTTATCAGTCTTGTTTTCGGCCATCTTCGATTACCATATCGGTGCCGTTATCTATCACCAGCCAAGCCGGACCACTGGCAGTCGGGGAGGGCTCGGCCTGCCGTCGTGCAGCTGAGAGCTGCGGCCGGAAGGCCACACGATTAGGCGGCCCAGAACCAGGTTGCGTCGTACCGCGATGGCGTGCAGCATCGGCCGGCAGTGGCCCAGCATGTGGCAAACGGTCTCTGCCTCCGTGCGGCATAGCTGGGCGCTGGCTACCGTCCGGGGGCATGCCCAACTTCTAGCAGCAGCCACTGGCAGCACGTCCGTGGGTGTATGCACATACATATATTGAAACGTGTGTATGCTAAAACGGTTAGACTACGACGGCTTGAGATTATAAGCGGCTCCAGAAATATAAAAGTCGGGAGCTGATTATTCATAGTCTGTGGCTGGATAGTATGAACTGAGCAGTTCAAGAGATGGCAGACAAGAGAGCAGTTCAAGAGATGGCAGACGTCGGATGTCTGTTAGACTTTGAAGCGAGTTGTACGCTGCGGCTGTTGATGTACACGCCCTCCTCCCGCTATGGAAGAGACTGGTCCTCGGTGGCAAGAGTGTGCATGTGTGTGTGTGTGTGTGTGTGTGTGTGTGTGTGTGTGTGTGTGTGTGTGTGTGTGTGTGTGTGTGTGTGTGTGTGTGTGTGTGTGTGTATCTCCGTCTGTAACTCCACGAAGTCACAAAGACCATGTGGGTGTTACGAAGGAGAGTTTTGTATAGCGCGCTCACAGCCTAAGCGGCTTTCGGTACGCATTCGGTAGCCAACAGACTTCGTCTCACACAATAGAAAGAAAGTGGTAAGCATAGCAGAGTCAGGAGAGCAGTTGAGGTAGTGAGTAGCATGGAAGTAGCAGCTCAGGACCGCTGAAAAAGTAGTGCCAAGAGCGCGTGCTCTCTTGTTTGCTGTCCTGCTCTGCAATCGGCCGTATTTACGTACCTGTGTCAAGGCAGAATCTGCGACACCGACGTACTTCGAGGATCCAGCCCCCCAGTATACAGGTATTTTATCTCGCGCGCCTGCAAATACTAGCTCGCCATTAAGAGCGCTGTGTTTGTGGCGACGAACTTTAGTTCGAAAGCCACCAAAGTGAATTTATAACAAATTATAAATATATCTTGTATAAAATACTTCCAAAAGAAATGCGTTTGAAATGAGGATCCTGTCTCTGGTGCTATTTAAATGATAAGAGCAACTGGATGTAGCTCTCGACATGAATCGATTCAAGCAAAACTCACAGATGTAGCGGCCATCAAGGCTTTTAGACCAGTTCATTCTTCTCGTCAAGATGTCGCTTTTTGGCACACAAATTCTTGCGGAATCTTCACTTGACTAGAGATGTCGTACACAAATCGATTCGTAGGCCAATCCTAATAATTATCTGCGTTGATCTGTTCATCACTGACTGACAAATGCCCTTTAGTGTTTTTTAAGTGGTATGATAATGCATCTGCGAAAAAATGGTTAGCGGTGCTTCGAGGGGCCAAATCCAAACAGTATTCTTCCCTTCTCTGCAAGAACCAGCGCATAAGTTGCGTTCGTTGTGTTTTTGGCAAACGACCTGAGATCATGAGCCACTACAGCGTATTCTTAAAAATTGAAATCAGATGTGTTGTATCATTGCTGTAAACCTTCAGCAGTCATACAGTGCTAATCTCATTAATTGTGACTGCATTTAAGAGCATTGTACCTGAATCGTGGCTTTCTATATTGGCTGCTCAGCAAAAGTTGTCAGCAGTCTATAAGTGAAGGAAAGGAACAGCCAGTTTATTGTCCATAGATGACCCGAGGGCAGACGGGGGCTGAAACCGCTGCAATAGTTTCAGATAGGTATGAAGAAGAAAATCTATTGCGGGCCTTCTGGGTCAGAATCTAAATACGCCGAGCTACCGGAAGTCACTGAAGCATCTTCAGCGAAGGAGACATGTGAATTAACCTCTTGGATTTGCTAACCAAACTTGTAGGCCGTATTCAACCCTGGCTGTCGAGCCTTTTTTCGGTAGCCAAAACTGAGTTACATTAGTCCTACACAAACAGAACAGGGGGATAGCTAAGTCTTCAGCTAGCCACATGGTAGATTGTCCCTAATCTTGGACAGGGATCGAACACGGTGGCTAGCGATGAAAGCTGTCTGCTGAACTAAAACTTGTAAGCGTGCACAGCCACTGTAGAGGACACCTAAATTACGAGCGTGTGATTACGATAGAGCTACCGCATCACTAATTAAAATAAAGAAGTCTCCTAGTCCAGCCATAAGTTTAGGGCGTCCTCTGAGTAGGAGTTCAGTTTTATTGTCGTTTGATGCGTGAAAATTTACTAACATCCAGAATTGAATTTCTGCAACTTAGGAATCCAGTTTATCAGTCGCCATCGCCGAGGCCGACGGCTGCAAAGAAAAGTCCAGCTGGGTGTAGTCTACAAAAAAGTGGTAACACGCCAATCGTACAAAAAAGTTGGTGGTGTGAACAACTACCCAGAGTTAATGAAGCACGCTTACTCTCTCGTGTCTTTAGTTGATAACTCTGTTTGAAAATAACTCGCTTCAATATGCAGGACCCGCCGATGCAGTTATGCTGATCCCTAAGAGGAGTACACAGTATAGCTGGCCAGTGTCAATCGCCGTCAAATGACCAACGCAAAGCTTAAATTGCACTTTGTTTGCTATGTATGTTCAATCTTAGTTGCTATAGAATGACATAACGTTTACTCACTCCATCACGGGGCACTATTCAACTTTATTTTTCATTATAATTCAATCTCAAAATAAATAAAACGTACAAATAGTCAGAAGCTGCTTCGTGCTGAGGCTCTGCCAGTCGTTTCTCGGGAAAGCTATGAAATGGGTAGCGTTGGCTGCTGACCACAGGAGTTTGGACGCTGAGAAGATTTTGATTTATGAACACGTCCCAACGATCTTGCCTTCGGTGCTTCACGGCAATGAACCTATGTGTGAGCTGTCGAGAAAATTCTAGCTACAGGCCTTCCAGGTTCTTTCCCTAAGTATCAAGGCTGGCCTCATTGTAAAGTGGTGTAAGAAATCCATGTCGGTCAGAAAAAGCGCTGAGTCACCAGCGTTATACTGCTGGCATTCATTCATTAGCGGAGTGACGGTGTGCTCGCAGATAGTATGTCTAGTCAAAAATCCCGGGCATAAGGTCTCGCGCATCTAAATTACCTTTTACGGCATCGATCCCTGCACTTGTGATTTCCCGCTGCCGTCGGTTGACGCGCTGGCGGCTATCTCGGAGAACGACTCCTTAGTATATTCGTGGCAAATTCCGGCACAACAAGGCATGACACTGACGCAGCATCTTGCCACGGCTCTGTTTTTCTCGTGTCGCAGTTGATACTTCAGCTTCACATAGCAGCCGCAGCGTCGGACCAGTCGCCAAGTGACGACGCCGAGCACTAAAATGAGCACGAGACTCCTGCAGCTTTATCAGGCGATGTGTACTTGGCAAGCGCAAGCTTTTGCAGCGCGATAATCGACTGGAGTGTGAGAGCTGACCGGGCTCGGCGCCGCTTTCCAGGCATCCCCCGCTTTCCAGGCATCCGCTTGCCTTTTTGGACTGAACTTTTTTCCCCAAGAAGATTATGTCGGCAGAGGGCATGAACGAACGACAAAATGTATTGTTTGAACGCCCTCATGAGTGGATCTCCTACGTGACGGGCTCATCTTACGGGACATTCTTACGGACGCCACTGCCACCGAACTGCCGAAACTGCCGCGGAAGCCAATGAGCCGTCTGGGTGCTATAGCAAACGTTGAGCTATTGAAAGGCTGGCGTTCTTCATCAGCCAGATTATTTACTGCTGAGATAATATTGGCGGTTCCCGTATATTAATGACTAGAGGTCGGTTATGCACCAATCTACGGTTAAGCAGCATAAAAGCCGAAGTCACGTAAATAGGCACTTAGCATTGCATTGGCATTCGAGTCAGGCGGGATTGGCTCTCGAGTTTTGCTCCGATCGGCAGTTTAGCAGTGCTCCGGAGTCTTTCGAGAGTTTGTGTACGCTAAGGCCGACGGTGGGCACAAGTAACCCTCCGCAGCGGTCGACCAGTCCTGTCTACTGTCTATTTTATTTAGACTTTTCCGCTTAGGGCTCTCTTCTTTGTTGCCGTAATCCGTTAGCGTGCCTGCATTTATCTGTGCTGCACGTACAAGTCGTTTGCCTAGCCTAAGGTTCACGGCTTCGCCGGTATTTATCTTGAGTCGGCAAGGACTAGAACCGTTAGGAGTGCTGTTTTTGAGAAGCATGGAGATTGGTGCAGAAGTCGCTAAATCGGGTTTGTAGCACTACAAAGTTTCGTCAATAATTGCAGTTTTTACAGCTCTTACGAAATCACCATAAAGTTAACCAGTGCCATGTTACGGAGGACATTACGGAAGACATGCAACATTCAATTGAGGCTTACAATATACAAGTCATCGTCAATTGTGCATCGAACGTAGCGATTTCGAGCACTTTTTCCGCTTTGTTAGTCGAGGCCTACTAACACAGACACCTCCACGCTATCCAATCTGGACTAACAGCTACGTAATGTAAAATAAAATATATAAATCCTAGCTGATTAAACAGCCTCTTTTTGTATAGCGACAGAGGAGCCTTTACGGCTATCACCACCGCTTGCAGTGGCGATAAAGGATCGCCCACCGCAGGAATCGAACCCACGACCTCAGGACCGACGTCGTGAAAGCAACCGCCTTACCTAGTGTGCCATCACGGCTCACCAATGTTATGTAATGTATCTCCGTCTGTAACTCCACAAAGTCATAAAGACCGGGTGGGTGTTACGCAGGAGAGTTGTGTATAGCGCACTCACAGCCTAAGCGGGTTTCTGTACGCATTCGGTAGCCATCAGACTTCATCTCGCCAAACAAAGAGAAAGTGGGAAGCATAGCAGAGTCAGGAGAACAGTTGAGGTAGTGAGTAGCATGGAAGTAGCAGCTCAGGACCACTGAAAACGATGAGCCATAGTCGGCAGTGGGAGAGTAGTTGCCGTTGCGTAAGAATTGTGGAAGCGAGTTCCACAGTCTAGGACCTGCAGAGCTAAAGCTTCTGTCGCCAACTGTCTTTAAGCGGAGGAATTGAACAGCTAATTTATTGTCTACACAGGACCTGAGGGCGCGAACAGGCTGAAACTGGTGCAACAGTTCAGCTAGGTACGAAGGAGCCAAGCCGTGGCGGGCCTTGTGGGTCAGCACAAGAACTTTGCACACAAGTATCCGCTGCTCAACCGGCATCCATCCTAGCTCTTTTAGCAAAGGAGACACGTGCTCAAACCTCTGGGACTTGAAGACTAGCCTTGCAGCCATATTCATAGTCCGCTGCAGTGGTCTAATAGCTTTCTTTGGCAGCCCAGCCAATAAGGAATTACAATAATCAAGCCGAGACAGAACTAAGGAGGTAGTTAAATTTTTTACAAGCAACTGATGGAGACAGCTCCTAATCTTGGGTAGGGATCGGACGTGATGGTTAGCTGTAGAAGCATTCTTCTGAATGAAGCTTTTAAAATTGAGGCAGTTGTCGAAAACGACACCTACATTTTGAGCACGTGGTGATGGTCGCACAGTAGCATCACCTAGTAGAAAAGCAAAGCCTTTTAATCCAGCCACACGCTTAGAGTGTCCAATGAGCAGCAGTTCGGTTTTATCATCATTTAATTTCAGGAAGTTTTCCGACATCCAGGATCGAATATCGGCAAGGCAAGCGTCCAGTTTCTCAGTTGCTGTGATCTCAGCAGAAGCTATCGAAAAAGTGTGTCGCAACCCCCCATTTTTGCACCCGTTGCATCGGGGGGGGGGGGCGGGGGATCTGTTCGTCGGTGTAGAAGTAACCGAGTCCACATAATGATGCTCCGGGGACCAATAACCTATCTTCTCTAAGCGTGGGTATGCGCATGAGAACTTGCCAGCCGCCGATCGAAGCTTTTTCAGCCTATTGTAATTTTCTAGGCGTTCGCATATTTCAACGAGAGGTCTTTGCTCCGTGTAATTTAAGACCACGAGGATTTTGTTCAAGTTCTAGCGATGTGCCAGCCATTAGCTGACTTGTTTATGGAGTGGTGCACGTGTCGCCCCGTCCCAACTTTTCGGCCAGATAATCTAAACGCGCGTTCCTCCTCACTGTCCGAATTATCGATGATCAAAAATTATGGGATTACTAATCCACGATCTGCTCTATTGTGTTACCAGTCAATTAAGGGGTCTCATTTTTGTGCAAGTTGAAACTTATCACTTTAAATTTATTTTATTGTACCGCAGCAGCAGACGTAGAATTTTCCAAAGGTGGGTTTAAAAGTAATTTAAGTACATTGCTGATATCTTAGGATTTGGTATTGACAAGCTTTATTAAATCAAAAAATAGTAGGTGAGCAAGAGGTTTTTAATGTTTTCTGCAAGCGTTGTCGTATTGGAAAGAAATGCACTCGTGAAACCGGTAGCAGATTCGCAGTTCCATTTAGAGAACGTTCTGCACCCACTTCTATATTTGTTTAATTGTTTTTAGCATGACTTAATATTCAATCAACAGTATACAAGTGATAACTGACTCCTGCATACAACGGATAGGGAGGTCACTTCCGAAGCGAATAGGTGATTGATTCAGAGAGTTAAATTGATGGTTTTTTCTCGGAATTAGCCCAGGTTTGCGGTAATAAATGGGCATAATGGTTTCATGATTACAACCAATCGCATGCGATCCTATTCAAAAGTCGAGCGGCCAAAAACATGCAGCTGAAGCGTCAGCCGGATTGATAAGCACCAGCACAGGCAAATGAACTTGAGGTGCTCAAAAATGAAGGTAAGGACTTGTCACGTCATCATCAGCCGCTTGACCTACGACCTCCGACACTGGAGGTGGGAGTACAAACTAGGAAAGCTTGGCTAAGTCATCGGCCCAAATAAAATAACGTTTGAAGAACTATCGCCTCCATCACTCCAACTGCAGTAGGTGATAAGGGATTATTTGTTACATGACTGGAAGCAAGACCTGCCGCCGGGCGAAAACCAACTCACCCATTTCGACCGACACTAGATAAAGAGTACTGAGCAAAGTAGACGTGGTAAATGGATGAGGCTCACATGGGCATTCGCACAGAGCGCGTATGCAGGCAACTAGTAAACGTGGTATCGGTTCTATAATGCGGTCCAGCAAGCTGCTTGCGTGCAGCTACGAATAACAGAGCAATTGTTTCCTCGAACGACTGGCGTCGCTTGTCGAACTTACCGATTATACCAATTATAATGCACGCCAGTCCATAAGCTAGCCAGCTGGGAGGCTTCGTGCGGTTACCCTCTGGCTGTCTCAGGTCGATTCTGCTGTCCGAAGCATTGGGGCAGCATAATCGAGACGTGGAGGTGCTGCTAGCGAGAGGGTAGTCAGGATGCTTCGTTATTGGTAAAGTGCTCTCGTTAAGAAGTAGGGCATGCACCTGAAAGAATCAGATATACAAAGTATATGCCCATAGCTTCATCTGATCCATCAACAGCCGTCCGAATAATCGTAATAGATAGAGAGGTTGCCGGGATGCATTCAGAGTGCGATTCATCCGCAGTACAGCTTCGTTGGCCATTGCATATAATGGAATGACACCGCGTTCGCACGCGCCTCTATGCGACGCTCATTTCCATGAGTGCGTTTTGTCACGAGCGCGCTCACGATGACGCTGTCGCGATTTGCAGTGCTTCTTGCCTAGGGGCTTCGTGGGTACTGAACAATTTCACGACACACGTCTGGGGAAGAGACTTTTCGCCCACTGGCGCCTTTCGGCTGGAGCTTCCGCCCGGTCCGCTATCCGCTGGATGGATTACTCGAGGAGAGCTAAGCAGAGTCTTCCCAAGGAACAACGGAAGCGACATTGCCAATGACCGGGGTTGACAATGGCGCGGCAGCATTGGCGATTGAGTTCGCTTGCTTCTGGCGGAGATTTGAAGCGGAAGCCAAAGCCTGCTGCTGGCTTCGAGAGATCAGCTGCAGCTCCAGAAGCAACGAGCTCGGGTAACATCAGCTGCTGCGTCGATCGAAAGCGCCGCCTTCGCGACCTTTCGCGACGCGTCGTGCGTCGAGCGTCGAGACACCTAAACACAGCGCTAAGGAGCATTTGCTCGCCTAGCGCCTGTCCGGCCGGCGTCGCCGAAACCAGCTCGCGGCTGCGAGCTTCGGCTGCAGGCTGCCTCTCGTCCAGCGGCGAGATGCACCGCTATCTATGGCAGCTTCGTTCGGCCCTGCGCAGCCACGACTGTAAGAGGCGCTCGAGGGGGTGGGACGGCAGTAAATGCCGCCTGGCTCTGCCTGAACGCCGGGCGCTGCCTTACCGCGGTGAAGGCGACCGCAAAGGTCATAGCGCGAGCGAGCATCCGCCGTCGGCGGCGGCGTCGACTAGCGGCCGGCGGCACCCGTGCGTCTCAGGAGGCCAGCGAGAGAGCTGCTGAACCCCGCGCGCGGCTATTGTCCGCGGTCCATTGTTTTCGGACAATTAATCGTGAACGCTAACGCGACAGCTTTCTTCTGGCTTCGATGGGCGTATTTAAAAAGCAAGCTCGACGCAGCGGCCGTTCTAGCACCAGTCGCAAAGCATGGTTTTTTGATAACTCGAACGAGGAAAGATAGACCTCAAAGATACCGAGAAGGAAAACGGTCAGACGCCGCCGGTCTATGCGGACGCCAGCACATTACTTCGCATTAGTACCCTGAATGTTTGATCGTTTAAAAACTCGCCGAAGTCAGCCCAGACGTCGGTCTTCTTTCGGCCCGTCATGCTCGACGCGGTGCACGACGCCGCCGTTCGCATTTTATCTGACTGAGCGGTGCATTCCGTCTGTTCGTTGAGAAGCTGCGGGGTCGAATGATAATAATAATAATAATAATAATGATAATGGATTTGCATAGTGCCCCCTATAAAAAAAAATCTGGCCATGCCCATACCGAAATTACGACAAAATAAGTGCCTAGAGCGCTGTCTTGTGTGCATCGGTGGAAACTGGTGGAAACTGCTTAAAAATTGAGGGGCCAACCCTCGGTAAGTCACCTCGAGGGAATGGCCAGCGATGTGCCACTCTGCGTTGCGGTATGCTTAGGTTATGGAGGCAAATGGTTCCCAGCCCGCACAGTATGACCCAAACGGACGTGTCATCCTCCCCTTCAGTCTAATGTGATATGTTGCTCCTGGGAAGGAAAGGCACGGTCACCTCCTTGGTTTAATCTAGGCTGAGACCATGCTCCAGGTAGTACCGTCTACGCAGTCAAGCAGAAAAAGTGCTCGTCTGCTCGTTTGCTTTAGTATGATGGCCTAAGCATGAAACTTGTTTGCTTTGGCGTGGTTATTGATTCTACTGTATCGAGTTGCAAAGTGCCTGCACAGAGAGATTTAGTGCTCTTTGCGCGCTGTACAAATGGCCTATTATTACTATTATTGGTAAACGCCTACGAGAGATCCGGCGGAAACTACCGCAGTGAAAGACTAAGTCAGGATTCTTGAGATTGGATCGCCATCTTGTAAATAGGATCCTCACTAATAGCGTGCGCTCCTTTGAAGGGTGTTGGTTGCATGATGCTGGCAGTGAATCTCGCGGGTACGGCCTCGTCTCGCTCGCAACTCTCGCGTAGGCAGACCGCGCTGGGGTAGCGCCTAAAAATGGGTGTGTTTGGAAATTACCCCTCAGGAAGACGTACCGTAACCACAGAGCGTCTTCATTTTTCAGTCGGAATACCACAATTTTTATTAAATTAAAAATATTTATGCGTTTTTTCTTAACCAAGCTTATTTAGGTCACATCTTACTGTGGCTATTAAGATGTGTTGACCCAACACCCCCGGACCCGCGGTTGGAGCAACCTAGTTAAGCGTGGTTAGGATCTTCCGTGTGCTATGCAATAAAATGTTCAAAAACAACTTTTCAATGCCATTGATGCTAAGGACGCACAGAAAACGAGTATGAATCGTGCTCGTTTATTTCTTCCGGTAGGTATATCTTGCGGCCACCCTTAAAAGGGGACTGCTGGAGGCGGGGCCATTGGCGGAAGTGGCGACCTTGGAGGTGCGCATGATCGGTGTTGGTACCGGTTGAGTACGTGCTGCGGCTGCACCGGTTCCGTCATAGTCTCGTTCAGTTATCTTTTCGTTGTACACGGTATGTAAGTCTTGACGGTACCTAGCCGTGTCATTATAAAAACATCCGCCTTATAATAATAGCGTGCTTTGTCATTAAGAGGGTTTAACCGTATTGGCTTTCATGGCTGCGTTTGCCGTTGGCTGCGCCCTTGCCGCGTACAAAGTCCGTTGCCTGTTCAAGCTCCAGCTGCACGCTGCACGCTTTCTCTCGGTGACTCCTCTTTGGACAGCGGCTCTCGCACGCCAAACGCTTGATAGTAATTGCTTGAAATGACGCGATTCCCGAGTAAGGGATTTACAGGTGTCAAATGCTGCCGGTCTCCCTGGCTTGGCAGTTATCTGATGGAATCGGCTGCGGATGTCCTTTTTTTAACCAGCAGCAGTTAACCGCCAGCTGCCAATTCACTTTTGCACGCTCGTCACGTCCCGGCCCGTAGTAATTGAGCGTTCGCCGCAATGCAAGCGTAGTGACATTGTAAGTAGAGGCATGGATAGGCGGATTCAGGCCGAGATACAAGTTCGGAGCAGTGAGGGCTTGAGGTTTGTCGCATGAATAGTGCTTACCTCAGCTCACGGCTGATTTAGCTTGATAGGAGCCGAATGGTTACTCCCGTGGCTCATCCTGATTGCTCACTTGTATGGCAAACGCACTTATCAAGGATGGACTCGGAACTCGCGACAGCTTTGGTGAGACCTGGTCTGTACGCGTGCTCTTTCTAGGTTGCTCGACGACAGCGACAATATGCCCAAGTTCTTCACCTACCTGTCGCCGGATCGGGAGAACGAGCTGGCCGCGATCGCCAAGAAGATCGTGCACCCAGGGCGTGGCATTCTTGCAGCTGACGAGTCGACTGCCACGATCGCCAAGCGCTTCGACTCGATCAACGTGGAGAACACAGAGGAGAACCGGCGCCTGTACAGGCAGCTGCTGTTCACGGCCGGAGCCGGCCTCGCCGACCACGTTAGCGGAGTGATCCTGTACGAGGAGACTTTCTACCAGAAGGCCGACGACGGCGAATCGTTCGTCAGCAAGCTGAAGGCGCTGGGCATCGCGCCCGGCATCAAGGTCGACAAGGGAGTCGTGGCGCTGGCGGGCACCGACGACGAGTGCACGACGCAGGGCCTGGACGGCCTGGCCGAGCGCTGCGCCAAGTACAAGAAGGACGGCGCCGAGTTTGCCAAGTGGCGGTGCGTGCTCAAGATCAAGCCCGACGGGCCGTCGCACCTGGCCATGCTGGAGAACGCCAACGTGCTGGCTCGCTACGCCGTCATCTGCCAGCAGAATGGCCTGGTGCCGATCGTCGAGCCCGAGGTGCTGCCCGACGGCAACCACGACCTGGCCACGGCGCAGCGAGTCACCGAGCAGGTGCTGGCGTACACGTACAAGGCGCTCGCCGACCACCACGTCTACCTGGAGGGCACCCTGCTCAAGCCCAACATGGTGACTGCCGGCCAGGACTGCCCGAACAAGGCGAGCGCAGTCGAGAACGCCCTGGCAACTCTGCGAGCGCTGCAGCGCACCGTACCGGCCGCCGTGCCCGGTGAGTGTGACCGCGCGAGCGTGGTGCGCGCAGTACCCCGCTTTTCCTCATTTCCTTGCCGATGAGAGTATCGAGTGTGCGAGCTGCTGCTCGCGAGCAGCGATCGCCCCTCACTGCTGACGAGATTCGAAGGCTAGCTGCCGGCCGGCTGCCCACCACCCCAACTCCCCCCCCCCCCCCCGTGGCAGCCCGGCTCGTCCGTTGGGTGGCGTTTCGAGATTTCGGCTTGCCAGAGTGAGAGAGTTTTGGGCGTGCGCCACCAGCTCATCCATCGTTGCTTCTGTCTCTCCAGGTGTCACTTTCCTGTCGGGCGGACAGTCTGAGCAGGACGCCACGGTCAACCTGAACGCCATCAACCAGGGCCCGGGTCAGAAGCCGTGGGCGCTGACGTTCTCATTCGGCAGAGCTCTGCAAGCTAGCGTCCTGAAGAAGTGGCAGGGAAAGAAGGAGAATGTGGCCGAGGCGCAGGCAGAGCTGCTCAAGCTGGCCCGTGCCAACGGCCTCGCTGCCACTGGTCAGTACGGGGGTGAAGGACAGACCGGTGGCGGCAGCAGCTCGGAGAGCCTGTTCGTGAAGAACCACGCCTACTGAACAGGTGTCCGGGAAGGACGCGCTGGCATTAACCGGTTTATGCAGCTGTGCGACTTTGATGTGTGCATGCCAGCCGCACTGCTTATATCCAGTAGTCGTGAAATTCGGGTTGTGGTGGTGCTGCTTTCAGCTGAAGGCATTAGTTTTTTTTTGGTGAATGTCTTCTGTGAAACTCAATTTGTTGTGGAACAGCACAAATAAATCCTTATTAGGCAGGACTGTGACACCCTGGAAAGGACGGTCAATTTAATCTTTCCACTACATCCGAGCAGTTAATTTGTGCCAATGTTCGTGATCCGATTACTTCTTGCTACCGGGCAAGAGGCCAACAATCATGTGATCGCCATCTAAGAGAGGGAAATTAGCTGATTCAACAGCCTCATTTATAAATAGTGGCAGAAGAGCCTTAATGGCTTACTGCCACTTGCTGTAGACATTAAAAGGATTGCCGACTGCAGGGCTCGAACAACCGATCTGGAAGCGAGCGCCCAACCCCTGGGCTAAGACCCACGGGCTACCATTGCTTCTCGTGTCGCAATGAAATGGCAAGGAAAGCATGGAACAATGTGAAGTTGCAGTCCGGAGCCAGCTAACTGGAATGTTCAAGGCTTGCGAGCATTTAATTGCATGGCTTCCACACCTCAGGGCAGCTTTGTCCAACTCAAACCTCGGCACAAGTGTTTGCAGATCTGAGGTAGTCAGCTCAGGGTGGCTGACACACTGTAGGTAGTCTCTAATGCCACTAGCTAGTCGACGTCAGTCAATGGGAGACCAGTGAGATTTTAAGTTTTAAGTATGGAGTATTATCAGGGATCAGTGTTCCTCATCTCAATTTATGGTCTCTTGCTTATGTATCATGTTTTCTTATTCGCCAAGCATAATCTAGCTTTTCATTTTCATACAGGTGATAGCTGTACAGGTGCTTTCATACCTCAGCACTTTCTAGAATCTCAGAACTCAGCTCTCTTGCACAATGAATTGCTGATATGGGATGGTAGCAAACTTACCCAAATTGAATGTCAAAACAACTTGATAACTATGGGCAAGACTATTGTTTGTTACTCTGAAATTGGTAAGCCTAACCTCCAAGCTGGCCGTTCTGCTAGCATATCTCATTTAGCCTCCGCTTGAAGTCTGGGTGTCACGTTCCAATGTCACGTTCCAACGTGATCTTTCACTTTATGAGCTATTCACAGACACGTCTGCCTACTCAGCAATCATCCCAGCAAAAATCTGGGTGGGTCTGTTAGGTCTGTAGACAAGTATACTTCAGCCAAGCTGGTCCTTCCCTCTGTGACACCCTGTCTCGACTCATGAAGCACTACTTGCTGGTCTTCCTGCCTCTGAAATAAGAGGCTTACAGTTGGTGCAAAACTCCGAAACTAGACTCGTCAATCGTAAGCCTTGCAGCCGCCACATTGTACCACTTCACCGATGCACTGGGTTCACAGCAAGCAGTGCGTCGACTTCAATGTTACCATCAGTCACAGGCATCGGGCTACGCTCTGCTGACAAGCTGTATCTCGAGCCAATGTCAAAATCCTTAGGAGACAAGGCACGGAGCAGCCAAAAATGTGTGTTGTATCTGCAATAAGAAAGTGTGTTAGACTTTGGGGGCCTAGGAACTACTGGCCTTTAGTTGGCGTGCTCCCAAAGCCTGGAACGTCTGACGTGTCCGTCACGACACACCATCAACGAGATTTTAATAGCAGCCAACAACCTCGCTGCTCCAAATGGTATTTGTTCCATTCGTGTGAATTGTCCTGTGTGCGAGTATGCGTGCTGAAAACGTGCACATTATCGATAATCAACTGACACGCTTCTATTCCAGCATGGGTGAAGTCCCTGCCACGAGATTTAGTTCTGTTAGGGTGCTATACAAATCTCATCATTATTACTATTTCACTTATGAGTCCTGAACAATAATGGCAGAGCGACTTACGGTGTCTGCAATAATGTGGCACACTGGCAGCGATCCATGTCCACGTGGTGGACCAGGGTCGCTGGAAAACGTCAGTGCCTGGTTCCACAAAGCCTGGTAGGGGAAGAAGAACCGAAAGGGTGAGGCTCGCGAATAGCCACAAGCCACTTGACAGAAACCTGTAAGTAATTGTCTGGACACCCTTGTCCAAAGATAATGCTATTCACCCACACGGTCGGTACCCAGAAAATCAATGAAATCGAATAAGTCTAACGTAAGCTTAGCTTTGGCTCTTCGAGACAGCTGAATGGAGCAGCAGCTGGCGTGGGTCAGCAGACGGCGGATACAAAAATATCCTCAAGAGAAGCATGGAAAGACGCATCAAGACAAACGTGAGGCAGTTGGCAAACGTAGGTGTATATGCGTCGACTCCCCCATCGGTGGCTTCAAAGATGAATGCAGTACAGGGGTCATGGTCTGGGGGTCGACAGGACAATGAACCTTGGCATACGACTAAGTCTTCAAATATTGCTTTCCCAACACTTGACTTTGATTTAGGGCCTACTATAATTATAGGCCAGCTTGTGGACCCGAGTCCTCTTGAGACGAAGTGGATAGAAGGCTCAGAGCATAACAAGTGGGTCGTATCACATCTGAAGACACTTTTATTTTCTTAAGTACACAGAGAAAGCCTGGAGACCGGTAGTATAGTCTTAAGTGCTTGCAAATGCGTAGTGCCCTGGAAGCCCAAGGAGCTCGGACAGGCAATTAACTGCCGATCGCGTGGTGCGACTCGACTTTCATGGACATTTTGCTTACATTTTACGTATTCTTTGAGATGATAACTTCATGCGTCCACGAGCACGAGATAAACGGCGATGCATGCCAGGGCCGAAGCACGCTGCACGTGAGCCGCTGGCTCCCCCCTCCCAGCACTGCCCGCCGTCTGCTGCAGCACACGTCCGGATGTCGGCTGCTAACTGCTGGTGCCCCCACTGCTGGCCGGTGCTCGCTGCAGTCGCAGGATCTCCCGCGGTACACCTGCAATTAAAAAGAGTGAGATTAAAAAGAGATTAAAGAGATTAAATTTAAATTAAAATTAAATAAAATTAAAGAGATATTAAAGAGATTAAAAAGAGGTGAGACAAGGGCAAAGAGCAGCCGACTCGCTCGACGGTCCGAGAGCGCCGCAAGCGTGGGTGGGTGCTAAGCAGGCTGCTAAGTCTGCGCGGCGGCTCCGACAGAAGCCAAGCAGCAGCAGCAATGGCTGCTGCTGCTTGCCTAGAGAGACTCTCTCTCTCTCTCTCTCTCTCCATCAATGAATGACAAGAGATGCGATTCAGAGCAGCCACGATAGACCTTCATTAGAAGCGACGACTGACGTCACAGTGAATAGCCCTGCTCTCTCGACGTGCCTTCGGAAGTCTTCGGTGCTGCCGCCGACCCCAAAGTAGTACGATTTAGCAGCGACATAGCTGTGCAAGGCCGTTAAAGTAACGCCAGTCTGATACGCAGTTTGCGCAGCTTAATTAAGTGAAGCCAGAAAGGATGCAAGCTCGGCTGAGGTGCATGCCAAATATATCGCCGCCATTAGTGCCGTAGGTCGGTAGTGTCAGGCAAAGGATACACTTCGCCCTTGTCGGCCAGTACCCAGTTGAAAACTGAATGCAGAATTTCGTATGATCTCGGATTATAAATAGTTTCTGCAGTCAAAATCATATCGTACCTGAAACGAAGTTATATAAAAGTAGGCCAGCGATTAATGCATCGACGATAAGCGGTCACACTTCGCACAACCAGTGTTCATGCCAGCTCTTTCATCACTCCCAAAGTGAGGTCAGTCAGTTACAGCATTCTGACCGCGGTAAGGTTGCCGTGTCACGCAAGCCAGCCGCTCTCGGTAAGCCGCTGTTGCACGAGCACGGTGTCTTTTTTCGGTCAGCAAGGCTGAGTGCAGCCATTGGCTCTGAGAACACGGGATGTATGTATGTATGTATCTCCGTCAGTAACTCCACAAAGTCATAAAGACCATGTGGGTGTTACGCAGGAGAGTTTTGTATAGCGCACTCACAGCCTAAGCGGCTTTCGGTACGCATTCGGTAGCCAACAGACTTCGTCTCACGCAACAAAGAGAAAGTGGGAAGCACAGCAGAATTAGGAGAGCAGTTGAGGTAGTGAGTAGCATAGAAGTAGCAGTTCAGGACCGCTGAAAAAGATGTGCCATAGTCGGCAGTTGGAGAGTAGATGTCGTTGCATAAGAATTGTGGAAGCGAGTTCCACAGTCTAGGACCTGCAGAGCTAAAGCTTCTGTCGCCAACTGTCTTTAAGTGGAGGAATGGGACAGCTAATTTATTGTCCACACAGGACCTGAGAGCGCGAACAGGCTGAAACTGATGCAGCAGTTCAGCTAGGTATGAAGGAGCCAAGCCGTGGCGGGCCTTGTGGGTCAGCGTAAGAACTTTGCTCTGTATCCTTTGCTCAACCGGCAACCATTCTAGCTCTTTCAGCAAAGGAGACATGTGCTCAAACCGCTGGGACTTGAAGACCAGCCTTGCAGCCAAATTCATAGTCAGCTCTTATAGCATAATAGCTTTCTTTGGCAGCCCAGCCAAAAGGGAATTACAATAATCAAGCCGAGACAGAACTAAAGAGCTAGTTAAATTTTTTACAAGCCACTGCGGGAGACAGCTTCTAATCTTGGATCCCATAATCTGTCCCACGAGTTTGACCCTGTCACGTGCTCAACCACGGAGAACAGCAGTGCAGCAGGCGCACAAACTGTTTTAGCTGCGGCTGGCATCCACGTGCGTCAAAGGCTCGCAGAGAGGCAGACCAGGCACAATGAGCAGCAGCACGATGCAGGTCTTAACAGCAGCACTGCCTCAATCAGTCGTCTATAAAAGCTATTTGCTCACAGCAAGCCAGTGAAACAGCAAAGGGCTGGTGGGAAAAAATTAACTTCAATGAGAGAAGGACCAAGCAAGCAAGGGACAGCAAGGGAAGGGAAGCAAGATGGACAGACAGACAGACAAACAGAGCAAAGACAGAGCAGAGAGGCAAAAGAGGTGCTCTGCGCTTGCTTCGCAGTCCTACGGCTGAGAGCTCGAGAGCTCAAATATCGATTATGCAGTGACATTCCTCTCATATCGATTATGCATGCCAAATCCCACGAGACCTGCAGCCCAATATCTTGGCTTTAAGCATAGGCACGAAGACGAACACAAACACGAAGTGAGAGTCACGGAAGTGGGGAGCTGCAGCTCGCGAGCGAACGGCAGGCCTTGGCCCGGAAGAGCCGTGCTTGGGCTTCGCATCCCAGGTCGAGGGCTCGAGTAATGCAGCAGGCTACTGCAAGTGGGAAGATAGTGCCGGGTAATTGCATTATAGGGCCGATCTGACCAGGCACTATTGCAGGGTGAGGGGTGGGCCCGGCCATTACTGAAGTGCACACGGTGGGCGGCAGCGCAAAGCTGAGCAGCAGGAACCCGAAGTTGCTCGGCATCAGAGGTGCCAGCGGGCAAATGAGACCGAGCATCAGGAAGCACCGGAAGCACGTGCGCGCAAGCACGTGCGCGCGCTCGCTAGCTCACAGGTGAATGCTCACGCTAAGCATGCTGACTTGCACACCCTGCGCACGGGCTTCGCAGCCTCCGCATGACGCAGTCACAGGACGACGTCGCGCACCTTGATGCCCGAACGCTGGGAAGCTGCGGCGGCGGCCAGCCGGCGCGAAGCAGAGGCAGCAGCAGCAGCGGTACGCACTTGGTGCTCGGCGCTTGGCCAGCGCCCAGGCAGTGCGCGGCCACGGCCTCCCAGTCTCCGCAGTAGAAGTGGCACCTCGCGCGCACCTCGTCGATCTTGCCGCGCAGGTTAACGCTGGCGTTCTGTATGGTGACCAGTTCGAGCACCTCGGCATTCTTCAAGCAGAAGCAGCAGTGCATTTCTCTCCGCAAAGCGCCCGAAACTTGTACGAAAGAACTTCAATCGACCCGGCGTATTGTATCGAGTCGAAACTGCGCAGGGCTGGCCGAAGCAATTGCCGTGGCCAGCGAGAATGATGGCGAGCTGATTACACAACCTCGTGTGCTCATAGCGACAAAAAGGCCCCCCCCACGACTGGCGCCAAGACTTTCGGTGGACAAATGAAGAATTGGCACGTGCAGCACGACTCGAGCCCACAACCTGGCGGTCCATGAAGCGCCAGCATCTTGCCTCTCCTCTGGCGCTAGGCCAGCCTAGGGGCGCGACAGTGGTGAATGCGAGCGCGGCGCAGTGGTGAGCTAGCTCGCTCATTCGCTGCTACACGAAGCGAACTGGTCAAGGCCTGTTGTAAGGGCGCTGGTGGTGACAGTATGGCTGGCTCTACTGTAGAGTATCGCCATGCGGGACAGCTTTTTAGATGAGTCACTGATTGGTTTTCCTTGCAGATAGTCGGTTTGGCATGTCTATGCTTTAAGCTGAGATTTATACTTTATGGTAGATTTAGGGCTATGCATATGAGCAATGAATCACATTTATGGTCCAAGGTCTATGGCTTAGCAATGCTTTGGCAGCTTGAGGGTTTAATGTCTTTGCAGATAAACGGCTAGTCAGGTTTACAGTTTAGGGTTATGGCAGGGTCATTTATGGTTTCGTGCTAAGCCTAGATTGCCTGCACTCGCTCTTAAGATTTTCATGATATTAAGGGTGGTGATGGATAGGCAAAACTATTTAAGGAGGCAAAGCCCCAATAGCTGGAGATTGGATCGAAGTTTGATTTGTAGAGGGTTGGAAGAGTCACCGATAGGACCGATGTCAGCGGAAGGCCACGTGTCCGACTGCCCCGAAGTGCCCGAGCAGCCAAGGGTCAAGGCCAGCAGGAGCTACAGAGCGTCAGCAGAGCCAGACAGCAAATCGGCCAGTCTGGGACCTACCGGGTTGAGTCCTCATAAAGCAGGGAGCAGGGCAGGAGTTCCAGAGTCTGGTGTGCAGCAGAAGGTTTGAGAGGCTGACGGTGTACGACAGACAAGTAGTCGTACATGAATGAGCACGTGGTTGTTTGCTCCCGTTCGAGTTTGAGGGTGACGTAGGAACGTCTCCTTGGGTTTGGGTCTTCATTAGAGCAGTGTTCGGGGCACTAACAAAAATCTTAGAACTGCAGGATTTGAACCCACGACCTCGGTGGTGAAAAGCAAGAACTTTACCTCCTGGGCTACCATGGCTACCATGTCACTAGGAATTTCTGTGGAGCCACTGGGAGCCTGAACCGGCTAATTTCTCCCTCTGTAGGAAATTACCCTGGCTATAGGGTAGGTGGGTGGGGGGGGGGGGTTCGTGCATTTGTCTTGACAATTGTTTGCAAGGAATGTGGGGATAAAACTGAGCCAGATGTGCAGTGACATCGTGCCCTGGCGAATGAAGTTCAGTAAAATCCCATATTTATGTGTTGATCTCGGTCCAGTTGACGCTTCGAGCTCATTATCCCTTAGTAACGGCAAGTAGGTCAGCACCAGAACCACTGTGGGCGAGGCTAACCCACAAGGCCGCCCAAAAGGGCTGAGCTTCTCCATACCTCGTCGTGCCTTCAGGTCCTCTCACAGTGAGTTACTGTCCCTTTCTTTAATTTAAATACTGTTTGGCAACCGACCCTTGCTGTGTTGACCTTTGACTGTGGACCACACCGCATTGCCACAAATCTTATGAAATAATAATAATGCTAATAATAATACATAATAATAATGCTAATAATAATACATTTGATAAAGCGCCCTCAGAGAACTCAATCTCTTTCTAGGCGCTTTACATTTGCTGCAAAGGAAACACGATCGAGTGGTGAGTGGAAATATCATGCTTGATAGACAATACGAATAACATGGTTAGGGGTGACATGCACACATGAAGGACGAAGCACAGGGACCCACTAAAAGCTGTCATGAATAGATCCGTTTTTAATCTCTTTTTAAATGTGGTCAAGTCAGGGGATGTTGTGACGCAAGTCGTGAGTGAGTTCCAGGCTTTGGCAGCCTACGAACTAAAGGCATGGTCTCCAAAGGATTTGAGATTTGAACGAGGTATAAGTAAACAGATTCCGAAAAGCAGGTGGTACTATGCTTAGCCTGGTGGGGGAGTAGATCTGATAGGTGAACTTGAGCCAAAGAATGAAGGAACCTAAAAGTGAGTGACAAAACCTTAAAGCCGATGCGTTGCTTAGCTGGCAGCCAGTGCAGGTCGGAGAGAAGTGTTGCAATGTGGCAACTGAGGCTCTCACGACAGACAAGCCTAGCTGCAGAGTCCTGCACCAGCTGTAAGCACCCGAGTGCACAGGCCGATAGACCAGCAAGCAGTGAGTTACAGAAGTCAAGACGGTATGTCACAAATGCATGGACCAATTTAGATGTGGTATCGCCTGCCTAGACAAGCCCCAATTTCAGCAATGTTATGTAGCTGAAAGTAGGCAGACTTGAGCGTGGAGCTGATGTGGTCGACTAATTGAAGGTCACTTTGGAATATGACGCCTAGATTTCGTGAAGATTCAACAGGAGATATGCTGGCAGAGCCGATTTTGAGCGTGTGTCGATACCCGTTCTCTTGCAGCAGACAACTGCGCTTCCTTGCCAGCCATCCTATGCTGCTTCTTCTCAGCTATTCAACTGTTCTGCCGACTCACTTTTTTCTGGAGAGTCTGACGGCATCTATTGGCTACAGTATGAGCATTGAAAGCTGCTTAGGAAGTGAGTGCGCTATAGAGAACTCCCAGCAAAACACATGCTCTGTCTTCACGGAGTTACATATTAAGATTAAACAATAGCAGCTTACACGAAGCACCACTTTTATGAGTCCCGATTAACATCACGGCCTCATAACACACAGCGGACACGTGACAGTACACGTGCAATGGCAGCAAGGGCACAGAACACGATTTCAGCGGCTGCTCACAGCCAGCAGGCCTACTGACATCAATCAACGTGCATCAACCAACTCACGTAGTCTTGGAAGTCAATGTTGGCACCTCGAAGGAGAGCGTACACACCAGGCAGTCCGGAGCCGCAGCCGAGCTGCAAGCAGAGGGCAGAGTGCCCTGACTCAGTCGCGCGCGGCAGCTCTGCGTCCGACCGAGTGGAGAGCTGCAAGCAGGCCGTACTCCACCCACCCGCTCCAGTGGGAAAGGCAAACACAGAGCGAATAAGTATCCACCATTCGGCCCAACGGGCAGAGGACGCAAAACTCCACGATAGCTGCACGCCCACACATGCTACAACGCCTGCCTGCCGGCGGCTGCCTGGTGGCAGCTAGCCAGCTTGACCAAGGGCTCGCGCAAGGCGATCAACTTGCACGCTCAGTCAGCTTCGCCAGACTTCCGGCTGACATCTGACCGTCAGTCGAGTGACTCGGAGTTTGCACCCGACTTGCACTATTCAAGTTAATCTTCGAGCTGTAGCTCGAAGTCTACAAGCTGCGCTGGTTTGGCCCAGTGGTTAAGGAACTCGCCCCGACCACCGAGGTCTGGTCGAGATCGTGGGCTAGAGCCCCGTGGCATATGCGAAGAGCGTGAATAAATTAAGGTCTCTTAGGGTGCTATGCAAATGAATATATATATTCATATACACACACACATATATACATACGCACACACGCACGAGCACACACACACACACACACACACATATGCTGGGACTTGCTCAGACCCCAGACCCACTTCAAACTTCACCACGATACAAGCAACCAAATCAATTGCTTGGGCATTGACAAAAATTATAACTAGTCTTTTGTACAGCGCCCTAAAAGAACCAAATCTCTATCCAGGTGCTAAAACCAACATGCTACAAGATAAGCAATAACTACGAGTTGGTGACAAGCAACGTATTATGCTAGGACAAGCATAGGAAAGCATACGAGAAGACATTCAGAGCAGCTGTTTAGTAGGACTCCAGGTTGCAATGTGCAAATTAAGCATGCACAGGTAAACAAGCCAAGCTCACTGGGAAAAGGACTCAGGTGACGGGTTTACGGAAAGCTGAGCAGGACAGATGCAACTGTAGCTGTGACTTGAATGATGCAAAGTGATTGCATAGGCCGACAAAGGCCGGAAGTGAGTTCCAGAATTTCGGTGCCTACGAACTGAAAGCCCGATCATCACAAGATTTCAATTGAGTGCGAAGAGAGGCGAGACGACAGGAAGCCGAGCAGCTCTTGGTGCAAGAGTACTCGGAGGTCGGATAGGCAAGCCCGACTACGTTGGGTTCGATGGAAAAGAAGGCCGGAAGACCAGAACACCCCGAGTTTCAGTAATCTAGACGCAATGTGACAAATGCACGAACTAGTTTGGCCGTAGAACTCCTAACCTAAGCAGGCCCTAATTTTGGCAACGTTCCTCAACTGAAAGTAGACCGACTTGACAGTGGCAGGAATGAGCTTATCCAACGACAAGTCGTTATGTAGCAGCCAGCCCAGATTGCAGGCAGGCATCACGGGAGTGATGGTAGATAAAGTAACGCTGAGGGTGAGGTCTACCAACTTGAAGGTGATACTAGGCTTGCCCATAACTATTAGGTTAGCCTTATCACCGTTAAGCTTAAAGGAAGTGAGCGGCCGTTTAGGTGCAAATGTCGTCGATGCTGGCTGACAGGGAGTTGAGTGAATCAGATGCATAACAAGGCTTAGATGGGTCAAAGGTAGGCACCGAGGTGAGCGTCGTCGGGGCACAATGGGAAGCCTCAGAAAGATCTCCAGTAACGGGCGAATGACAAGAACCTACTGAATTAGATCTTGTCGATCTCTCAGCTCAAATATGCTGCGTGAATGCGGGATTCGGATTGCTCCCCCATCCGATGACCCAAGTTCACATGCTGGCAGATTGCTTTTCTCTGGCCCTGTTCTTGCACTATTGCAGTAGCTGAAAAGATGCCGGCTTCAAGCAGCCACCTGGCCACAGAGGTGCAAATGTCGTCGATACTGGCTGCAAGGGGGAGCTAAGTGAGTCACGGAACTAGTTTGGTAAGAGTCAAAGGATAGGCAGAGCTGAGCGCTATCAGCATATAAATGAAAGCCAAATTTGCTTGGCGATGGCATCAGCCAGCGGGAGAGCATAGATAGTAAAAAGAAGGGCCCCCTACCGAATCCTGAGGTACCCCATTCTTTAAGGGCTCACCGGATGAGAGCCATTCACATCTACACTATTGACATTGACCCTGAGGTACGAAATAACACAATTTAGCAGTGCCAGTGCCGTTGATAACTAGGCGTGTCGAGAGGCACTCCAAAAGCGGAGGGGGTGTGACAACTGCCACCCCCTGGCCTGGTACGTGGGAGCCGAGTCTGACAACCGGTCGGGCGGCCAGCGGCCGCGCTTGCTCGGAGGCTGGTCCCTTGGTGCTTGGCCAGGCTGCACGAAGCCCGCAGGCGCTGGGGTGGTCGCCACCGGACCCCCCTTTACAGGGGGGCTCTGCCCCCCAGAATCCCGTGTCACCCCGGCGCTACAATCCTGGCTTCGCCTCTGTCCAAAAGGATCTGGAGGTCAATCGTGTCAAATGGTGCTAGTTGATCTAGGTGAATCAGGCGACAATCCCTATCAGCATTGTTTACAGGGCCACTGTAAATTGGAACTTTGCTAGAACGATCAGATGAACTGATGCAATCGCTTAGCCACTGGACGACCACTAGTTTAAGTGTCTTGGATAAAAAAAAAATGGAAGACAGGAGTCGAGCAAAACTTACTTAGGTTTGCATAATCTACGAGGCCGGCATTAAAAAGACTAAAGCTATTTTCAGAAGGGCAAGGGCTTCAACGGTAAGCAGTGGCATGTTTACAAGATTTTTTATGATGGGCACGCCGTCTGGTGAAAGACGACGAAGGCTTCTTCAAAGGGGGCCAGAACAATTCTTTTCGGTAGAGCTTGGCGACATGATCGGAACAGTCTCTCAAGCTAGCTAGCAGGCAGATGGCCACGTGAGCTGCGTTACTCAGCGCTCCGCAAGCAGAGCACCTCAAGAACTCTTTTCCCTTCAAAGTCGAATCCTTGGCGAACCATGAAGTGAAGAAGGTCGTAGGAGCACTCCCAAATTTTTAAGCCTCCTAAAAGCAATGCCGGGCTCGTGTGGCTTCACCTCGGCGAGAGCTCAGGCAGCCACAAACAACGCTATGAACAGCATGGTGCCGGTAACTGGCGCCGGCCTTCACCTTCGTAAACGGACGGAATGAGATCCGAGTGAGCAGCGTTGGCGAACGCCGCAGCCGACTCTGACAAAGTCATGTGACCGCCAGCGCACAGTCGGGCCTCCACTTGCTTTGGACTGCAGAACCGAATCACGGTACCGTCATCAAGAGCAAGAGACTCTGGCACCTCTAGCAGCTGGGCTTGCTTCTAAATCATGACGTACAATCATAACATACAGCTGCTTCTAAATCATGACATAAAATGACACCATAAGGCATAAGGCACATAAGGCAGCAACAAAGCGGGCCTAGACAATGCTAGGGTTTGATTAACATAGCAATCTTAGGATCTTCCAAATCCATACAGAGCACACTCAGATAGAGTGTAGCAGGACAACCGTAAGTATGTGAGCTTAAGTAAGTACACACCACCGAGCCTCGAAGGCAAAGTGTGGAGAGACCAGCAGAAAGAAGCAACCAATCAAAGGATGCACATGGTGAGCAATGAGAAGCAAGAGAAATGTCAGAATCAGGATAGGCTCAGTAAGGTGGGCATCTGGTTGCAATCATTTTCGATTGAGTTCTGCATAGGACCTGAAAAACATAAGCAGCTGCTGCAAAATGGATCTGCACAGAAATAGGGTCAACAACAAGTGCACTGGCCCAAAAGAACCTGAGCACTAGAAGTGGTCAATTATGCCAGGTCAATTATGCCACAGGATAGTACAGTACTGCCAGGAGGATATTGCAGCAGGACAGCACAACAATAAAAGAAGTAGTCAGGCTGCTGAAAAGAAGTTTTTTAATACTGCTAGTAATCACCCACTCTTTGTATAGCACCTTAAGAGAACTAAGTCTCTTTCTAGGCCCTTTACATATGCCATAAACAAGCATGTAAATTGCTTAGTGATTACATGCACAGTGTCAGCACACGTAAGCATGCAGAGGATAGTTCACACGGACCCGGCAATGCCATAAGGAGCAGGGGCGGTCTATCTTCTTTTTATATGTCGCAAGAACAGGGGATGGCGAAATGTCAGTCGGGTATGAGTTGTGTCAGGTTCCAGGCTTAGGAAACATATTAACTAAAGGCACGGGCCCCAAAAGATTTGAGGTTAGAGGCAAAGCTGAACGACTTTAGTCACAAGAGCAGGAGGTATGCTGCTTAGCCTGATTGAGAAGTAGGTAGGATAGAGGTAAAAAGAGAGGTAAGGAAAGAAGTAAGAGAAAGAAGGGACCTAAAAGTGAACGACAAAACCTTGAAGCCAAAGCCTGCTGCTCGATGGGGAGCCAGTGCAAGTTGGTTAAAAGTAGTATGATTTGGCAATTGTGACGCTCACGACAGACAAGCGTAGCTAGTTTGGTCTAGCGGTTAAGGTGCTCGCCCCGACCAAGGTCTGACTGAGGTCGTGGGCTTGAGCCCCGAGGCATTTGTGAAGCGCCTGAATAGAGATTAAGTTCTCTTGGGGCGCTATATAAATGAATTATATATTTTTTAATTATATTTTTACAAGCCTAGCTGCTGATTTTTGCAACAACTGCCAGTGCTTATTGCACAGGCCAGAAGACCTACGAATAGTGAGTTCAAAAAGTCGAGATGGGATGTCACAAATGTAAGGACCCAGTTAGATGTGGTCTCACAGTCTAAGCAAATGTGTCTCTGGGAATTAATATGGGCTTCAGGTACCAACATAAGCCCGAGTATGGTTACTCGAAAGAATAATTAAATGGATAAGCCCACACATACTCACTCACACATTCTCTCTCACATGCGCGCAAGCGCACACACACACACACACACACACACACACACACACACACACACACACACACACACACACACACACACACACACACACACACATATATATATAGAGAGAGAGAGAGAGAGAGAGAGGGAATAAAGATAGGAGAGGCAGGGCAGAGCAGGAGAGTGTGTGAATACTACTTGTTTATTCCTCTGTGGCTTAGAAGCAGCGTGGCGACTGCATTCCATTAGGACGTCGCAGATACCTCAATAAGGTCAGCCGTAGGTACGATCTCTCTTGCCAGAAGTTGAGCTTCCTTTGAGACAACTGAGCTGGACGGCAGCAACTGACTCCCATCAGCTGGAATGTGCTCCTTCTCACGAGCTGTGCAAAGAAAGGAAGCCATTAAGTCGGATGCATGAAAGCTCAAGAGTTGCCAAGACGTCTGTCTGCTTGATGCACCGGCAAGGCAGCCAGCTGCGACATGACCTTACAGGGGCCGGCAGGCAATCGCTATGCAGCTAGCAACAGGAGCATGGTAGTGAGCCATTGCAGGCACCTAAGGTGGTCTTTAGGCTACTTCAGTACGTTCTAGTACATACTTGCTTCTATTCACACGAGTTGCACAGCTAGCCAATGTGCTACAACTTTTGAAGATATCGAACCGGCATCTGATCGGGCCGGATGGGCTGTATGTCACCGGCCACACCAAACCCTATAGAACTTTCTGGGACGGTTAATGCCCATCGTGCAATACATACAATCAGCCACGACCATTTCTACAGCACGTCTTGGTGAGCTTCCCAAGAGGACATGCAGGCATTGCAGCTCAACGGGTTCGAGACTCACTTAGCAGACAAGCACTAACAGCGCCAAGCAGTACACTACTAATGACTTGCGTTGACCGATGTATCTCCGTCTGAAACCCCACAAAGCCTCAAAGAGTATGTGGGTGTTACGCAGGAGAGTTTTGCATAGCGCACTCAAAGCTTAAGTGGCTTGCATTCGGTAGCCAACAGACTTCGTCTCACGCAACAAAGAGGAATTGGGAAGCATAGCAGAGTCAGGAGAGCAGTTGAGGTAGTGAGTCGCATGGAAGTAGCAGCTCAGGACCGCTGGAAATGTGCCATAATGGAAGGATGTGCCATAGTCGGCAGCAGGAGAGTAGTTGTCGTTGCATAAGAATCGTGGAAGCAAGAACCGATGAGCAGACGATGTGTCTCCTACAGGGCTGCCTATGGCAGGCGGTAGCAGGAAGAGTAGGGGTCTTTGAGAAATCTATTAATGCCACTCCCTCCCCTCACTAAGGGCTAACCTGCCGTGGAACTCAGATTCCCGGTGACTTGCCGATTGTTAATACTTTTACTCTGCCTGCGAATGACAATTGAATGACAAATCGTCCCAGACACTGCTCCTTCTCAGTGAAATGGTCTTGGCGGTGACAGGAGCTCACCGAGGTGCAGCTACCCTGTAGATCAGGGGTCGGCCAATTTTTCGGACTACTAGGCCATTTCAGGAGGTCACGAAGGCACTTAGGCCAGAAAAAAACCTGCCCACTCTACAGGGCCGCCCGGAAGGAGTGTGCCAGAGGAACAAACAGTTGCATCAGGCAGTGCACAAATGCAAACAGTAATTATAGGGGTATACATTTCACGCCTTCCTGGTCACCTACTTCGGTTTCATACAAGCACTTATATCAGTTCTGAAAATAAACACAGGCCACATACAACTTGAGCTGCAGCCAGCAGGAATGAATGGGAATAAAACCGTGACAACTAAATTAGGCCGGATCCGATAGTAAATAACTAGGGGGCGTTAGGCCGGACTGGAGTACTAGCTAGGCCATATCTGGCCTAAAGGCCAGATTTTGCCGACGTCTGCTGTAGTTAAAAAGCCTGCCAAGTCGACGGTGCATAAGCAAACTATAGAATACAGCAGTAACAACACTAAAGGGGCACTTCTTGTTGTGTGAGAAAGCTGGGAGCAGTGAGCAAGTGCATAACCGCTATATTAGCGATAGCAAGGGATCACGGTATGGGTCGTCGAGGTTAGCTTGAGCGAGCACCATACCTCCTGGGGCAGACTGCTCAACACCTGAGCATCTTGCTACTGGCTTTCGGCAGCCAGTAAGTACGGTACATCAGTAACAATAAAGCAGAAACTGTGGACACAGCTCAGGAGGAAAATATGTGCCAGCTTCAGTGAGTGCAGTCACAAAGTAAGCACCGCTGCTGCAAATTGTATGAGCAGCCATAGATAAGTGACTTTAATTAAAAAGAGGCAATTTTGTAAGAGCAGCCATAGAGAAGTGACTTTAGTTAAAAGAAGGGTTCAGCAGGATGCCAAGAGTTTGGCATGAGGCTTAACTTTCAACTTTAACTTACAAAAAGACTTTCTTAGGCGTAACTTTCAACCGAAGCAGCGCCAATAGTGTGCTTGTCGGGGGGGGGGAGGGGGTGGGTGGGTGGGTGGGTGGGTGGGTGGGTGGGTGGGGTGCAAAGCTGCAGCACTCCCACATTCGGGTGGGAGGCTGGGAGGGAGGGCTGCAGCCTCCCTTCTAGCCTCGGGACAAACGGTCAGACCGCAGCTCAGCAGGGTCAGGTGCAGTCAAGTGGTAAAACTTAAATTATAACGGCTCAGAGGAAATCAGCCACCGAAATTCATTCGGTAGCAGGGGCGGATGGGCATATTACTCTGGTCTTAGGTCTCCTCTGGCGGCCTGGTTAAGGACTACCTGGAGAGCTCAGTGATACGATATTCATCGCACCAGCTAGCTATACAATTATTTGAAGACCACCCAGTGTAAGCCAACCATTGAGCCGGACACGAACGTTTTCGCCTATCGCACCGCCCAGATATCGACTGCTCCAGCACAAATACGAGCTCAAAAAAGGCGACCGATGCATAACGCCGGCTCCAACCGCGGCCTTTGCTAGCCTCGTCAATCCGCCGACACGGCGATGGCTACAACTGCAAGCTGAGACCGGTGCCTCGGCTCCGGCACGAGGAACGGCACTTCGACACGGTACCGCCGACCTCATGCGAAAGGCAGGCGGTGAAGGCTTGCAATCGGCATGGTGAGCAAGGTTAGAAGAATACCACGGGGAAAGGGGACGCTCTCACACAAGGCGGCCGCCTCACCCTCACCCCACCCCTCCGCAAGCAAGCGACGATGCGCAGGCAGCCGCATAAGCTACCGCTGCCTTTACCGCCGGCCTGCGCACCCTTGCGGGCTGGAGCGCGATCTACAGACGCAGCTCCTTAAATCGCCGACGACGCTTACCCCCGGAGTCGGCAACACTGCTGTCTGCATCAGGTTCGAAGAAATTGAACTTGAAGCTAGTCGCCATGCGGAACCCACGAGGTTGGCCCTGGTCATGGGCACATTCGGTACCGAAATGAGCACGCGGGCGCCATAATGATTCTCTGTATAAGCTCAACTGCAGAATAACAAATAACTGGATGGTATTGCATCCCGAAAGTCAGAACAGTTCTGTAATCGTTGAGTGAAATGAAGATACACTGTTGATCATCAAAAAAACGAGGTGAATGGAGGCGAAAGCTTTTAACAAGGCGTCGCGAAAGTCTTCTTTTACCCGTTCTTCTTTACTCTTCCAGTAAAACTTGTTTTTTTGCCGTTTCTATTTATGATCGCTTTGTTACTAAGGCTACCTTCTGCAGTCGTTTCAATCCGTGACGGAGTCCAAGGCCAATGTACAGCGCTGAAAAAATATACGTCAGCAAAGAAGTCTGGATCCGGAGCGAAGACCTCGGGATGTTATAATGAATTGCATTACGAACGACTTGGTAAGCAACTGTATTAAAACCTTCTGAAGCAAAGAATCCACGCCTGTAGCCGTTGCCAAGGCAAGCCGATCAAACGCGAGATCGGGCCTTACGTTTGCTAAAGCTAATAGTAGCGACCGAATTCACAATACGATTGGAATTCAGTGCAGACCCTTCGGCAAGTGATTAGTGGACTGTGCACCCTCTGCTGTAAAGCCAGCAACCCAGTTCAGACGTGGCTGCAGTGAATTTAAAAATGTTTATGGACAATAAGCCGTCAATTACAGTAATTCGATTCGGTACGTTACCATTTCGTATAGTTGCTGCTTCATCATAAATGAGCAACTCCCAACATTTAATGTATACTCAACATCACTGAACTCTAGAATACATTAATTCAATTTCTAAATTAATAATTATTATTCAGACTTCGACTCTTCACCAGATCCTGCTATTTCTTCCAAGCGCACTCTTTCGCAGTACGAGTAGCAGTTTTCTGCTTTTTTTGAATGCTTACGTCTCTCCCGACGCCTGCCTTTTTGTCTGCTCCGAGCGCATTTTTTAGCCGGAGGAGTTGACTTTTCACAGACCCAATGGAACTTCACTTACGTACGCTTAGAGCAAATTAGAATGAAACGTTTCTCAATCGCGAAATTTTAGCAAAGAAGCGAGTTTAAGCGAGCGATCGCGCATTCGTGTATTAAAAAATCGCCGCAATTTACTAATATAAAAATATTAATTAGAACAGGTCTTCCGTAGCCAATTTTACAGTTATTCATGTGATTTTGTTACTCAAATTTAGATCCATTTACTCATTAACGAGCTATTATAGTAAAAAATAAATCCTAGCTGATTAAACAGCCTCTTTTTGTATAGCGACAGAAGAGCCTTTACGGCTATCACCACCGCTTGCAGTGGCGATACAGGATCGCCCACCGCAGGAATCGAACCCACGCAAAGCAACCGCCTTACCTAGTGTGCCATTATAGTAAGAGGAGAGAGCGTGTTACACGGAACTATGGTCATAAAAAGCTGCGTGTTAATTTATGTCTGCAGACTACTCAATAGTAAAAAACTTCACTATTCCTTAAATATACTAGGCTTTCACATGTTATAAAATATTAGCTGCCCACCTACGCCATTGGGACATGCTGGCGGTATCATTATAGCGGGTCCATTAGTTAATCATGAGCCCAACCCCCCCCCCCGACTGCGTGCCTAGTGCTTCCCTGGGCTGTAAAGATGCATTGGTAGCGCAAGCTGGTCGTGTTTAAACGATGACGGGCGAAAGCAAGCGCATCTTTAAAATGGCTAATAAGGGTGATATGCAGTCACTGAAAAGACTTGCTGATACCGAATCCGGTGTTGCCGAGATCAGAAATTGTATTGCCACAAGCACCGGCGACACATTGGCCCACATTGCTGCGCAAAGTGGCAATTACGGCCTACTGGCAATGCTGATAGATTCACGACTGCTCAATGCTGATGTTTCGAACTTCGATGGAAAACGCCCGCTTCATGATGCAGCCCAATTTGGCCACGTGGCCTGCGTAAGGTATCTCTTGTCCGCTGGAGCTGAAATCGACTCGTTGAAAAGAGCCGACTGGTAAGCCAAGTGGACTAAGTTGATCAGTCGCCGCCGCTTTTTTTGGTATAAGAACGGTCTTTTTATTTACAATACGTTCACTAATTGGAGCCACGACTTTGTCGAGCGGTTCATGTCGGCTGCAACAACAGGACGTAAATTGTAAGGCTTGCTGTTGGCGCTGGTGCTTGGATTAACTCTCAAGTTGGCCAGGACCTACTTCCTTTATCGAGGGAAAGCGCGATGAAGCTGTGAGGGCTGCTGTCCCACTGTATAGGTTGATTGAATGATTGATTGATAGACTGATTGCTATAGGCGCGAGATTTACGGCCGTACTCACCCCTAAGCTTATCTTCAAAATGCCAAAGAACTTCGTTTTCAAGCGTATGCATATCAGGCAAATATCGGAGCTTACCACCATTTGGATCGGGGCATCCCCTGGGCAGAAGCACCACAGCACTGCTATGCCATTCAGGTACGTTTTTCTTGAATGCCATACAGGGTAGCCGACTTTTGGAATGTGCTGACTTTTGGAACGGCTTGACGAGCCGTTGGCCGTCGGATCTGGTTGGCTAAGTTCGACCGAAGAGCCCAATGAGTCACACTTTAAATAAAGGTTAGCTGATTCAACAGCCTTATTTTGTAGCAGCAGAAAATCTTCTGGGGCCATCACCCCCTTGCAACAGTCCGTGTCAGGACTCGAAGCCTCGACCTGGGTCAGAAAGTGCGCACACGTACCCCTAGGCTGACGGGAGTGTGATGATTGACCCATCGTGCTAAGGTAGCGCGATTCAAGCATGGCTGTTTGCTCAGCCTCAGTTGCTAAGTTTATTTTTCCCATAACGGCCTCTATTCGGGTTTGGGTGCCATAGTGAGCACGGCAGGGTCGTTTTTCTCTCACCCAGCATATAGGTGCATCGAAGAGATTGCTGCTGCTGCTGCCATCCATCACTGGCATGCAGTAAAGTGACCCACAGCTCTGCTTTGTGCGTGACGTCGGCCGTGGGCTTACACTGCAGGCATTCGCGTGACATATCATGCAAAGTGGAGGTGCAGACCCCTTCCTACGCCACCTCTTCAGTGGTGACAAGGAAAATCATAGTGTGTTAGAACAAGTGAAAGCACTGAGGGGAGCAGGGGTCCTCGGACATCATCAAGTTGCTCAGCAGACTGTCGACTAGCTGAGATGAATGAGTGCTTTTATCCTTATGTATATCGAGGACTGCTGGTTGGTTATCACGAACCGCCAGTAGGTGCTTCACATTTTGAAACGTAGCAGTGCTGTCGTCTAGTGGCCACCGGCTTCAATACTGCAACACCATCGCCATCTGCTAGGTTGCCCTCTGTAACGGCTGCTCGCCACGTTATGCAGCGATCTATGGATCTGTGGCTCAGCGTAGTACTCAACTGTCGATCTGTACCTATGTTCCAGGACTCCACTGATGCTTGCCTGTACTCAAAAGTCATCGGAGGTCATCGACTTGCTGTTGCAGCACCGAGCTGACCCATGCCTGCAGAACAAAGATGGCTGGAACTGCTTTCACATTGCTTGCAGGTAGAATTACCCCTAGTTAGAAAGCTTAGAGCAAGCTGAATCTCGCCTTCACTTCCCCCAGTCTCTTGCTGCCTCTATCGGTGCTCTTTCTAATTCTTTCTTCTCTCCTTATTTTATAAACTACTCGTCCTCTTTTCTTTGCATGTCTTTCTATGTTGCCTTTGCTCAATTTCTCGTCCTGTATTTCTATTTTCTTTCTCACTTTTCTCTGAGAGTCGTTCTCTCTCTCTTCGTGTCTATTTACTCTGTTGTCTCTCCACGTCTCCTTCTGTCTTTGTCTGTCTGTCTGTCTCTCCTTTTCTCTCCACCCCTCTCTCTCTCTCCTCTCTCTTTCTCTCACTCGCTCCCTTATGCTGGCTGGCTTGCTTTCTTTCTTCTCCCATTGACTCATATACTCACTCTTACTTGCTCACTAGCACATGACTTTTAAGATTTGTGGACATGCATTACTCTTGCTGAGCTATTGGCTATGTGACTGCTGCTTCGCTTGCAAAATCTGTTTCTTGGGGTTGCTTATTTTGGGTCCTACATAGTTTTGGTGGGAGGAGCTTCAGGCCAGTTAAGGTTTGAGTCGTTTAAGTTTGAGAGTTAAGCTTTCCGATTTCGCTGGTGCGGTGTGCTACTGGACCGGCATCCGAGATATGGAGCTTCGCTTGGGGGGTTCTGGCCACCCAGAAACAATCAAACATAAGGAGTAACAGTCTGGTTAAAGTAAAAGAAATGGCAAGCTGATTCAACATTCTCATTTTATAGCAGCAGAAGAGCATCCAGGGCTGTCGCCACCGCTTCCAGTAGGCAATAAAGGATCGCCAACTGCAGGATTCGAAACTACGACCTGGATTGTGAAGAGGGAGAATCTCACCCCTGGTATAGTGTCAGTCGCCACAGAACTCGAACCCACGACCCTGGCCGTGAAGTGCAAGCACCTTACCCCAGGGCTAAGACCCAGAGGTGAAATCTAGTGGCCTGGGCCATCAAGGCACTGATGTGCTTGCTATTAGGATTGAGATAGCAGTCACATATAAATGAAGGTGTGGCTTGCTGCTGGGCCCTCCACACTCTCCCGCTCCCTCGTCGGAGCAATTCCAACACTAAGGTGTGCGGCAGCTGCCGGCCGGTGACCTACAAGTATCAGCCGATGGGCGCCAAGCGGCTCCAACTCCTGGTCGAGGCCTGTCTCCGAGCTCCGGCCCGGGATGCGAGCTCTGGCCGCTCGTTTGAGCTCCGGCCTAGCGTGCACCCTCTGTGAGCCTGCTCGTTACTAAGGCATCAGCACTGATGCAGTTCACGGCTTGCTGTCGGTGTGCGCCGACGTGCAGCCTTCTCTGCCCGGCTGTCGTCGCGTGCGCACCCCTTACCTTGTAGGGAGGGGTGCCCTGGCATCATAAGGCGCCTCCTAGATGCTGCGCCCGAGGTGTGGAACACCCGAAGTAACAACGGACGGACGCCATTGCACACAGTAGGTAGGGTTTGAGCTGCTCGGCCTCTGCGCGGAAAATGTCTGGTTTTGGCTGCTACGCCTGCTGTGTCGTCGATGGCGAGCGCCTTCGTTGTTATCGATGAACCAAGGAGCGATCGGCGGTAGATGCCCCCCTGAAGCTTGCCGTTTGCATTGTTGCCACCAGGCAGTGGTGGTGCCGCTGCCTCCCTTCCCTATCCGAGAGCTTGCAGGCCGTCGACTCTCGCCTGCCCGCTGATGCTGCCTTGGAGAACAGCCGATCTGAGCATATTGCATGCACTGGCCATCATAGGCTGCTGGCCGGAAGGAGGGGGAAGTAGCCATTGGCTGCGTGCTCATGTTCGTTTCAAAATTCTTTGTAGCCCTTCATGGTCACGTGGCTGCCCTTGACGTACTTCTGACCGGCTGTAGCTATGATTTGAACGGTCGTGACTCCTGCGGCTCGACGCCCTTCATGGATGCGGCCAAAGGTGGTTTTACGGAAATGATGGCAGCCTTGGCAGCAACGGGACAGGTGTGTGCACGTGGCAGTGGCAGCCAACCCTGCAGTGTCTCTGATGCGTCCGATGTCGCATGCACAGCGTGGCAGTGGCCTCAATCTGGACGAACTAGCTGTCTCGTGTTTTGATGATCGCAGCATGGGGCCTGCCATTCTGATCAAGTCTTTGGTGCCTTTTTTGCTGTGAGCACCGCTTGCTCTCATTGGCAGCAAAGGTCTGTCACAGCTGCTGTTGCTGATTAGTGCACCATGCATACTAGTCTGCTATTGGGCATGGTTGTCGGTGAATCCTCTGGGGCAAGGGCTTCGTGCCAGGGAAGTTGAAAGAATTTTTCTTTACAATGATGCTGAGCTTGTATGAGGGAGGGTTGAACACGGACGTTGCCCTAGCCTGGCCAATAATTGCTGGAGACAAGGCTCCTTCTAGGGGCTGGCCCGGCAAATAATATTGTAGGATATTGTATGAGGAATGCCATTCCATGCTTCTGTGGGTGTTCATCGTTCTTTTGTTTTGCCTCAGATGCAGTTAAAAAAAAAAGCCAGTGCATCAATCCAGACGAAGCCAAATGAGAGTTGGGCGTTTCGCTTAGGCTCTTCGGAGGAGGATGCCATCGTGTCGGATGTATCTCTGCTAGGACTGTCGGCCGATGCTCGTCTGCTTCTGTGTGCTCTGGTTTTGGCACCCTTCAGACAGGCTGCACTCGTCCGGGTCCGAGGTAGCTGGTTTGATCCGGCTGCTGGCCTGGCCGAGTTGGAGACAGGTGCTGTGAATAGAACCCAAGTTCTGACATGTAGCTGCCGGCCGGCCGCCCAGCAGTGACCTTCATCTGACCCCGTGACCTTCAGCTTTGTTTCTTCTTTCCTGCGATAAGGGCAACAGTTGGCCATCTTTCCAGCTAAGCAGTACTCACCGAAGTTCGCACAGTGCTGCTGCCTAAAGCAGACCGAGTGCCATCTCCACTCCCCGGGCACCCAACAACAGCGTATGGGATTTTGCACTGGGATTTTGATTGCTTCAGATATTGCTTTTTTTCGTGAGCAGGTGGATGTACTGGCTCGTGACATCATGGGTCGACTTGCCATCCATGCTGCAGCAGAGTGCGGCCATGTGACTGCTGTGCATAGCCTGATACGGAACTATGATGTGGATGTCGATACGCCTACGGTCAGCACGGGAAGCACGTGCTTGCACGTGGTCGCTAAGGTAGGACCTGCTCAAAAATGGGAGTTCAGGGTGCTGCACTGCCTTCCGCCAGCTGTTGTATTGGCTTGCCCCACGTTTGGAGGTCTTGATGTCTCATCGAGCTTCTTCCTGTTATTCCAGGAGGGTCACGACACCGTCATCTCTATGTTAGTCGACCTTGGAGCCAACGTCGACGCATTGGACGCTAGAGGGCGTACAGGTGCGTCCTGGTGCTTGCGTGCGTGGACGCACTCGTTTCTTGTCTGCACCAGGGGACAATGCTGATGCTTGTTCATTATGTATGCCTGTAATACGGAAGGGGACACGGTGGCTGTGTCGTGAGCTGCGAGTTCTCAGCTGACAGCCTTAATGTGAACGCTCTACTTACCCTGTAAATTGAAACCTTGCATGATGGGATGCGTTCCAGTATACTTTGCTCTTTTTTATTTTAAACTGAGTGCTGAGTTGCTGCCTGTGCTGCCGGTGCATAGATAGCTGCAACTGCCCGGTTGCACGGTTTGGCAAGTTAACTCTCACCTTTGGCTGAGCTTAAGGTATCATAACCCGGATGGCCGTAGGACTTCCAAGTAATAATAGTGATACTAATAATAAGAATAATATTAACACATATGTGTAGCACCCTATGAGAATAAATCTTTTTCTAGCCACTTGAAATATGCTGGAAAGGAAGACACAGTCGGTCAGCGATAGCAGTTAGGCAACGGCATCTATTCTCCTGCTGATGACAGTGGCACATCCTTTCCAGTGTTCCTGAGCTGCTACTCCTGCTACTCACATCTTCGACTGCCCTGCTGACTTAGCTATGCTTCTCACTTTCTCTGGCTTTTGAGTGCTCTATAGAAAACTGTCCTGCCCAATATCCACTTAGTCTTTGTGGAGTTACAGACACAGATCCATTCATTACATTGCAAGCTTTCATTGCCCATTCCAAGCAGGAGTGATTGCTTTTTAAGGCTCACCTGCTCCTATATAAATGAGGCTGCTGAATTAGCCAACCTTTGTTTTTTACTCTACTCTACCAGTCGAATGATATTAGTCATAAAAGAATAAAGCATTTATGTAGCATCCCAGGATAACTAAATCCTTTTCTAAGCACTGTGCATGCGCCGAAAAGAAAGAATTTTAATTACTTGAATCACAATGTTCACAGTTTCAGAACACACTCACAGAAAGGACAGTTCACTCCGATTGAGCAAAGGCTGTAAGGAGCTGCCGGGCTTTTTAGCTTCTTTTTGAATGTCGAAAAATTGGTGGATGACAAAGATATTAGTTGGCAGTGAGTTCCATGTGCGTAGTAATGAAAGGCACGGTTCCCTTGGAATTTGAAGTTTAGTTAGAGGCTCAACCAAACTTCCAGAATCAGAAGAATGGATGGTATGACCGGAGGCTTGATGAGAAAGTATTTCAGATAGGTCAGTTGGAGCAACAGAAGTAGGCGACCTAAAGATAAGTGACAGAATCTTGAAGTCAGTGTGCTCCTTGATGGGAAGCCAAAGCAGATTCGTGAGAAGTATGAGGATTGTGGCAGTAGTGACGTTTACGACAGGCAAGCCTAGCTGCCGAGCTTTGCACCGACTTTAAATAAATAAACAAAGTATAATTCATTTGCATAACGCCCTGAGAGAACTTAATAATCTCTATTCAGGGGCTTCACATATGCCACTGGGCTCGAGCCCACGACCAGACCTTGATCAGGGCGAGCAGCTTAACCAGTGGGCTAAACCAGCTCGGCATCTTATTGCGCAGGCAGGAAGTAGCAAGTTATTAAAGACAAGTTGGGACGTTGCGAATGCACGTAGCAGCTTGGCTGTGGTCTCATTAACTTACACCAGCTTGCCTATCTAATCAGAGTGCTCCTCTTGTGTGCTCTTGCACCATTCGCTCCTCGGCTTTCAGTCGCCTCACTGCTCCTAGCGTTAGCTTGAAATAATTTGATCAGGCCTTCAGTTTTTTCCCTTAAACTCTGGAGCACGTGCCCAACTTCTGTCACTGTTCAGATCTCGTTTTAAGAAATCAGTTTTTAATTTGCCAAATGGCAGCACCCTAGCATGACATCTGGTGCGTGTGGCTCTAGAATCACTACGATACACGGCATGCCAAATTTACTGAAAGTGACAGAGTTTGTCGTATTCTTTGTTAATGTTGGTGTTCAATGTACCAGTATTCCAAGCGTTTCGATCTGTCGTGACCCAAAACGCCGTGTCTCTTTGTGTATCTACTTTCCGCTATGCCAGAGCTCCGTCTTTCTTTGGGCAAGCAGTGCAGCATGTGATGATACATACCGTATCTGCGAATTGTTGTAGCACTTCACATCGCCAGTTCGTGCCAGCGTGCCTCATGCGTGAGGGAGCTGCTTAAGGCTGGAGCCGCTGATCTTCCGGATGCGACCGGTGTCAGAGCCTTCGACTTGGCCAGGAAGCCGGACGTGATTGGGGCTTTTTTTACAAATCGGAACTCAACATTACTGTCTCTAGCCTGACCGGTGTCATTGCTGTCGTGGCCACAGTTAATTTTGCTAAATGTTCTGATTGTGGGCCTCTTTATGGCTCAAATAAGTTACTTGAAGCACTGTTTATTCGCTCGGCTATATGCCCAATATAAACTTGCATGTGACATTCGATGTTTTTTCGCTGTTGCCTATGCAACTTTTGAGTGTCGTTCGACCTAGTTATACTGCTGAAGTTTACGTGTCATGTTTCTGCAAAATCCTGCCCAGCTGGGTTGGGAATTAAATGCAGCCCGATCTCTCATGTAAGGCAACTTGCTTGAGAAGGGCCGGCAAGTCCCTTCAACATCTACTAAGAATTGGACGACCTGTGTGTGTGGTAAAGCTTTAGGCATCCATTAAAAAAAGATCACCCTACAAGATTTCTAGTTACACCCGAGGTTCCTGAGCATACCTGGTATTGCAGTTCTGCCTCCTTCTTTCTTTCTGCTGCTGTGTCATCTACAGAAGGCTGACTTGTTTTCAGATGCCGCTCGTTGGGCAGAACCTGCAAGCTGAGTACCAGCTCGTTCGGTATTCCTAGCATTGTCTCGAACCGCTCAGCACGCTCCCCCACATGCGTCACTGTAAATTCCTCAAACTTAGTGGTCATCAAGCCTGTTGTAACCCCATCGGCCAGACTTAACGCTTGCCTTTGGAATCCTCGCTCAATGTGCAATAAACCTCTAGTAATAAGCGACCTTATTTCTGAAAATGGTATCGACCTGCTCGCCCTAACTGAAACTTGGCTAAAATCGATAAACTTTCCGACAATTATAGACGCAACTCCATCTGGTTTCTCGTTCTTTCACACCCCTAGATCAATCGAAACTGGAGGTGGAGTTGCTATTGTCGTGCGCTCGAAATTCAACTTCAAGCCATTTGCGGTACCCTCGAAGCAGTCTTTTGAATCAATTGTCTTGGTCTCACCCGAAAACAAGCTACCGATAGTGGCAGTAGTCTATCGCCCACCAGGTACCAAATCCTCCTTTATCTCAGATTTCTTCGATCTCATTTCGATTCTGTGTGCAAGAAATCGATCCTTCCTCGTAATGGGTGATTTCAACGTTCACTTTGATAACTTATCTGACGCTTTCAGCACCGAATTTCGTGCATTGACTGACTCATTGTCTCTCGTGGCTCATGTGCATGGCCCTACCCACATCAAGGGTCACACACTCGACCAGATTTTCTCATATAACTGCACGTTGTCATCACCAATTATTACCAAATCATGCTTATCTGACCACATGCAGATCTCATTCAATCTACAGTGTGTGCCCACATCCTCCTCTAAAATAACCTGTGAATCACGAAACCTCAAGACCCTTGACATCGATGCTGTCCGTGCGAGAATATCTGCTTCACCTCTGCTGCTCAATCCTCCCTCCGATCTGTCATCATTGGTAGATAGCTTCAACACGACACTAGCAGACACGCTAGACAAGTTTGCTCCTCTGACAAAGCGCACTGTGCGCCCCCGCCCAGACAGCCTATGGTTTACCACAGACATTAAACTAGCCAAGTCGACTAAACGAAAGCTTGAAAAAGCATACAAAAGATCCGGACTAACTGTCCATCGACAGGCATATGAAGACCACTGTAGGTCGTACCAATCGATCCTAGCAAAGGCTAAGTCTAGTTTTTATAAAAACATTGTTGAATCACAGATGCACAACCCAAAAATGCTGAAGTCGACAATAAACCATCTCCTCAACCGTTCCCAGATTAGCTCATTACCTGATGATCCTAATGATGATCTAGCCGATCGCTTCTCTCGATTCTTTGTGCAGAAGATAGACAAGATCAGAGAATCCATCCCTGCGATGACAACCTCCCCACTAGAATGCTGTTCCTCGATTCCTGGCTGCACCTCAATGTCTGCATTTAAGCAGGTCACTAGTGATCTAGTCCTAAAGTTCGTATCTCAATCAAAGAAGACAACAAGTCCTCTGGACCCTATTCCCACTGTCCTGCTCCTACGTTGCATTGATCTGCTGCTGCCATGCATAACTAACATAATTAATATGTCATTAGCCTCAGGTCATGTCCCAGCACCTTTCAAAAAAGCTGTAGTCAGGCCACTTCTCAAGAAAGCTACACTTGACCAAGAGAACTTGAGCAACTACCGCCCAGTTTCCCTTCTACCGTTCCTATCAAAGACACTCGAACGGGTCGTGGCAGACCAGCTGAACTCGTATATCGAAACCTCACACCTTGCTAGTAAATTCCAGTCTGGCTTTAGAGCTAATCACTCCACAGAGTCAGCATTGCTTCGGGTATACAACGACCTACTTAGGAATGCAGACATGGGTAGAGTGTCTCTGCTTGTTTTGCTTGATCTTTCGGCAGCATTTGATACCATCGATCACAAAGTTCTTCTAGAGCGCCTCTCATCTCGCCTGGGCATCACTGGCACTGCTCTGCAGTGGTTCAGGTCCTATCTCAGTGGGAGACTCCAGAGTATTGACGTGAATGGACAAAGATCATCTGAAGTACCTCTGAAATATGGAGTACCTCAGGGCTCAGTGCTAGGTCCGGTTCTTTTCACGGTTTATACTCTGCCTCTCGCTGATGTGATTGCCAAGCACAATCTAGGCTTTCACTTCTATGCGGATGACACTCAGTTGTACCTTTGCTTTGATCCCTCCCAGCCTTCGAGCACCTCAAATTCTCTCAACTCACTTGCTGCATGCATTGATGACATCCGATCATGGATGGCAGCAAATTTTCTAAAACTAAACGATGATAAAACTAACTTACTAGTTATGGGCAAACCCAGTGTGATCCAGAGATTGGAAAGGCTGACTCTCAAAATTGGCTCTGCCAGCATATCTCCAGTTGAATCAGCTCGAAATCTAGGTGTCATATTCCAAAGCGACCTCTCGTTTGACGACCACATCAGCTCCACAGTCAAATCCGCCTATTTTCAGCTTCATAACATTGCTAAAATTCGGGCCTGTTTAGATAAAAATACCACGTCCAAGTTGGTCCATGCATTCGTGACATCTCGTCTCGACTTCTGCAACTCACTGCTTACTGGCCTACCAGCATGTGCGATCAGGCGATTGCAGCTGGTGCAAAACTCTGCAGCTAGGCTTGTCTGTCGTGAGCGTCGCAGTTGCCACATTACTCCACTTCTCGCCGACCTGCACTGGCTACCAGTCAAGCAACGGATTGACTTCAAGGTTTTTTTGCTCACTTTTAGGTCTCTTCATTCTATGGCTCCAGCCTATCTGTCAGATATACTACCCCATCAGGCCAAGCATCGTACCACCCGCTTTTCGGAATCCAGCAGTCTAGAAATACCTCATACAAACCTTAAATCCTTTGGAGACCGTGCATTTAGTTCATATGCTCCCAAAGCCTGGAACTCTCTCCCGACCTGCGTCAGAACATCCCCTGACCTGACCACATTTAAAAGGAACCTAAAAACACACCTATTTAGGACAGCATTTAGCAGGTCCCTGTGATTCGTCCTTGATGATCTTATGCGTGCTGACACTGTGCATGCTGCCACTAACCACATTCGCATGCTGAACCTGTGCATGTCACCCCTAACCATATTATTCATTTCGTTTGTTTTTTTCAAGCATGATTTTACTCACCTTTCAATTGCATTTCACTTTACAGCAAATGTAAAGCGCCTAGAGAGAGATTAAGTTCTCTGAGGGCGCTTTATCAAGTGACATATTATTATTATTATTATGATTATTAAGAGGAGAGAAGTAAACGTGCACTAAGACGCAAGACCTGCATTGAAACAAAACAGGACTGGTCTCGCGGTAGAAATCTCGGGACGCTTGTATGCTTTCGAATTTCTTCAGGTACGATAGAGCAAGAAAAGGACGGTAACCTAAACTGAGTGCCATGACGCCCCAAGTCGATGCTTGCTGGTGAGCCACGGCAGGTCGGAATGTGTGTTGCAATTGGTTATTCGCAGCAGGCAAGTCTAGCCGCCGAGTTTTGCACCAACTATAAGCGTCATACTGCATCTGCAGGATAACCTGCGAGAAGTAAGTTTGTGAAATCTGGAAGGGACATCACAAAAGCTTGGTCCGTTGGCTGCGGTATACTTGTCTAAAAAAGTACGAATTTACAATATTGCATACGTAAATGAAACTATGCCATGCAGCTGACGTGGGCATGTAAAACAAATTAATTTGAAGACATGACATCAGGTTGCGTCAAGCTGAGACTAAAAGGACTATGTTGGACCGAAGAGTGCAAACGAGTTCAGAGCATGCGTTATTCAGGTCGAGCAATTTGGCATCGTTCTAGAGAGCTAATCATGACGCGCCATTGATTTTACTTAAAGCTTCTTTCTAGAAAATATATTTATTATTTGCGGTCTTAGCTGCTTAAGTTTACTTCTTTTTAAAAACTCGCGACAGCTTATTGTAACCGTTATTGTAACCGTGTTCTTAGTAGGGTGAAAATGGGCGATCCTTTATTGCATACTGCAAGTGGTGTTGATGTATAGTTAGCTGTTTCAACAGCCTAATTTTATAGCGGTATAAGAACCTTATAGGCTATCACCACTACTTGCAGTCGGCAATAAATGATCACCCACTGCTGGGGCTCAAACCCACGACCTGGGTCATGAAGAGTGAGCACCTTGCCTTCGGGCTAAGACTTAGGGGCAATAGAGGATGAGACTTTTCTCCTGCTATGTAAATGAGGTTGTTGAATCAGCTAACCTCAATTTTTTAATTTGAGACTTGGTAAAATGTTCGCAAACTGGCTGATCTTAGTTATTAAGATTTCTAGCTCACGTAAGTTTATTTTAGCTGGTGTGGAGAGCAATAGCAAAACGATTGAAATTCCGCCTGCGTGTTTCACAATTCACTTTTTATTAAGCACACTAACTGTAACTTTTAAGCAATCGATTGCGCCCAGCCAAAGACAATGCAAACAGACGCCACGTTTATTTCCACTATAAGGAACAGGATAGGAGCTGCCGCTATGTTGGCTGAAGAACTCCAGAGCGTGCCCAAGTCGTGTCCCACGTCGCGCCACTCCATTATTCTCTGCCGGAATAGGGCAGTGGTTGGACAAGTGGGGCTGACCAAACAAAACGTAGTGCTTTCTTATTTATTATCTTTAAGGAAGTGCTGCGAGTCCACTAACCATTCGATCGCGATTCATTTGCAGCAAATGTAAAGCGCCTAGAAAGAGTTTGAGTTCTCTGAGAACGCTTTATCAAATTTATTATTATTTTTATTATTATTAGTTCAAAGTCAGCAAGGTTAGTAGCACAGCACTGGCTGCGGTCAGATGGGGGTTTGTGCTTTGCTCCGACTCTCAATCGTTCCAGACCAGCATAGGCATAAGAGTTCTATTTCCGCATAGCCAAAATCTGGGGCGATGCAACGGGACATATTTTTCACGTTACGCTCACTTATACTTTTCGCTGTGGTTTTTTCTGTTGACGTGGTACCACACGGAGATGTGCAGCTCAACCGAAGCAGCAGCTATTATTCGTGCTGACAAATGAATGTTACCAATGATCATTTGATCATGCTTCCCTTACAGCATAAGTAAAGTGTCTTGAAGGAGATGAAGCTCTGAGGGTGTTATACAAATGTATTATTATTATTTCTATTATTCGTTAATGAAGCATGGCACAGATACAGACTTTTAATTTTTTAAGCATCGCTAAAAACTAGCTGTTAAGGTAGTAAGGACAATAGTTTCCAGATAGAATTACTTATCCTTGATGGAATGTAGTCCTGATTAGTAAAAGCTATACGAGGGGAATCTAGCCCACCTCGAGCTCCAGCTAAGGTGTGGTAACCAGGGGTCTAGGTTGCTATGCTGAGTCCACACCTACGTTGTTACTGTCAGGAGTAAGAGTGATGTTGGCTGGTCAGGCCTTTCCCGAGGAGGCCGCTAATATTATTGCACAAGCCTTGACCAGGAAGAGGCTACTAGCTTTTTCTGTAACCCCACACATTTTTAGACGATGGTAAGCCAGCTTGCCGGGCACGGAGCTATCGATGTGCACCTCCGGGCTCTACGAATAGCGGGCGATGGCATCTTTTTAGATAGAGCGAAAAAAATACTTCCAGGCGTCGCATTTAAAAAAAAGTGCAATCTCTGTTCGGAGAAGAGCTGAAGAGCCCAACCGATCGGCGCGCAGGAACAGAGTCTTCGCCTAGGAAAGCTGCTGTTTCTTAATGGACGAAGTCGTGCAAGTTTTACCTACAGGAGGCTAGCGAGGCCTGTCGTTCATCTCGCATAAAAAGCTTCGCAATTCGTTTCAAGACGGCGCCGTTGAGCCTCGGCGTGTGCCAAAAAAGCGAGAAGACATTTCGTGTGCGGCGCCCTTTCAGCCATGTAATAAAACCCCTTGTAATTCCATGCTGGTCTCTCGCGCTGAACCTACCGTTAAAGAATGGCCAGACACGTCTAATACCAGCCCGGTAGGCTGCTGCACAGCGACGACCTACGACGTGCTAAACGTAGCATGTCGATAAATGATGATACTAACATTCAGCAGCACCCACCGATTCCTGTTGCTTTAGCATGGGGCCGCAGCCAAGCCAAATGGTGAGTTTCTATTGAGCGTTTGGGGGGAGAAGAGCTGGCAAACAAAACCCAACCGCAGATCTCTTCTTAGGTAGCCAGCGTTTTCTAAAAAGAGATATTGGCTTAAAAAATAAGTAATACAATTATGTAATATAAAGTATTACACGGAAGCTCTGCAAATTTAAGGCGTTTCGCCTGAGGGCGCAGGCACTTGTTATGAGTGTCAAAAAAGACTGATAGAGTGTTACGCCTTTTTAACACAGACGTTTACTACTGGGTTTCGGGCTGTCGTTTTTGAAGGGGTAATATTTTTATAGTTGCACGTTGTTAATGCCCTTCAGAAAGGCATAAGGAATCCTGCCGAGCTTGGTGCCTTCGGTTCTTTACTTCAGGCTCTGCAAACTGAAGTGCAAATTTTTTTAGTGTTTTGAAAGACGCTTCCGGTTGGCATACCTTCGGCTAGGGAAGGAAGGTTTATAAAGTTTTTATAAGATTTCAATTAACAAATAAAGTGAACACCTAACGTAAAAACAAGTATTAGTAGCAAGTTTGTGGAAGGCTAGAGAATTTTTCTTCGCAGATTTGGACCTGGACTTTAGTTTCACTGAGGTTGAGGCTTTGCCAAAATATCAAAAACTTAGCTGGGCATCTATTGTTTGTTTTTTATCCGATGTTCTTTTTTGTAAGTGGGCAGTTCCTCAACGATAGCTCGGATTGGTCTTTCAGTTATCAGTTAGAAAGTTTTTCTTAAATGTGCTCCGTTAATATTATGTCGGAATGCCATATCAATCGGATTATAACAGGCCTAGAGATTATTAGCTGTTCCTGAATTACAACGTATATGAACCTTATATTTCATTTGTTGCTCTCGGTCAGTTGCACTCCGGGCTTCGAGTCAGTGAGTTGTTCGCTATGGCTGATGCTGTAAATCAGTGCCTCTCTGCGGCTAATTCCTAACCTGTTATTTACAAACGATATGGACTTACAGTGTTAAGGTACGGACGCTCTTTATTGGTACCGCGTCCTGCGACCGTCGGAATATCTGCGTGTATCGAGGCAGCATCTGCGACCCGCTAGCCATTCTAAGACATTCGGAGAGTTTTCTGCAGGAGCCGCTACGCCGCCGCCTCTGCAGCATTAGCTAGGACGCCCCCGACTGGTTGCAAAGAGAGCAAAGTAGGAAGAATGGGCTGGACTCGGAGAATTTTCTCTTGTAATTGATGGCGCTTTAGTGTTACTGCCGCCGTCTGATGGCAATTAAGGCGTCCTCCTTAATAACTGCTTACATTTTGAAAGTTTCACTATGAAGACCGCCTGCAAACTAGCCATCACGTCCGATCCCAGTCTAAGAGTAGGGGATTTTCTTTAACAAGGAGGCATAGTATAAATTAATTAGCTCGTTGGTTCTGTCAAGGCCTGACTAATTTAGCTCAGTTTTGGTCGGGCTACCAAAAATAGCCGTTAAACCTCTGCAGCCGATGATAAATGTGGCTGCAAGGCTTGTAAAAATCCCAGATATTCAGCCACTTGTCTTCTTTTCTGAAGGAGCTTTAATGGCTCCCGATTAAACAACGTATACGGAGCAAAATTCTTACTCTGACCCACAAGGTTCGCCTTGGCCTGGCTCCTTCATATCTAGTTGCCCCGCAGCACCCGTTTCGCCCTCATAGGGCGCTCAGGTCCTCTAACGACTATAAATTAGCCGTTCCATTCCTACGCTCAAAAGCCGTCTCTGGCAGGAGCATTTACTCTTTGGAACTCGAACTGTGATTGTGGAACTCAGTTCCATGATTCTTACGCGCAACGAATATACTCACTCGCTGCTGACTGCGGCACTTCCTTTCCACCCGCCCTAAGCAGCTACTTCCACGCTACTCACTTCTCCGACTGCTCTCGTGACGAAGCTATACTTCTTGCTTTTTCTTTTTTTGCGCGAGATGAAGTCTGTTGGATACCGTATGCGCACCCAAAGCGGCTTTAATAATAATAATAGTAACACATTTGATATAGCGCCATCAGAGAACTCAATCTCTTTCTAGGCAAGCTTTGGCTTTTGAGTGCGCTATAGAAAACTCACTAGTGTAACACACACTTAGTTCTTGTGGCCTTGTGAAGTTACAGGCGGAGATACATAACATTCCTTACGGCAGGACCGGCTAAACACGCCTTTATATTGTCCACCGGGTGTGTTGAGGCGCCCGCCGGGATTGCCTCCATGGATCAAGCCGTTATGCCAGCCTTTACATGCGCTTTAAATACAGAAAAGTAACTCGGCGTATCAAAATCATTCGGTTTTAAATTCTTTGTCGCAAAATACGCCCAGCGAGCATGGCTAGTGCCGTAGGAGGTTGGAGGCGCTCAGCCGAGCAGCTATAAATCCTGGCAGCGACCAAGGTCATAGGTCGGTCTCTAACTTCCTGGAAACTTCTACTTTTGCCTTGACCCTTCGCCGCGTAGTAGCCACCTGCCTGGTGTTAGCAGATGTCGCCGCTGGTAGCTGCAGCGCTCGTGACTTGGTGCATTAGCGCCGCAGTCGGAGAAGACCTGATTGTTGATGTGCTGTCGAAGCCATCCGATTGCACCCGCAAGTCCAGCAATGGCGACTACTTGTATGTCCACTACGATGGAACTCTTGCAGCCGACGGCTCACAGTTCGATTCCAGGTCGGTTCTCACTCATGTAATATCTAGTGCTTAGTGTGGACCCATTCAGATTTAATTATTCGACCAGGTGTTTGAATGGCTCTCCTTAGAGTTAGCTGCAACTCGTTTAGATGCAAATGATAGATAAATCTATTCAGCTATGCTCAATTTCGGATTTAACTGTGGTGTGATGTCTTTCGCTTGGGGTATTATGCAAATTATTCCCGAAACTAAAATACTAGAGAATTTACGTCTGTATTGTGTTTGTTATGATGAGGGAGTGTAACATGTAAAGTGCGCTTATTACAATTGCTACTCTTGTTCACGCACTTCTAGGAGAGACTACAATACTCAAAGCCTTAGCGGCTTTCGGTACGCACGCGGTAGCCAACAGACTTCATCTCACGCAATAAGGAGAAAGTGAGAAGCGTAGCTGAATCAGGGAAGTCAGAGAGAGAGAGAGAGAGAGAGAGAGACAGAGAGAGACAGAGAGAGAGAGACAGAGAGAGAGAGAGAGAGAGAGAGAGAGAGAGAGAGAGAGAGAGAGAGAGAGAGAGAGAGAGAGAGAGAGAGAGAGAGAGAGAGAGAGAGAGAGAGAGAGAGAGAGAGACAGAGAGAGAGACAGAGAGAGAGACAGAGAGACAGAGAGACGAGTAAGTGAGTAGCATGGAAGTAGCAGCTCGAGAAGGCTGGAAAGGATGTGCCACAATCGCAGCAGGAGAATAGACTCCGTTTCGTAAAATTGTGGAAGTAACCAGTCTAGGATCTGCAGAGTAAAAGCTTCTGTCGCCAACGGTCATTAGGGGGAAGGAATGGACCAGAAAATGTTTTGTCGATAAGGACCCGAGGGCACGAAGAGGCTGAAACTGGTGCAGCAGTTCAGCCAAGTATGAAGGATCTGAGCAGTGGCGGGCCTTGTGGGTCAGCATAGCAACTTTACTTTGTATCCCGGAGCCATATGTGCAATAATCCACCGTGCCATCCAGATTTCGTGCTGATGCTTCAGGAGATATGCTGGCCATGCCATTTTGAGGGTGAGGTTTACCAATTTATGAGTAATGCTAGGCTTGACCATAGCTAGTAATTTAAACGACTATGACTCTTTTTGAAGAGAGCTTTCTAAAATTTTCGCCTGGCCTCTGCAGGTAAAACTTAGCTACTAGATTAGTCTTAAAATTCAAAAAGTTCAGCCCCACGTGCACTTTACTAAAGGAGCTGCTCCTGGTCGGACAGTGAATACCAGCCAATGATCTCACTCTGAACTGAACGACCTGCCGTGGTCGTTTGATTATTTCTGCTTGTCATGCCTTGAAAAGGGCATGACCCACTCTCTGTATGCACAATTCCACTGAGCTGATTCCTCTGCGTGTAGAGGTCAGCATAATCTTCAAATATACTCATCGGCAAGAGATTGTGGATGTTGCTTTGCCGTAACCCGATGCTGCACGTGGCACCACGTGTAGGTATGCATGACGTCTTGTTCGTTTGAACTATTGTAACCTCGCTCTGCTTCAGTCGTTTGACTGCATCCAGCGATTGCCCAGATCTCGTTGGTGTGCCCTGTTGCTTTAATCTATTCCAGATGGCCATGCAGGCTCTAGTGGTCAACAATGAAGTCGTCGTTAGAGCTTGTGCAGATCATGTCAGGCTTCCCTATGCAATTTGCAGATCGCTTGTTAGTTGGCAGTCCCAGGTTCTCCACGACACATGCCGACGATGTCAGTGGAGTTGATGCTCATAGCCCGAGACACCGTGGCATGCAAGATTGGTTCCTTCTTTGCCTTTCGTCCCTTGCAGTAAAAATGCATGCTAATCCCATAGCTTTCGGTATTTTGCTAGCTAGCATGTTAACATGGCTGTCAGCTCAGTCTTTTAATCTGAACTTCCGAGGCAGAGGTTCCTAATGAGACCAATATCCGCAATCGCGACTTGTCTTTTACTTATTCTCCTTATGACATCTCTTACCGAAAGGAAAGTACTGTTGTAGCCAGCAGGGCGCCTTTGTTGCGGCAGCCCTTCTGGTCTGCATTATAGTTACGTTTACGTTATCCAATAAGTTAAAAGTTAGGAACGTATTGAAGGAGCTCACTGTGTGAGTAGCAACTCGACAAGGAGCTGTCAGGTCAGCTGCAAACATTAAGTCTATGTATTAATAATAGAGGCTGGCAGTCTAGAGCATGCTGAAGTGGTGCAAACGTCGGCCCGTATGGCTCGTAATTGAACTGGTGGTGCAACTATAACATACCAGCCCTCTGAGAGTGTGAGCACGGCAAGGTTTCACCGTAGCCGATCCGTGGCATGCCACGTCGAGAACATTTGATGCTGTGTTGACAGAGCTACTGCAGCTCCGGCAGAATTTCCGGCAGGCACTGCCGAATTTTACATCACGAATAGCTTGCTTTACAGTTTATTTCAATTAGTTCAAGCTGCAGATGTTCACTCACAAATAGCCGGACCGGCAAGTACTTGCAGTGTCATCTCGTGATTAACTTCGCCGAACCGTCTCTTTGCTGTGTGCGGCGCTGGGCCGGGTCCTGCTGTCAGCTCGGTGATTGTGCAGCCAGTGGCGCGCCAGCACATGCTGGCGTGAGTCATGCATGCGAGGCTTCTTAATTGGATTTGCGCCTGCTTTTTCAGCCGTTCAAGAGGAGAGCCGTTTGTCTTTCAAGTTGGTAAGGGCCGGGTAATACGTGGATGGGATGAAGGCATGCTGGACATGTGCATTGGTGAAAAAAGGAAATTGACAATCCCTCCATCCAAGGGATACGGTGATACCGGAACAGGTCAGTTATGCATATGACCAAGTGCAGAGCAGTCTGCTGCAGTTGCAAGTGGATTGACCAGCCGAAGCCGGCACGTGGACCTTGTGTCGGCTCAAGTGTTTCAGTGCACGGCTGATTAGAACCGAAATTTTTTAATGTCGTGACGCCAAGTTTTCAGCTCGGCAGCCCTTGTTTTTTACTCTCTCTCTCTCTCACTCTCTCACTCTCTCACTCGTGGCTTACCGTGGTTTGTTCACTGTCAATAGAAGCTTTCTTCCACGACTCATTAAAATGTGTAAGCGACCCTTTGCAAGAAACAACATTGCATAGCCGGGTGTGTAAGTGCTTGGTCAGACCTACCTATCCATCACGTTTCAGGCCAGTGATCTTTACGTGGTAGCTGAGCTCGGGGATACACACATCTGATACAGGTCATATAGCAAGTGGGCACATCTTGTGGCTGGTGCTGCTTTCTTTCTGTGGTCAGCTGGTCAAACCCTTGGGATTACTTTCGTGAGCAAGCCCTGTCGGTTGGCGATTATTTTGGGCCTGCTAGGCTGGCAAATAGAAACGGAGGCCAGTCGAGTCCCACCTTCGTGAGAGCAAGTGTTCACTAGTTAGCTGGAGAATGTCATTATTAATTGAAAAAGGACCAGGTGCCGAGAGCCACAAGCGAACGTCCCGCCGGGTTTGCCGGCATTTGGATTTTGGTGACGTGGATGGGTTGGGCACAAAGTGCACGGACTGCATTGCCCATTAGCCTTTATAGAATGGAACGATGGCAAGTGCTTGGAATCCAGTCGTATCTCCCTAGACGTTACCTGCCTAATCTGCTTCTGGTCACTGTAGAAAGGCTGCTGTGTGCAAAGCTTGTTTCAATGGCTTGCAGCTCGTTGGTCTGTGAGCTACTTCTACCTAGAGGTGCTCTGGACTGTCAGACAGCCTCTAAGGCAGCGGTTCTCAACCTGTTGGTCGCGACCCCTTTGGGGGTCGAACGACCCTTTCACAGGGGTCGCCTAAGACCATCGGAAAACACGCATTTCCACACTTTGCGCACGATAATTTTAGGGTTTGGGGTCACCACAACATGAGGAACTGTATTAAAGGGTCGAGGCATTAGGAAAGTTGAGAACCACTGGTCTAAGGGCTAGCCGTTCCGACGACCGTGACAAGTTTATTTTTGTCTCACTCTTTCGGTTTGATTTTTAGGTGCCGCAGGCATTTCACTTGCTCATGGTCAGCCTGTCGTTCGTTTTTGGCCGTTTGCAGGCAGGATACCTGGCGGTGCTTGGCTTGTCTTTGACGTTGAGCTGATGGACATTAAGGACCATGCTGAGGAGGAGAAGCAGCCCAACATTTTTAAGCAGATTGACGTCGACGGTGACAAAAAGCTGACCGTCTTAGAGGTAAACAATGTCCGCGGCGGTGCCTTGACACAAACGGCACAGCACGAGCAGACGGCACGAACCGCTGTGAGCCAGCCCCGTGTGTCCGCCGTCGGCACTGCCTGCTTCTGCTCTTCGTGTCAGTGTGGGGGGTGACAAGTGCAGAGAGATGTCTATAAATCCAGAGCTCGGAGCTCAGACTTAATTTCGCAGCCTCGACAAATAATAAAAGGCTTAATCTTCATAAATCTTCTTGGGGGGGGGGTTAAGGCAGGGGTAATGCAGCAGAACGTCTGGCGAACGTGCATTGCTTCGGTCCTCAGAACCGAACCGCTATCGTGAGGAGCCAGCTCTTTGCAGATCAGGGGGAGGGGCACCTCTTTGTAGGCACACAGCTATTGCTGTGCTGGTAATCCTCTGGGGCAGAGGGGTCCTCACTGACTTGTAAAAAATCGGTGGCTGAAGTTGCCACCGATGGCCGGCTAGGCAAAGTGTTCGGGCCACAGCTGACTCGCTAGGGCATGGACCAGCAGAGCGCTAGGAGCTCGAAGTGAGCGCCCTACGTGATCGTAATGCAAGCATGTGCTTTGCTGATACCAATTTTCCACACGAAGCCTTCACTGAACCAACGTGTGGCACAATACAGAGCTTGGCCAATGTTTTCCAACTGCAGACAAACGTGTATGTAAGCACGAGTCGAGGGCCGACTTCCCACGGCTTGTCAAGTTTGTGACCACTCATTATTTAGTTATGCCGCTCAAATCGTGCAGCAGACGACCATCTTGGGATGATGGGGTCTGCGCAGATATTTTCAAGTTATGCACCTTCGAATGGATCGATCGTAAGTAGATCACAGGAACAGTTGACTGCTCAGGGCATGATCTGGTCGTGAGCACTGGACTAAGCATGAACTGATCACGGTTTTCAGTGACACCGGAGCAGCCACTTTATTTCTGCTCGAGTAGCTAAGTTTGCTCTAGGCTTTCTAGTTTTGTCTTGCTTCAACCGGTATAGCCACCCTTTGCAGCTGCCAGCTACGGATGTTCTTAACTTTCCAAAAGCTGTTTCCCATTTCAGCTCTCTCTTTTTTCACTTTGGTGATCTCTGTCGGAATTCGGTAGACTGCAGACGAATGACTTTAGTCTCGGCAGTCAAAGCATCACTCAGCAGCACCGAATCAGATGCTTGTGGCCAGCTTGGTAAAGCCTATTAGGTTCTGATGCTGGAACAGGTTCCCATCGCCACCCTTATTTAGTGTAATCAGCTTAGCAAACGGCTGTTTGCATATGCTCTATTTTGAGGTGTGCAGTTCATAAAGCCGTTCTTCAGCTTAAGCTATGGGTGCTGGGGGAAGCATGCTTAGTCGGTCTGTCCATACGATCAGCATTGGCTAGGCCTGCCGGCTGGAAGGAGGCAGCATTGGGGCTGTTTGGTAACCGGCTATGGGTTTATGTTAAGTTACATAGGTTAGCTGATCAAACAGCCTCATTCATATAGCGGCAAAAGAGAGAGAGAGAGAGAGAGAGAGAGAGAGAGAGAGAGAGAGAGAGAGAGAGAGAGAGAGCAAGAGAGAGAGCCTTAACAGGCCATCACTACTGCTTGACGTGTTCAATAAAGGATTGCATGCTGCACGCACGACTCGAACTCATGACCTGAGTCGTGAAGTGCAAGAGCCATACCTCTGGGCTAAGACCCAGCTGCTCTCACGTAATGGTGTGACACCCGACCGGAAGCGGTGCACATCGATCCCCCCCCCCCCGGGGGGGGGGGGGCTCAGTGTCAGCAGGCTGCTTCCTTCGTCCAATGTCCGCTAAGAAGCAAAAGCACTGCAGACATGCCTGCCGTGGGTGCCGGAAAAGCGAGCGAGTGCATCTGCTGTTGGTGGGGTCTGTACACTGGGTGCGTGGGTTGCCAAATGGAAGCCGCTGGTGAACGGTAGCTAGAACTGGCCCGAATCATGCCCTCATTGCCCTCATTGCTAGCAAGCAGAATACTCGGAAGACCGGCTGCTGCTCACTCAGTTTCTTGTGAAGAGCTTGGCTTAGGTCGGATTTTTCCTGCGGTGCCGATCAGTTGCCAGCAAAAGATGATGGCAGCCGGATTCTGCATCGAAGCCCCTCTTCATCGGCTGACGGCTGACTAATGAATGGCTCGTTGCAATACTCATCGCTGATGTGTGGAGGGAGGCCTTCGTCGGAGGGTGGCCATTGGTAGTCGATCCTCTGCTCTTCTTCTCGGTCCCGGTTTGAGGCTGCTGAACATTCCAAAGGAGATGTCACAGTCTCTGCTAGTCAATGGAGCCAGCAGGCCTGTGAGCTGTGAACCCAATGCTATGAAGCCGTGGCCTTGCGCTTGGTGCCACGAGTTTGGCGAGCCTCACCCTACTGGCAGCCCTAGCAGGAGCAGCAGCAGCAGTGCTCCCCTCTCCAGCTCATGCCGAGAACATTGCCGAGGAGCCCAGTCACGAGGCGCAGCGCAGAAGCGTGGCACACGGCCCTCGTGGACTCGATCGATTCTTGTGAGCAGCTGCATCCGAGGAATTGGTGCGGTTGCTTGCATGCTCGGTTCGGTGCACGCTCTTTTGCTTCCTTGTTTCCATGTTCTTGTCTATCCCTGGTCTGCAATTATCCGACGGCTTGCCGTTTCAGCTGTGCATGCCCGGGTTTACATGTGCGTCACTGTTAACTGACAATCGCTGGCCTGACCAAGCTGACTGTCCTGACGATGTTGCATGCATCGACAAGTGTATGTATGTCCGTCTGTAGCTCTACAAATTCGCAGGTAGCCAACAGACTCGATCTCATGCAGCAAAGAGAAAGTGAGAAACATAGCTGAGTCAGGAGGGCAGTTGAAGTAGTCAGTAGCATGTAAGTTGCAGCTCAGGACGGCTGGAAAGGGTGTGCCATAGTCGGCAGCAGGAGAGTTGTTTTCGTTGCATAAGAAAGTAGCGAGTTCCAGGCTTCAGGCTCAGAGGAACTAAAAGCATGGTTACCGAAGGATTTTAGTTTGGTGAGAGGCACTGCTAGATGACTCAGTCAGGAGCTGGCAGTAGGAGAAGAAGCCTGACAAGTAATTTTTTCTGATAGCTAAGTCGGAGCAAGGAAATGAAGTCTAAAAGTGAGTTACAGGACCACGACGTCAGTGTGGTGGTTGATATTGAGCCAGTACAGGTCTGAGGCAAATGTGGTAATTTGGTATTTGCCACATTTGCTATAGGAAGGTTTTTATATATAGCACCCTAAGAGAACTCATTTGCAGCAATTGTAAAGCGCCTAGAAAGAGATTAAGTTCTCTGAGTATGTTTTATCAAGTATGTTATTATTATTAACTAAATCTTTTTCTTGGCAGTTTACACATGCTACAAAGGTAGCATATCGATGGATAGGTAAGCGGCCAATTTCAGCACCTAAGCACAGGATAATTCACACGAGACAGAGCAGCACAGGTGAGGATCAGATGGTTTTTCTCTCAAGCATAACCATGATGTATTTATATAGCACCCCAAGGGCATCTCTTTTTAGGCATCTTTACATATGCTATAAATGAAGCATGCCAACATGATAAGTGATAACGTGCACAGTGTCAGCACGCATAAGCACCCTGACTAAGGTCTGGCTGACATCGTGGGCTCGGGCCCAGTGGCACATGTGAAGCACCTGAATAGAGATTAAGCTCTCTTAGGGCGTTATATAAATGAATTATATATATATATATATGTACACACACACACCCACACCCCCATATATATATATATATATATATATATATATATATATATATATATATATATATATATATATATATATATATATATGTGTATATATATATGTATATATGTATATATATATATATATATATATATATATATATATATATGTATATATACATATATATATATATATATATATATATATATATATATATATATATATATATTTCAACCACACCTAAGACAATTCACCAGGACCCAGCGAATACTGTGTGGAACAGGTGCCTTTGTTGGGAATGATGTCGGGTGGATATCTCAGTGCATCGGCTGAGTAGGTATCATGACTTAATACCAACGACTTAATACAAAGAGTTAGAGAGAGAGAGATGGAGAGAGAGAGAGTTAGAGAGAGACAGAGAGTGAGAGAGACAGAGCAAGAGAGAGAGAGAGAGAGAGAGAGAGAGAGAGAGAGAGAGAGAGAGAGAGAGAGAGAGAGAGAGAGAGAGAGAGAGAGAGAGAGAGAGAGAGAGAGAGAGAGAGAGAGAGAGAGAGAGAGAGTGAGAGAGAGAGAGAGAGAGAGAGAGAGAGAGAGAGAGAGAGAGAGAGAGAGAGAGAGAGAGAGAGAGGGAAGGGCCGAGCAGCAGGAAGAGAAGCCCTAGCTAGGAGAGGTAGGGCTGAGGCTGACTCGCTTGCTATCAGCACAGCCTGCCAGTTGATTTATTGAGTCCATTTGCAAGCTGAGAGCTGGAATGCCTGCGGCAGCTTCTGCTGTACATTGACATACGTGAGCAGCCAGCGGCCGCTACACTACACGTTTTTTAGCTTCCTTTTAAATGTCTTCAGGTCAGGTAATGATTAATAATAAAAATAATAATAATACATTTGTATAGCACATGCAGGGAACTTAATCTCTTGCTAGGCACTTTACATGTAATGTAAAGGAAACATGATCAAGCGGTTAGTGGTAACATGCACAATGTAAACGAGCTAAACATGGTTAGGCGACATGCATAGTGTCAATATGTTAACATGGTTAGTGGCAGCATGGATAGTGTCAGCACACATAAGCACATAGAAGACAAATCCCAAGGACTCACCAAATGCTGTCACAAACAGGTGCATTTTTAGCTTCTTTTTAAATGTTGTTAAGTCGGGGGGGGGGTGTCGTGACGTCAGTCGGGAGTGAGTTCCAGGCTTTGGGAGCATGCGAACTAAACGTACGGTCTCCAAAGGATTTGAGGTTCGTAAGAGGTGCAACTAAAGGACTTGATTCAGAAAAGTCGATGGCACGATGCCTAGCCTGGTGGGGGTGTAGTTCTGGTAGATATGCTGGAGTCAGAGAATGAAGGGACCTAAAAGTCACTGACACAACCTTGAAGCCGTCATGCTGCTTGACTGGCAGCCAGTGCAGGTCGGCTAGAAGTGATGTGGTGTGGCAACTGTGTTGCTCACGTCAGACAAGCCTGGCTGCAGTTTTTCACCAACTGTTAGCGGCTGAATGCCGTGACGTCAGTCAGGAGTGAGTTTTAGGCCTTGAGAGTATACGTTTTAAAGGCACGGTCTCCAAAGGATTTGAGGCACAGCTAAACGACTTGGGAGTTAGAAGAGCAAATGGTACAACGTCTGGCCTGATCAGGAAGTAGCTCTGAGAGGTATGCTGGAGCAAGAAAGTTGAGCAAAGGACCTAAAAGTGAGTTATATAACCTGGAAGCCAATACTCCACTTGATAGGTAGCCTTGTGTAGGTGGGTGAGAAGTGGTGTAATATGGTAGCTGCAATGCTCAGGACAGGCAGGCCTGGCGCTTGAGTTTTGTACTAAGTGTAGGCTCCTGATTGCATATTCCAGAAGACCTATATATGGTGAGGTATAGAAGTCGAGATGGAATGTAAGTAATGCGTAGACTAATTTGGATGTGGGTTGTCTGTCTAAGCAGGCCCAAATTTTATTTCTGCAATGTAATGTAACTGAAAGTAGGTAGCCGCCTGCAGGGCTGATGTGGTCGTCTAGTGAAAGGTCACTTTGGAAAATGACACCCAGATATCATGCAGATGCAATAGGAAATAAGCTGGTAGAACCGATTTTAATGACTCTGTTTTCCAATTTCTGAGTTTATTTGTCACTACTAAGCTGGTTTTGTCGTCATTCAGTTTGAGTAAGTTTGCTGTCATTCATGTATGGACGTCAGCAATACATTAAGCAAGATAATTGAGAAAGTTTGACGTGCCTGAAGGCTGGGAGGGATCAAGGCATAGGTACAGCTCTGTGTCATTGGCTTAGATGTAGAAGCCTAGAGATTGTGCTTGGTGAATACATCGGCAAGAAGGAGAGTATACATTGACAAAAGAAGCAGACCCCAAGTTCAGAGTCTTGAGGTAGATACTCAGTAATACAGTGGTGCACTTACCTAAGGAATGGACTCTTTGATCATGTCAATCTTGCTGACAAAGAAGCTAGAGAATCGATCTGCTAGATCGCCACACAAATCTTTAGTTAAACTGCAAGCGATTAAGGAGATGGTTGATGGTAGACTTAAGCATATTTGGATTATGCATCTGTGATCCGACAATGTTATTCTACAAGGTCGACTTGGCTTTTGCTTGGATAGATTGGTAGGATGTACAGTAGTCATCGTGTCCCTGTCGATGAACAGTCCTGATGATTTGTATGCTTTCTCAAGCTTTTGCTTAGTAGACCTAGCTAGTTTAAGGTCTACGATAAAATATAGTCCATCAAGGTGAGGGTGCAAAATGAGTTTGTTCAGAGATGCAAACTCGTCAAGAACGTCGGCTAGTGTCGTATTATATCACTGTACATGTAAGAAAACGTTGTAAGGAGGATTGAGAAGCAGGACAAGGAGAATATTTGTGTGTGGACAGAATCAATTTCAAGAGTCTTAAGGCTTCGCGATTCACCGATGATTGTGGTTAGGGAAGGGTATAACTGCAGACTGAATGAGGTTCGCATGTGGTCAGATGCGCATAATTTAGAAATAGTAAGAGCCGATAACATTTAATCGTGGAGGATATTTGATTGAGCATGTGATCTTTGTTGTGAATAGAGTCATGCATATGATCCACAAGAGAAACGAGTCACATAGTGAACGAAATTTAACAGTTAAGGCATCCATTGAGTCGTCGAAATAAATGTTAAAATCATCCAGAATGATGAAGCAACAATTTCTTGCACTTGGAATTAAAATGAGGCATATTTGAAGTGCCTAAATAGAGATTAAGTTCTATTAGGGCAATATAAAATGAATTATATATATTTAAGAATAAATGGTTAGGGGTGACATGCACAGGGTCAGCATGCAAGTATGGTTAGTGGTAGCATGCGCAGTGTCAGCTTGCATAAGCAAATAAAGGTCGAATCACAGGGACCCACTAAATGCTGTGTAAATAGATGCGTTTGTAGTTTCTTTTTAAATGCAGTCAAGTCAGGAGATGCCGTGACACACGTCGGAGTGAGTTCCAAGCTTTGGGAGCATACGAACTAAAGGCACGGTCTCCAATGGATTTGAGGTTCGTACGAAGTATGGCTGAATGATTCGAGTCAATACAGTGGATTGTACAATTCTTAGCCTGATGGGGGATTAGATCTGATAGCTGGCTGGAGCCTGAGCATGAAGGGACTTAAAAGTAATAATAATAATAATAATAATATTGCACTTGATAAAGCGCCCTCAGAGAACTTAATCTCTTTCTAGGCGCTTTGCACTTGCTGCAAAGTGATATGCAATTGAATAGTAAGTAAAATCATGCTTTAAAAACAAACAAAATGAATAATATGGTTAGGGGTGACATGCACAGGGTCAGCATGCAAATGTGGTTAGTGGCAGCATGCACAGTGTCAGCACGCATAAGCACATCAAGGACGAATCACAGGGACCCACTAAATGCTGTCCTAAATAGGTGTGTTTTTAAGTTTCTTTTAAATGTGGTCAGGTCATGGGATGTTCTGACGCAGGTCGGGAGGGAGTTCCAGGCTGTGGGAGCATACGAGCTGAATGCACGGTCTCCAAAGGATTTAAGGTTTGTACGAGGTATTTGTAGGCTGTTGGATTCCGAAAAGCGGGTGGTACGATGCTTGGCCTGATGGGGTAGTATATCTGAAAGATAGGCTGGAGCCATAGAATGAAGAGACCTAAAAGTGAGCGGCAAAACCTTGAAATCAATCCGTTGCCTCACTGGTAGCCAGTGCAGGTCGGCGAGAAGTGGAGTAATGTGGCAACTGCGACGATCACGACAGACAAGTCTAGCTGCCGAGTTTTGCACCAGCTGCAATCGCCTGATCGCACATGCTGGTAGGCCAGTAAGCAGTGAGTTACAGAAGTCGAGACGAGATGTCACGAATGCAGGGACCAACTTAGATGTGGTATCCTTATTTAAACAAGCCCGAATTTTAGCAATGTTATGAAGCTGAAAATAGGCGGATTTGACTGTGGAGCTGATGTGGTCGTCTAACGAGAGGTCGCTTTGGAATATGACACCTAGATTTCGAGCTGATTCAGCTGGAGATATGCTGGCAGAGCCAGTTTTGAGCGTCAGCCTTTCCAATCTCGGAATCACACTGGGTTTGCCCATAACAAGTAAGTTAGTTGTATCATCGTTTAGTTTTAGAAAATTTGCTGCCATCCATGTGCGGATGTCATCAATGCATGCAGCAAGTGAGTTGAGAGAATTTGAGGTGCTCGAAGGCTGGGAGGGATCAAAGCAAAGGTACAACTGAGTGTCATCCGCATAGAAGTGAAAGCCTAGATTGTGCTTGGCAATCACATCAGCAAGAGGGAGAGTATAAACCGTGAAAAGAACCGGACCTAGCACTGAGCCCTGAGGTACTCCATATTTCAGAGGTACTTCAGATGATCTTTGTCCATTCACGTCAATACTCTGGAGTATGTGACAGAACCTTGAAGCCTGCTTGAAGGCTTGAGTGGGAGCCAGTGCAGGTCGGCGAGAGGTGGTGTGATGTGGCATTTGTGACGCTCATGACTGGCAAGCATGGCTGCAGAGTTGTGCACCAGCTGTAAACGCTTGATTGCACAGGCCGGTAGAACAGTAAACAGTGAGTTACAGAAGTCAAGGCGGGATGTCACAAATGCTTGGACCAATTTAGATATCGAGTAAGTATTTGTAAATATTTTCAAGGATGTAAGCCTAGCCGCAGAGTTTCCTCGATATGTATGCATCTTATTGCATGGGCAGGAAGACCTGTAAGGGGAGTTGCAGAAGTCTAGATGGGATGTCTCGTATGCTTGGGCAACTTTGCTGTGGTACTCTTATCTAAACCCGCCTATATATTTGCAATATTACTTAGCTGACAGTTTGCACTTGACTGAAAAGCTTATGTAGACATGTAGCAAAAAGGAATTTTGGAACCGAGTACCCTGATTCCATGCAGTAGCTACTGTTGAAATGCTGGCTGAGCCAAATCAGAGGGTAAGGTTTTCCATTCTCTGAGGGAACACTAGTTTGCCATTCCTATTGTTTTGGTCTGTCGTCCTTCATCGTCCTTATCCGAGAAAGTTAGCTTCTTTCCCAGTGTGGGTATCAGCAATACAGCTATGATGTGATTATGCAATCGAAATACTAAAAGGCTGGGAAAGATCACACATGTATAGCTTAGTGCTGTCCTTATTGATATGTATACTTACATCATGCTATTCAATTACGTCGGCAAGAATGAAAATACAAATTGTGGAAAGAAGAGGACCTATAACTATGAGAAATTTATACTTCAATGGCTTTTTAGATGACCGGTTGCCATTGACATATCGGCACTAAAATAATAATAATAATATACTTAATAAAGCGCCCTCAGAGAACTCAATCTCTTTCTAGGCGCTTTACATTTGCTGCAAAGGGAAACGTGATTGAATGGTGAGTAATATCATGCTTGATAAACAACATGATTAACATGGTTAGGGGTGACATATACAGGGTCAGCATACAAATGTGGTTAGTGGCAGCATGCACAGTGTCAGTACCCATAAGCACATAAAGGGCGAATCACTGGGACCCACTAAATGCTGTCCTAAATAGGTGCGTTTTTAATTTCTTTTTAAATGTGGTCAAGTCAGGGGATGTTGTGACTCAAGTTGGGAGTTCAGGGGATGTTGTGGTGAGCCGTAATGGCTCACTAGGTAAGGCGGTTGCTTTGCACGACCTCGGCCCCGAGGTCGTGGGTTCGAATCCTGTGGTGGGCGATCCTTTATCGCCTCTGCAAGTGGTGGTGGTAGCCGTCAAGGCTCTTCTGTCGCTATGCAAAAAGAGGCTGTTAAATCAGCTTGTATTTTTTTTTACTCAAGTTGGGAGTGAGTTCCAGGCTTTAGGAGCATACGAACTAAATGCACGGTCTCCAAAGGATTTGAGGTTTGTACGAGGTATTGGTAAAATGTTAGATACCGAAAAGCAGGTGGTACGATGCTTGGCCTGATGTGGGGAGTAGATCTGATAGGTAGGCTGGAGCCAAAGAATAAAGTGACCTAGAAGTGAGCAACAAAACCTTGAAGTCGATCCGTTGCTTGACTGGTAGCCAGTGTAGGTCGGCGAGAAGTGGTGTGATGTGGCAACTGCGACGCTTACGACAGACAAGCCTAGCTGCAGAGTTTTGCATTAGCTGTAAGCGCCTGATTGCACGTGCCGTAGGCCAGCAAGCAGTGAGTTACAGAAGTCAAGACGGGATGTCATAAATGCTTGGACCAACTTAGATGTGGTATCCTTATCTAAACAAGCCCAAATTTAGCAATGTTATGTAGCTGAAAGTAGGCAGACTTGACTGCGGAGCTGATGTGGTCGTCGAATGAAAGGTCACTTTGGAACACGACACCTAGATTTCTTGCAGATTCAACGGGAGATATGCTGGCAGAGCCAATTTTGAGCATCAGCCTTTCCAATTTCTGAATCACACTGGGTTTGCCCATAACTAGTAAGTTAGTTTTATCATTTAATTTAAGAAAATTTGCTACCATCTATGTGCAGATATCATCAAACACATGCAATGCAGCAAGGGAGATTAGAGAATTCGAGGTGCTCGCAGGCTGGGAGGGATCAAAGCAAAGGTGCAACTGAGTGTCGTCTGCATAGAAGTGAAAGCTTAGATTGTGCTTGGCAATTTCATCGGCAAGAGGGAGAGTATAAACCGTGAAAAGAATCGGACCTAGCACGAAGCCCTGCGGTTCCCCACATTCCAGAGGTATCTAGGATAATCCTTGTCCATTGACGTCAATACTCTGGATATCAAAATACAAGATAGAAAATATCCCTCTAAGGTTGAAAATCACTTCGGTGTGGTACCAGTCATGCCCAGGCAAGATGATATTCGTTTAATGAGATTTTGGTAAGGAATTGTATTAAATGCCTACAAGAGGTCCAGCAAAACTAGCGGACTCTACCTTAGTCAACGTTCTCGAGAAGGTCCACTAGCTGTAGCACACTCTTATATTTTAATGCCGGGGGAGCAAATCTAGGCATATCAGCAAGACACCAGGTAGGGCCTGGAACAAGTCTTCTTACGCTGGGAACTGAGTTTTGAGATGAGCTTTTTAGGGGGAACCCTGAATGTGGTCATACTAATAGAGGTGGGAAAGGAGGTGAAGAGGACGACATTACATGAGGGACGGGGTCTGATCTTGGCCATGTTGCTCACGAATAATTTAGAAAGCTGATTTGCTAGCTTGCCATCATGATCGCTAAGTATGGTACTGACCTGCCAGCAGTTATGGAGAGGAGAAAGATTCTAATGGTCGATATCAGCACTTTTGGATTTTGAAACGAATTAAGCTATGTCAATATTTAGGCTTGACTAGGCCATAGATGAATATTGGCAATGCACTAATGTATCCGACAATAGTGGATAGACAATCAATCATTGACCTTGCCCTTGGCCCTTTTTTCCACTTAGGGGTAAGTGTAAGAGGGTGCTGATGGATGTGATGTAGAGTATTTTGATCCACTACACAATGATCAGTTCATTCATCAGCTGTATCACCTATGTAGTGCCAATACTCAGTGCTTTAAATACCTACCCTGCCTACGAGTGATCTCAGTGTACATGAGACTGAACAGAACGAGGGGTGAGTAACAAATAATGCGCAGTAGCCGATGTGCTATCTAGGAGCTGAAGCAATGAATAAAGGAAAGTGACAAAGCTCAAACACACAGTGCACGCATGCAGGCACTCGCACACTTGTACCAATGCTCACTCGTGTGTTTGTTATTGCCTAACTATTGCAAAAGCCAGGCAACTCTGGCTACTTTAAGGAGCACTTCATCGTTAAGTTGTTTCATTGTTGTAGGCCTTCCAGCTAAGAGCCTAAAATATAATTCATTTGTATTGCACCCCAGGAGAACTTAATCTCAATTCAGGTGCTTCACATATGCCTCCAGGCTCGAGCGCACGACCTCAGCCAGACCTTGGTCGGGGCTTGCTTGAAGAGATTTTTTAAATCCGTGATTTCTTACTGTACTCATGTCTCAGGTCTGACGTCTAGCACGACTGGCTCTGTGTTTCAGATATCGTCTTACATTAAACAGCAGGTGCCCGGGAAAACTCTGTCCGACGAAGAAGAAAAGAGCCACCACAAGCTCATCGCTGACATAATTTCGCATGATGACACTGACAAAGATGGTGCTATATCCTTTGATGAGTTCAGTGGGCCAAAGCACGAGGAGCTGTAAGTTTCTTGTTGGAGACAGTCACTTTGGTAATACTCTCTACTTCTGAGTACAAGAAAGTTGTATGCGCTTCCCTAGCAAATAAGTCGCGGCATTAATTCCATATTTTTCATGTCTTGCTCTCAGCTAAGCATTAAGCATGTGCGTGCCACTTTAAACCACTGCCCCTCGACAAGGCTTTCACTGGTTAGCGCGAGTGTTGGTCAGAACTGAGAACTCATCCTTTTTAGCCACGATTTTCTTATACGGCTGTAATACGTCACTTGTATGCACTACTTTGTACTAGCATAAGGTATTGGTCTTGAGCTGAATTTTTGTGACCATGTTGAATATGTGAGCCGCATTCTCTTGTATTGGCGTAGGCCGGACAACGAAACAATAAATGGAATAAGCTTGTGTTTGCTATCTGTAACCACTGTAAGCAATTGTTGCTAACCAGTAACGCTTGTAATGCTCGAAGCCGACGTCTGGGCAAACTAGCAGAATACTTTGTTGTTGATAACTCTAGTCCAAAAGCCCTACCAACCACACTGCATCAGCTGTGGAATGCAGTGCACGGCTCGCTAGCATCTGACTTGCTGGTCAGCAGCCAATGGTAGCAGACAAGTCCAAAGCTAACCTCAGGAAGTAGATGTTTTCACGAAAGTCAAGTCAGGACGTTGCAACTAATGATTTTGACAGTTTTGCTTCTCAAGAGGTACTGGATTTATCAATAAGCATGCAAACATGCAGACAGCACCTCATATGCTGAAATGTTGGAATATGAGTTGGTCTTAACTTGTGCTTGTGAAGCTCTGTTTTGTTGTACTTGAGGCTTCTGACTAATCTTATTAGTGCTGGCTTTGGCTTTAAGAAGTCTTGGTCTGACACCGATTTAGCCAAGCTTAAAGACTACGTCACTGTCTACACTCGGAAGCTTAGAAGTTCCGAAACTTCTTTTTTCATTCACACACTACTGTCTTGCCCACCAGACCCTAAACAAATTTGTAAGATTGAATTATTTGTTTGACAAGACTCTGGAGTCGCACTCCTCTGATGTTGACTATATGGCTGGTAAGTTTTCCACCTCTGAAAAATAATATTGCACACATTGGCTCATCCATAAAGCAACATTTGACTAATGAAAGCTCCAAGTCTCAACCTGCAATCTCCACAAAGAAATTTTCCAAGATTTTGTAGATTAAGTAGCCACCATCATTCAAGTATATTAAAACGAGCTCATCGCTTGAAGACCATATGTCAGCCCCTCACTGGCGCAGCCACAACTATGGTTTTTCATGATATACTGGGTAATGGGGTTGTTTCAAATCGGCAATCGTTCGACTTATACTTAAAAGCCTGAAAGAGATTCCGAGGTTCTAGCAAACCATCGCCCAGTCTCCTTATCTTTTTTGTCAGATTTTGAAAATTTTGCCATTGAGCAGCTTGAAGAACATTTGTGGATCAAAAGACAAACTCGACACGGTTCTCCGTAGGACCAACGACATTCAGAGAACAGTGATGCTAAAATCACTCTGCTCAATCTGTCAGCTTCGTTTGCCACTATCGCTCACGATATTCTAATTGGAACAGTGAGCATAGCGGACGAGGGTCTGGCACGGCTTAAATCTTACTTGCTCGACCGTACTCAGTTCGTGTCGTCTGACGATCACGTCTCATCCAGCAGACCTGTCACCTTGGGAGTTCTGCTATGGTCCGATTTCAGTTCTTGGTTGTTCTCCCGATCTCAGAGGAAAGTTATTCGGGGCTGCGGAATCGACTATCACTTTTATGCTGATGATACCCTGCTGCCCATGTCATTTAAATCCAACGGAATCGTCTGGAGCGTCTGATTAAATAAATAACTGTCTTGCAAACATTCGGTCCTGGATGTTGGCCGATTTTCCTAAGGTAAACGATGTTTTAAGACCGCAATCCTACTCGAAGGACACTTAGCGTACTACTGACTAGGAGACTCGCTCGTCAAGCGGTTGATGCTGCAGGTGACTGTCATCATGTGCTCGGAATGTTGGTGTCATCTTTGATAGCTGGTTAAATTTTAAAATGTTTCCTCAAGAAGACCACCGCCTTAACTAGTCATAACGATCGATCGGTGTGTAAGATTAGTGACCGTCTACCACGGTGGCTAGTAAAGATCTTATTAACTCCCTGGTTCTGTCTTGGCTAGGCTACTGTAAATCAAGTTTTGCTAGGCTGCAGAAAAGTCATTAAGCCTCTGCAGCAGGCGATGGCAATTGCTGCAAGGCTAGTAAACAAATCTCAAAAGATTCAGCCACATGTCTACTTAACTGAAGGATATTCGATGGCTCTTGGTTGATCATAGGATACAGAGCAAAATGCTGACACTGACTCACAAGGCGAGTCGTGGGTTGTCTCCTTGACCTTTCTCGGAGGGTCGGTAGAAATGGAGAGCAGCAAAGGACCGAGAACGGAACTTGGAGAAACTTCACAAGTGACTGGTCTGCTGAATGGTACTTGACCACCACGCGACACTTATTTAACACGATCGGGAAAGCAGGCTTTGAACTACGCCCGTGGCTTGTCAGCCAGACCGATCCTCAACAGTTCAAGTAAGATATCGTGATCAATATTTTCAAATGCAGCTGATAGATCAAGCCAGGGTCAGGGTAATAACTTAGCAGTCATCAATCCTGCTTAGGATATCGTTGGCCACATGGAGGAGAGCAGTCTTAGTGGTGTGGCATCGCTCAAATGCCGATGAAAAATTTTTTGACAACTGGTTTTCCTTACAATGTGTTATACTGGTTGCTAATTGAGAGTTTTTGGAATATCTTTGGCAAAAAGCGGAGAACTGGTATGTCGTCGATCGGCTGCTCGATAGGGAGCCAGTGCAGATCGGTGATCATGCAATGCATTGAAAGGCCAGCTTCCAATGTATAACAGTTACTCGTTTGAGTTTGACGTTTTTTGTCTTTAACGATATGATCCGGTCCGAGCATGTTTTTCGTAGTTACTCAAAAGTTATTGGAATGAGAAATTGTCTTGCTGTGCATGCTATTCAAGGCCTGTTGATCTGGGCACAATGTCCTTTGCTAGCCCAGAGCCGGTTATAGCGTCATAAATTCCGTGTTTTGAAATATTCTAGATTATAATTTCTCACTTAATGATTTAACAAGTGCAGTTTTTAAGAAAACATGCTCAGTGATCTGGATCTGGCCAGGTTTCAAGACTTGCGAAGCTGTATTCAACATTTTACATGGACAGGGGCTTCCCTTTTCATTCTGAACTTGCAGTTAAGCCGATCATGCTCTCAGCAGATTTGAAAACAGTAAATCATTTCCTTATTAAGCAAGAGGTCTTAATTTAATTTGAAAATGTGTTTGCATGCTTTGTTGACACTACTACTCACATAGTCTGCCCTTGTTTCACAACCTTCCCTGAAGCTGCATCCATTGAGCAACAACTTGCAGAGCGTTTACTGAATAGGTTGCATATTACTGCAGATATTGTGGATTACAAAATTTTGTCGGCATGAATAATCTCGTAACCGACAGAAAAACCAAGTCCCTCTGTTTTACTAGTCTTAGAAAACTACTTGATCAGCAATTTTGTCGTGGATTTTCGATAACTCGTCTCATCTCATAAAATAACCCGGACTTTATTTTAAAGTCCTGAGTAACCGCCCAGTCTCCATCCTTGCATTTGTTGTCAAAGATTCTTGAAAAATTGTTGCTACATTTTCATGAAAATAACAAACAAATCGGAACAGTTTCAGCCTTGATTTTAAGCAAGGTCATTATAGAGTTGCTTCTTTGCTTAGCGTAATAAGATGACTAAATCTCTATACGGGAGCTTTACAACTCGCTGCAAGAGAATCAACAACCAAAGGTTAGTGACATATACGAAGTCATGGTAAGACAAGCATGCAAAAGCAAACAAGTACCATGTTTAGGCCAGTATGCTAAAGCAAACATGAAGACACTCTTGGCCACTTACTCGTATGACCTCTTGCAAGTAATGCACTCGAGCATGCAGGAGTACGCATACAAAGCGAATAAAGACAAGTTCACTAGGGCGAAGAGAATGCTGACCGGAACAGATTCGTCCTAAGGTGAGGCTAAAAGGATGCCAGGTCATTACAGGTAGTGACCGAAGCCGGAAGTAAGTTCCGGACTTTTGGTGTATACCAGCCAAAGGCCTAATCGCAAAAGGTTTCAATTTGCTGCAAAGAACGACGAGATAATTGGATGCTATTAAGCGGGTGTTTCGAGAGCACCATTGAAGAGCGAGAAGGTCGGATAGGCGGATATTAGGTCCCCCCGTCTTGCACAGTCGTGGCCCTCATCCGGCGGTAGAGAATAGCGGACTCTCTTAATAATAAATAATAATCATCATCATTTTTTAGCTCCCTCACAAAACTTAATCTCTTCTCAGGCACTTTACATATGATGCAAAGAAAGCACGGTCGACTGGTTAGTGGTAGCATGCTCAACGACAACAAGCACAGCATGGTTAGAGGTGACGTGCACAGGGTCAGCATGCAAATATGATTAATCGCAGTATGTGTAGTTCGTATGTACGTGTGTATGTATGTATTGTATGCCGGCTCCCCTGATGAGCCTGTGCTGTGGCATGGACACAGGCCGGTAACCCGCTGGTGAGGAGATGGTGGACTGGAGAGTGGAGGAGTGGGGAGTCGAGCGAGAGTAGGGGCCGAGGGGAGCCGTGCGCTCTTCGGCTCCGAGCGTTGGTAATAAACTATTGGTGTTGGGCATCGGCTGGCTCTCTGCTGTGCGAACAAACGACAGTATGCAAAAAATCAGCACGCGTAAGCACATAAAGGACGAACCGCAGGGATCCACTAAATAAATGCTATGATAAACAGATGCGTTTTTAGCTTCTTTTTAAATGTCGTCAAGTCAGGGGATGACGTAACGCCAGTCGGAAATGAGTTCCGGGCTTTGGGAGCATACAAACTAAAGGCATGGTATCCAAAGGATTTGGAGTTTCGTGTGGGGTGTAGCTATAAGAGTAGATTCAGATGGTAGCGGATGGTACGATCGATGCTTAGCCGATTATTGGGCGAGTAGATCTGATAGGTAGGCTGGAGCCAACAAAGAATGGACCTAATAGTGAGTAGCAGAACCTGAAAGTCGATTCGTTGCTTGACTGGGAGCCAGTGCAGGTCAGCGAGAACTGGTGTGATGTGGCAAATGCAATGCTTACGACAGACAACCCTTGCTGCAGAGCTTTGCACCCGCTGTAAGCGCTTGATTGTTTTGTACAAACGTGCCGTTATTGTATAACAGTGCTCCGGCGGCGGCAGGTCTTGTGGGAGTCTCACGGAGACACAGCGGGCGAACATAAGCGGTAAACAAGACTCCCTTTATTACTCTCATTGCGTACATATGTGAGAGCTCGATCAATCGCAGCCGACGACACGAAATATAATATGCATTAGAGGCATGACGCTGCGCACCGTCGATGGCTTAACTATTGTCCACAGGTGAGGCATGCTTCTTACCCAATGACAACTACTCTCCTGCTGCCGACTATGGCTCATCCTTTCCAGCGGTCTTGAGCTGCCACTTCCATGCTACTCACTACCTCTACTGCTCTCCTGACTCTGCTATGCTTCCCAAGTTCTCTTTGTTGCATGAGATAAAGTCTGTTGGCCATCGAATGCGTACCGAAAGCCGATTAGGCTATGAGTGCGCTATACAAAACTCTTCTGCGTAACACCCATATAGTCTTGTTCCTTTGTGGAATTACAGACGGAGATACATTACATTACATGTACATTGGTGTTAAGGTGCTTCGCTAATTACAATAGCAGAAGCCGCAGGCGCACACAGCAATTGCACGGGCCAGCAGACCAGCAGGCAGTAAGTTACAGAAGTCGAGGCGGGATGTCACAAATGCATGGACTAATTTGGATGTAGTATCCATGTTTAATCAAGCCCGAATTTTAGCACTGTCACGTAGCTGAAAGTAAGCAGATTTGACTGTGGAGCTGACGTGGGCGTCTTAATTAGAGGACGAGAGGGAGTTCGCCAGTTTCTTTACTTCTCAGGCATAAGCAATTAGGAGATAACACAAATTATTTAGGTACACAAATCGTGTAGCATCATGTATTTAATTAATCGACACATACCATGCAGTCTCTTGCATAGAGATGAAAACAGATCTACAGCTATTTTCATTATAAATGTTTCCACCGAGGCACTCCTTTTTGAGACAAGTCTACCGGATCTTTGGTGCGCGGCTCCAGTCTCTCCAAATGGAAGAGGCGATTTCCGGTTTTTAGATGGAGTTTCCGGGCGGTGCTCCTTCGGCTCAGTGCTTCGCTATCTCTCAGGCCCGCAGCCAGTCATTTTGGAAAGTAGGGCTACACTTTGATCCTGAGTGAGCGCAACTGGAAGTTACCAACAAGCGGGATGTCATATACAATATTTTCCTGCCTTCGTAACTTGGCAAGTAGAGAACAGACACCCCTTTTTTTCGAAGTAGTGAAACAAGTAAGTGGTTAGGGGTGAGAGTTCTTAAACCGGCAGTTGCACTTTTTAGTTCTACTGTAGATAAGGAAAACAGCAATGATTATGGACTGACAGAGCCCAAAGTACTTGCAATTTATTTTAAAGAAAAAAATTGGCGTTCAAATGGAAGCTGTAATTGTAATTGTGTAAATGAGTTTTGCGGCATATGCAAATGCTTCCTGTCTGACCGCACTGTTGTGTCGGGTTAGAGACGACGAGAGCGACGAGGCTAAATGCTCAAGATCCCTAGGTAACCTGGCACGCTTGGTAGATTATGCCTGGTTCACTGAATGTGAAGCGGGTTTAAAACGTAATGGTTTAAAACGTCCTTTGGAGACCGTGCATTTAGCTCGTATGCTCCCACAGCCTGGAACTCCCTCCCGACCTGCATCAGAACATCCCCTGACCTGACCACATTTAAAAGAAACTTAAAAACACACCTATTTAGGACAGCATTTAGTGGGTCCTTGTGATTCGTCCTTGATGTGCTTATGCGTGCTGACACTGTTCATGCTGCCACTAACCACATTTGCATGCTGACCCAGTGCATGTAACCCCTAACCATGTTATTCATTTTGTTTGTTTTTCAAGCATGATTTTACTTACTAATCTATTGCGTATCACTTTGCAGCAAATGTAAAGCGCCTAGAAAGAGGTTAAGTTCTCTGAGGGCGCTTTATCAAGTGCAATATTATTATTATATTATTATTAATGCTCAGATAATTCCCTAGCCGAACGACCCGATAAGCTTCAGTCTCTATTAAAGGAATGCCCAAAAAATTAAGTCAGCAATTCATTTTTTTTCAAGTTTTTTCAAGTTTTTGGAAGTTGAAACTGTGACCTCGGCATTGGGCGCTTCGTGGAGTGCCTCTTCCGCTACCTGACAGCCTGCCGACGAGCGGTGGCCGCGGCGGAATGGCAACGCTCGGGAGGTCACGTGCGACCGCATACCACGTGATCACAATATGGAGAGGCGTCGCAGAAAATGGTAACCGACTGCATGGCAACACCGTCGCTGACTTGAGACGGCCCATGGGGTGCTCGCCCAGCATCATCGAAGGTAATCTGGTGAAGTTGAAGAATGGGGTAGCGTATCCCGGCAAAAGACCCGAGTCCACGCGCAAGCTTCCGGTGAGCGCTGACCGACGTGTCGACGCTACGGTGGACCCGGAGACTGGCGAGTACGTGCTGAAAATCGCGCCGCCCAGCTCGGCGCGCCGTCCGCAGTCGCGGCAGAACGGTTCCATTGTCATCAATGACTCGTATCGGGAGAGACCGCAGACTGTCGAGGAGCCGGCGGTCCCGCTGCCGGCGGGCGAACTCGGCGACCTGAAGCTCGGCTTGACGGTGAGCGTCGGTCTGCTGCTGCGTCGCGAGCGGCCACTTTTCGCAGCCGCAACGGGCCGCCGCCGCTCGCCGAGTCTGAAACCGCTCGCCCGCATCGCACCGCGGCACCGCAGCACCTGTGGGTGGTTCGAGCTCGCTCGCTGCGCAATGCGGACGGACAGGCTTCCGAGTCGTCGCCGAGCACTGCGAGGGCGCCACAGCGCGGCGGCGCGGCCGCGGTCCTGCCGGCGGGAGGCGCAGCCGACGCCGTCGCTCTGTCGCGAGCCGTCGGCAAACGAGATGGGCAGGACGCTGGCTCGTCCGCGCCGCCGCTATCGCTCGCGGGGGGGGGGGCAGCCTCGGTCGGCGGGTCGGCGGGCGAGGCGCACGATGCAACGCGCTCCGTCGGGGCGGCTCGGAGCTCTAGTCGTTCGGTGGCTCGACGGTTCGGACGGTCGGAGCCCAAGTGTTCGACGCGTTCGCGCGGGCGTCTCGCCGCGCTGGCCGTCGCGTTGTCCGCTCGGTCGCCATTCAGCAGCGTCCGTCGCCGTCGCGCCCAAAGGCCGGCGGCAGCGGGCCCACGGTGGACCGGATGGGAAAGCGGTGGGCTAGGGGGCAATGCGGATAGTCGCTCGCTGTGCGCGGCAAGGGATTCGAGGCCCCGACGGGAGCAGACCCAGACACAAGCTGAGCGACCGCCGAGAGCGAGCTCGAAGGCTTTCGGCCTCCGCGAGCTCGTTCTTCATCCGCTGGCAAAAGCGTCCTCTGTCGGTCGGCTCCCCGCCCCCCCCCCCCCGATTCCGGCATGTCCGCGCGACGGGACAGCGAGCGAAAGGCCTCTCCAAGAGACTCGCGCCGCCTGCGCTCTCGCCATTGGGGGGGGGGGGTGCGCCGGCTGTGATTCCGGTTTTCGAGAGGCCAACTTGCGGTCTGGCCGCGGTCGCGAATCTCGGCGATGCTTCGTCACTCATTTTTACCGCGCTCGCAAGGGTGCGCAAAAATCCGACGTCGGGCGGCGGTGGCCTTCCGAAGCACACCGCGGTATGGCGCCGGACGGCAAATTTCTGCGGATTGTCTTCTGTCTCTCGAAAAGCTGGCGGCTCAGCCGCCGAGCGCCGTGCTGCAACGATGGTCACTCCTGTTTGCTCGCGGTCAGCCGTGGGCTCTTTCCTGACAAGGCGGTAAGCAAACAAAGAGAACTCGGATTTGCGATGTTTGGTTTCGGACGTGGTGCGACTGCCCAAGTTTTCGAGAAACGGCTTAAACGACCCCAATCCAGGCGTTCGAAAGAAAATGCGTTCGAAAGAAAATGCTTATTCGGAGCGACCTTTTTCTAGATCCTTTCTTTTGAGTGACGGCTAATTTCGAAGATGGGAAAAAGCCAAGTTGGCGGAGGTGCGGTTTTGAGAGGAAAGAACCATTGTTTCTCATTCTCTTAGTTCTTTCAGCGGTCGCCGCCGAGCTGCGATAAGACAAGGAAACCACAGGCAGCTTCAGGAGTGATCGCCCCACAAACAGGAGTGGTCGCCGCTCAGCTAATCGTTCTGCTTTTACAAAACCCGCTAGGGTTTGGGGTCATTCAATTTCAGACTGACAATGTCTTTTTAACCGGCATATAAACGCATATGCCAGTAACCAGTCGACGACTATTTTCGAAATCTCTGCTCCGATTGGTACGTCTGGCTCGAAATGTACCGCTGGCTTAGTATTTTACTAGCAAGAGTACTGCAAGCTGTGCTGCCTATGTCACGTATTGACCATCCTTATCAGGCAGGTTTGCTGGTTTGCTCCAGCGGTTAATGTGCTCGCCCCGATAGACTGAGGTCATGGGCTCGAGCCCCGAGGCATATGTGAAGCGCCTGAATAGAGATTAAGTTCTCTTGGGGCGCTATACAAATGAATTATATATATATATATATATTTATATATAAGCTGGCCGAATGGTAAGGCCAATGTCAGCTGCTTCCTGTGTAGCAGTCAGAGGCTGCTACTAGTGCTTGCCGGTGCCACACATTAGCTTGGGTGTCATTGCTTTCATATTTTGCATCGCCTTTGCATTCTCGAGAAATGAACTAGGAATTACAGTCTGCTTATCCTGAGTCACAAGGAAAGGTTGATCGATAGCACGGCTATGATTGGTTATATAAAGTAGAAATAGAAAAGTAAAGTATAAGTGGAAAAGTAAAAATCGGCTGGTTCAATAGCTGCATTTTAAGTAGCAGCAGAAAAGCCTTAGCAGCTGTGACTTCTGCTTTCGGCGGGCAATTAGGGATTGCACGGTGCACGACCCAAACCAACCACGTGCATCGTGAAGTGCAAGCTTATTACCTTTAACCTCCGTTAAATTGAAGCAACTCGTATGCGGCTCGTATGTTTCTGGGCTATTGTTTGGCCTCGGTTAAGGTGCTCGCCCCGACCAAGGTCTGGCCGAGGTCGTCGGCTCGAGCCCTGTGGCATATAATAATAATAATAATAATAATATTGCACTTGATAAAGCGCCCTCAGAGAACTTAATCTCTTTCTAGGCGCTTTACATTTGCTGCAAAGTGATACACAATAGAATAGAATGAAGCGCCTGAATGGAGATTAAATTCTCTTAGGGCGCTATATAAATGGATTATATATATTTTTGTGTGTTCACGACAGTGAGTGAACACTGAGTGGCACCTACGTGTTGAGAGCTGTTTTGCACAGCACCACTTGGTTGGTGGGCAAGTGGCATACACGCTGAGCTCCTGGACCTGTTAGTAGCTGGCACTGGTGCTGCACGTCCCCATGGCCCTGCAGACACCAGTGTGCATATACCAGTGTATTTTCCTTAATTACCCACTGCAAGCAGGAGTGATAGCTGCAAGGCTTTTCTGCTGCTACTTAAAAATGGGGCTGCTGTTGAACCAGCTGACACTTACTTTATTTCTACTTATAACCAATCGTAGCCTTGCTATCGATCAAACTTTCCTTGTGACTCAGGCTGAGCAGACTGTAATTCCTAGTTCATTTATCTGCTCCATTCCTATGCTTAAAGACTGTTGGTGGCAGAAGGTTTTGCTCTACATGTCCTAGACTGTGGAACTCACTTCCACGATTCTTATGCAACGACAACTGCTCTCCTGCTGCCGACTATGGCTCATCCTTTTCAGCGGTCCTGAGCTGGTACTTCCATGCTACTCACTACCTCAACTGCTCTCCTGATTCAGCTATGTTTCTCACTTTCTCTTCGTTGCGTGAGATGAAGTCTGTTGGCTGCAGAATGCGTACCGAAAGTAGGTTAGGCTTTGAGTGCGCTATACAAAACTATCCCATGTAACACCCATATAGTCTTTGTGGCTTTGTTGAGTTACAGGTGGAGATACTTTACATTACATTTCCAGTGGACCAGCAGGCATTATTATCACATGCCATCATTTAGAGGCATTCACTAATCTCAAGTGCTGTGTGCAAGCATGATTCCTTAATATTTACTGTACTTCGATTGAGTGCAAAACACACTACTTGAAAAAACAGCCTAGTCATTTCAGTGAGAGTCTATGGGGCACCTTATAAGAAATCGCAATCCAAGGTTATCTTGGCTGCACTCTAGGCATCATGGCATACATATTCTTTATAAACACTATTTAATATATAGTTTGCTTACAAACCTACTGAGTGATAACCAGGAAATTTCCAAGGTGCTGAACAATGCACGTCATCTCCTGCCTTTTCAGTTGGTTTATGTGGGCAACCGGCAATCAGCATTTCACTTTCCAGAAAGTGGTCATCCCTGAGAAAAATGTCATCGGCATCACGGTCGCTCAGTCAGTTGTCATGCGGTTGCTGCTAGTGTGCATGCCCTCGGCTTTGCTTTAGGACTGCAACAGTGCTCAACACGGTTCTTAGTAACACTTGCTGCCTTGCATTCCTACTTGCATAATTATATCCAGTTTTTGGCCGTGTGATGATCCCCATTTTGAAAGAGGATGAACTCGCAAGTCCTAAGTTTCGAAGTCATTGACAAAGTTTGCTAAACGCCTTGCCTTTACATAGGACCATCACAAGGTCAACAAGCTATTGTCTTCACTTCGTCCTGGCGAGCTGTTCTGTGATCCAGACTTTCCAGCCGACGACGGGTCACTGTTCTACAGTATCAGACCGAATTCGAATTTCACATGGAAAAGGCCCAAGGTAAGTTGCAGAGCTTTTGCACGCATTTGAGATGGTGTTCGTGTAGATGTGGAATTCTCGAAATTGCAGTTTCATCTGTCCAAGAAACCAACTTTGATTAAGTTTTGATTGTGCTACTATTTTTGTACTAGCAATATGTTGTACTTAGACTTGGATCGATACTTGGATTGATACTGGGTGACTGCAAACACTTCACAATTGGTGCTTCACAAACTGCTTTACAGTTCTAATGTATCGAAATTTAGCTTTGCCTTCTCAGCATCAAACTGGCAAGAATTGGGAACAAACGATGATATCATATACCCAGCATTGTTAATGGGACGTATTGGCACTTGATTAATATGTGCAAGCAGAGGGCAGTTCAGGTGTTGATCGAGATTGAGATCGAGAACCCGGTCATACGAACTTTCGCTTAGGCTACCATTTTCACGCTGCTACCAATGCTTGATGTGCCTGGTTTTGTTAGGTAGTCACCTTTCCATACACTTTGCACTAAAGCCTTTGGCGCTAATCAATGAGCCTATGAACCGGATTTAGCAGTCGTGCTCCGAGGCCTCACAGGGAAATATTGAGCTATGTTCGGCTTCAATCCTTCACTCTGTCAATGAGTGCTAAACAGGCATTTCGCGTCCGAGTGCCTTTGAGTTTTTCAAGGATGGCACCCTCAGCTACTCTGTTAATGTTGACCTAAGACATTGATGAGCTAGTGGCAGCAGCAGAAGTCTTGTGACAGCCTCATCGAGCTTGGCTCATTGGGCTTGTATGCTCTTTCAGGACATCGTACGTCCTGGCGAAGTACCAAAGCTGTTGGTCGATGGAATAAGCAAGAATGATATTAAGCAAGGCGTTTTGGCCGACTGTTGGTTTCTGTCGGCGTGTGCAGCAGTGTCTCGTGAGGAACGGTTCATGAGAAAGGTTAGTAATACCACCGTGGTGTTTCAGCAGTCACACTGATGTGTGATGCAGGCATTTCTGTCCATATGATGAAGCTTTGATTGTGCTACTATTTCTTTACTAGCAATATGTTGTACTTAGACTTGGTTCGATACTTGGATTGATACTCGGTCACTGTAAACACATTCGCAATTGCTGCTTTAAAAACACAGCCACGTAGACATGCATAACGGTCTAAATTGTACAGCCGACTGCTGTTACTTGCTACGTGAATGGCTTGCAGCATTTCAAACCCAAAGAGCAAAGCTAAAACAAAACGTTTTGCTTCGACCAGCCGGCGTCATATTAAGCAAAGTACCATCAACAAACGTAGCAACAATAAAACATACTGAGTGGGCAAGTAATAGGCAAGTAAAAAAAAAAGCATGAAGGCAGAGATCAGCACCTTGAAACTTTCATTTCTTATATTTGGCTTTTAAAAATTAATAAACGTTATAGTTCGTTTGTACAGCACCCGACGAGAACTTAATCTCTATCCAGGCACTTTACATCGGCAAGAGAATCAATACCCATGGAATTAGTGACAAGCACATTATCAAGCATGCAAAAGCAAACAAGAATAATGCTTAAACCAGTATGATTAGGCAAATATGAAGACGCTCGTGGCTGCCGGTTAATGGGTTCTCTGGTTAGTAATATGCACAGCAAAAAGACAAGTTCACTGGGGTGACTGAACGCTGATTGAAACTGATACTTTTTTGTTTTAGCTGATATGTGGTCAATGGGTCAATATCCACTCTGGTTTGGCCCAGTGGGTAAGGTGCTAGCTCCGATCAAGGTCAAGGTGAATTTATTTGATGGCCGAGGTCGTGGGCTACGAGCCCCGTGGCATATGTGAAGCGCCTGAATAGAGATTACGGTCTCTTAGGGCCCTATACAAATGA